>OY720348.1:12307567-12642567 GCA_963082975.1 Labia minor
GATTCAGATAAGGAATCCTATAATCTGATTTTAAACCTATATATATATAAGTTTCATACTCTTAAAAACAGTCCATTTTGTATGCTGTTTATGTTAATTTAATTTATTAATTGATTCAAATTTTGGAAATTATATACATTTTTATGTCTTTTATTAAAAATAAAAAATAAATTCTAAGTATGAGGGAGAAATTGATTTTTATCTATCATTAAGTCTGTATATATATATATTTCAATATTTCATATTAAATAAAAAAATAAATATTAAGATTTATATTATCTTTCTATACCTATAATTTAATTAATTAATAATTTTGCATTTAATTTGAAATTATTTATAAATTACTAAAAATTTTCAAAAATAATTTTAATTATAATCTTCTTAAATCATCAATAAGCGTTCCAAGCATGAGCTAATATCTCGACGATAGCTGAAAATAAGCTTTTCTATCTAATTATATGCTTCATTAGATAGTTTAAAAAAAATACAAAAATAAATAAATATTTGTTGAAACAATTTTAATTTTCTTTTACAAAGTATTTATTAATTTTTTTTTAAAAAGATTATTATTTCAAATTGTGTTTACTTTTTCTTTAGTATTTACATTTTATTTAGTGTTCATAATTTATATATATATTTTTAAATATTATTTTTTAGTAAAATTATTATTTTATTGAATCAAATAAAATTGAACTAAAAATTTTGATGAAATCTTAATCTCAGTTAAATATTTTTCAATTGACTATTTATTATAATATTATAATTCATATGTAAAAATAATATTAATTATACACGAATTTACATTTAATTTTAATTCAACGATGAATTATATTTTCTACAGAAATAATACTTGAAATTTTTTTAAAACTAAATTCAATTTAAACATTTCTTTTCTTTTTTTTTTTTTTTGAAAAGACAAAATTCAAGTTTCAATTATTATGTAGTTTAAAAATATTTTCATAAAAATTTGTAATATTTCATTTTAATTGGTGAAGTGAGGGTGAGTGTAGGGAGGAGATAAACCCTCCTGAACCCTATCTTGATGTTTTTTATTTTGATCCAAATTGGGCGGAGGGGGGCAGGGGGATGGGGGTTCGCTGCTCAAAAGCATTCGTTGGATGTTGGCATGGTGTTTGATTCCATCCAGTGCGACATCGTGCTTCTGGCACACTTCCTAGACCTAGTTTCTATGGCAGTGTCGGTCGAGTGCAAAGAAAGCGCGGAGGCTCCTCTCCCCACGCAACGATGTCCGCACTCTCTCCAGCCGAGGAGCACCGCAGCCGCTGCAGTCGCGCTTTGATCCCATGAGGGCCGGACCCTCGCACGCGGTCGCCGTTCCTTACCGACTTTCCCCCCAGTGATTTGAACGAGAAACAACTCCACACGGCTCCTTCAAATACACGTAAGTCTCAATTAATCTTCGTTTCTATTTATTTATTTATTTATTTATTTATTTTTACCTAAACACACCAATAAAATAGATTATTTTCATTCATTATACTAATTTCAAATTGTGTTCCGATAAAAATATATTTTTTCTTGATAGCATCTATTTTTCGTATATATTTTTACATATATATACGATTAATTATCATTAAAAACATTGAAAATTAATATATTTATTAAATATATATTATTATTTATTTATTTATGATTTCTCTTTCTCTTTCTCTCTCTCTCTCTCTCTTTCTCTCTAGTTATTCATGTTTAAATATCTATATTTACTATAAATATTTTTTATTTAAAATGTGAATATATTTCAGAATTTATTGAGTATAATTTATATATTTTTAATTTTTTACTATTATAATATATATATATATATATATATAATATTTATAAAAAAATATTAATTAATTAATTTTCTTAATATAATGCCTGAATTTTTTATACCTAAATAAAAATATAAAATTATTCGTAGATAATTAGTATTGATAGAGAGTGGGGATGAGTAGGAGTAACTAAGACACTTTTTTCCGAAGAATACAATCTTTATTAAATTACAATTAAAAAGTCCCAATTCATTCTTTCTCACAAACTATATATTTTCCAGAAATATATAATCAATAATACACACATAATCCATATGCCTACTATATTTAAAAGATCCAAAAACTGCTTTCACTCATTGACAGTGAAAAATTTTGAATATAATCTTTAATCAATTTATCACAATAATATATTAGATATTTACTATTATAAATTTATTATTTGTTATTATTAAAAGTTTCAATAACTAAATAAGTATTTCATAAATTAATAATTATTTTTCTGTATTTATTTGTAGATTGAAACAATATATAAACAATTTATTATATATATATATATATTATAATGCTAAATTAGTTTCACATCACCGGAAAAATTTGTCGTTTTCTTTGATTAATTTTATAATCCAATCAGTTTCTTAGTTCTCAGGAGAAAAAAAAATAATGAGAAAATTAAAATATTTAGAAATCGGATTGAAAATATATCAACTATTACTTTTTATAATATGTTGTTATTTATTGATAGTTATATATCTATTATCTGAACTTATAATTAAGTGAATTGTTTTTCCAAATAACTCATAATCAATTTCAGTTTCGTTTATCAAGCCATCCTTTTTTTCATGCTCTGAATTTTGATTAAAATATCTAGAAGGAAATTAGAATAATAAACAATCCTGAAATTATCTCATTTTGTCGTAGAGACATTATGTGAAAAAAAAATATAATAATTCTACCTTGTATAGAAATCTTTCTGCACTATTTATTTTTCAAAATTACAAATTAATTTTATAATTTATTAATCATTTTAATTTTTTTCTAAAAACTTTTTTATTCATTTATATATATATATATAAAATTCTAAAACATTTTTAGTTTCTAATTAATTATTTGATAATATTTTGAATTTGAATTTCACTTTTAAATATTATTTTTTGATTAATTTCATTAATTTTATTTATCTTTGAACTTTAAAGTCTCTGTCCTAAGCAAACAAAATTAATTTAAGTGTCTCTATTGTGAGTTTTCTTTTAAGTTAATTTTTTTACATGTTTATTTTTTTTTAATAAAAATCTCTGGATTTCGTATATACATCTTAAAAAAGAACAGGGTCTATCAAGTTGGTTTCCGCTTAAGCGAGGTAAAGGTGTTCTATGATCAGTACAACAGGTCCTTTTTACATTTAAATTGATTTTCTTTATCAGAGGCGCTTTTTTTTATCATAGCTTCCTAATTTTCAACCCAAAGGCTGGTTAGACTCCCTCTTATAAACCCCAGCAAGGGAAATTCCCTTACCAGGCTCTGGACTTGAACTCGAGAACACGAGGATGTGTTCACTTGCGTGGCGTTTATATATATATATATATATATATATATATATGTATGTTTTATAAATCAATAAATTTTCTAATTAAAAAAAAATTTGAAATTCAATCTTCATAAGATAAATGTGATTTATATTGTTCCTAAAAATATTTTATTTCATTTCAAAATTTTGATTAACAACGATTCGATTTTAATTTAATTTAATTAATTAAATAGGTAATCATGTTCTTGGTATAGAGTATATACATTAGACTTTATTGTGAAATTTTTATTTTAGTGACATTGTCCTCATCATTAACTGATGTTGAGCATAAACAATTATTTTATATAAAAGACTGATGATGTAATTTATTTATTCGCTTCAAATAAAATGCGTTTTTTTCTTATTATAATCAACGTTACGATTAAATCCCTGAGCTTTAAGTTAAGCATTTAATTATACATTGGTAATTAATATTATCCGATATCTCTTGTTCTCGACTATAAATTTCTTTCATTCATCCAAATGAGTTTTTTTTATGAAGAATGAATTCTATTGTGAAACAACAATTAATTACTTTCTAAAGTTTTTTCCTTGTCTCTTCATTCCTAATGTAGCATTTCCCAACATGAAATCTTAAATTATATTTCTATGTTAATCAAAATTTAATTTCAATTTAAAAATTGATTTTAATTTTTCAAAATTATATATATATATATATTTTTATATAAAATATTATTTATTAATGAAATATTGTACAGATATTTTAGAAACAAAACTTTTTATCCATCGGTTACAAATACCTCAGGTCAGGAGTAGATTATATTATTTTTTTCCGGGTTTGTTGCTTATTTTACTAAATTATATTTTTCTTGATATTCGATGTAGGTACGAGGTAGGTCAAGTCAGTGACTTTCTGAACTCGTCTCTTAAATGTAATGGGAACACTGCTTCTGTAAGCAGGCAACTATCAGCTGACTCTTATCGAAATTTGAGCCAGCTGGGTCTTTTAGTTTTTGTTTGATATCACTTAATAGAAGACTACCTCGTGATTTGAAAAGAAATGGAAAAAAGTGAATTTTCATGAAAATTCATAAATTCGGAGACAAATTGCTCCTTCACCTGCCCATTTCTCCGGATTTAGCCTCGAGTGACCATTTCTTTTTTCCAAAGAAGAAATGAAAGAGATTGGACTCCAACGATGATATCATCTCACAAACAAATACCTATTTTGATGTCCTCGACAAATATTATTTTTTGGAAGGGATAAAAAAATTGGAGAAACGATGGACGAAGTGTATAGAGCTCAAAGGAGACTACGTTGAAAATAAAATTTTTTATCCAAAATCCTGTATTTCATTCAAAATGTCACGGACTTATTGACCTGTCCTCGTATTAAAAAAACTGTTCATTTTCTACTATAATGGGACAATTGAATTAACCAATTATTTATACTACATAGGATAATATTACATAATCGAAATCTTATTATCATAAAATAGACAATTAAAGTGAGTATATTTATTTTTCAATTAAATTAATTATTTTGCTCAAAGAGAAATAAATATAGGAGAGCTACGAGACCTATTTAGTATAAATAATTTGTTGATTCTCATTTCTTCAATTAAATAAAATTAACATCTTTTTTTTATATACAATATCAATAAATAAAATCAATAATAAAATATTATTTTAAATTAATTATTTAATCTTAAATCGAAGTGAACTTTTCGAACTTTGACGGACCAAACGAACAAATCTAATAATATAAATAATTTAATAAAAATTTATAAATTTAAATTGTATAAAAAAGAAAATCTAACCCTGAAACACAAAAAAACTCCTGACCTGGGATAATTGTAAATAATAACCGATAAATAAAATGGAATTTTATAAAATATATTTACAATATTTCATAATTAAATAATATTATAAATAATATATATATATATATATATATATATATATTTATATATAACTTTGAAAAATTAAAATCAATTTTTGAATTGAAATTAAATTTGGAATAAAAAAGAAATGTGTAATTTAATTCTCGCTGCGAACAGAAAGACATTAATTTATTATTATTAATAAATGGACGTCAAAATGGCATTGACCTTTGGACCTTAAAAAGATAATATAAATATTCAATTAGGATAAATTATTTTTAAGAATTGGAGAGAGAAAGGAGATGTCCAAGGAGGCAGCGAGAGGTCTTCTACTTCTAAGGAAAAGAAATTGTGAAAGAAAGTTTTTCAACTGTTCCTTTCTATTTTTTTTTTTTTTTATTAATTTACACTCAGCTATATTTGTTGTTCGCAGCATCGATGTTTGTTAATAAGTGTCAATCTACAAGAAAAAAGTATATACATATATTAATTTTAACATATGTTTTTTCCTAACTCCTATTAAAAATTAAAATAGGCACAGCCGGCAAATAAAACTCTTAACATAAAACTTTCTGAAATTTTACAAGGAACATATAACTAAAATAAATATAATAATTATTTAACATTTATATTAATATAATTATATTTTAGTTATAGATAAAATCAATTCAAAAAACAGATGAGGGTATTATTTTTAGGTAATTATTCAGTGGAACCGATGTAACAATTAATTGGATCAAACTTTACCACTGGATTCCTTTTTTAATTCTAAACAAACTTTACTTAAGCAGTATGTGGATGTCGCTTCTATTTCACAAGATAAAAATAGTTATGAATGAGCAGCCATTTAATAATATTTTATTGACTAATTCAGTAATTTTTCATTTATTCACTAATTTTCGGTTTTTATAAGTTTGGTCTGGATATAGAAAAATTATTTAAATAATTAATTTTTTAATTTTGTGTGATTTGAAATTATAAAAAACAAAAAATTATTGGAGCCCTTTGGTGGTCAAATAATAAAACATGGTAGCTAACTCGTAAACTAGATGCGACCGCCGCATTTTGCTTAAGGAAAGTTTGTTTTGAATCAAAAAAGGAATCCACTGGTAAAATTTTATCCAAATCCATCATACATCGGTTAGATTGAACGATTACCTATTTTTTTTTATAAAAAAAGAAAAAATATGAAAAAAACAATAAATAAATAAATAAAATCATATATTTCAATTTTTTTTTTAACATAAAGCATTATTTTAAGAAAATAATATAATCTACATTGGACATCCTCCATTTTACTTCTTTCTTTATCAATCGAAAGATTATAATATAATTTTCGGTCTCCAAACTATAAAATTGTTACTTTGAAAATACTTTAATCATAGACGTGGAAAGTTGTAATGTAAGTCAAATTCAATCATTTGTTTCTTGTAAATAATATTTTATATTTTAATAGAAAAAGATAATTTAATTCAAATTAATTGTTGTTTACATTACATAAAAAAATATCAAATTAATTTTATCTTGAAGTTCGTATCATTTCATTAAAACACAATAATTAATTAAATATTTTAAAAAAATAAAAAAAAATATTTTAAACCAAAAATAACCATTTTAATTAAAATATTATCATTTTATATCATATATAACTAATAAATACTACTTATTATTATTATTTAAATCTACTCTAAATTTTATTTATAAATATTTAAATAAAATAAAATAAAAAAACAAAATAAATAAATGAAAAAAAAGATAAAAATATATAATATATTATCTAAAATCAATGAAATTATATAACAAAAATTATTTATTTTTAAATATTATATAAATATTAATTATATAGTGTTAAAAAAAATCAGAAATACGATATTTTTTTATAATAAACCTTCGGTTTGGATGTAGTTTCGATTCTTTCGGTTCGTTTCAGTTGGATCATTTTTTTTACTAAAAATTAAAAAAAAAAAAAAATAAAGTAAAAAAATGATTATATTGAATAAAAATAATTTTATAAATCATTACAATAGAATTTGTTGATTAAATAAATATACTCTAAAAGTTTGAAATTCCACTTCATCCTATATTTAGTATAATAAGAAAAGGTTTTATAAAGTAATATAATATATTTAAGTATAAATAATTTTATTTTATTTTTAAATATTCATCAATATCTTTAGTTTTATGGTTTGACAACTTTCTTTAGTCAGGTTACAAAACAACTTTCCAAACGAATAAAAATGCTTTTCCATTATAACCTCATCTTGGTCCAGATTTTATTTTTATTTTATCTATAATTCTGATATTAGTAATTACAAGAAAAAATTCATATTCAAGTGAAATTATATTAGTTTCAATAATTATTATATCAAATCAAAACTGAATATCAAATTTGTTTTTCGGAATCAACATTTCTTAGTCTGACATACAAATTTGATTATTTATAATTAATTAATTCATATATATATATATATTTGATTTTTGTCAAGTATTTTTCAATAGATTAATATTTTTTTATAGAAAAACGATTAAATGAAAAATAAAATGATTAATATGAAACGAGAAATAAACAATCCATCCGGATAATTCACCAACACACATACAATTTATCAAAATTTTTTTTTTTTTAAAAGAAAAAATAATTTATTTAGATATTATTCATATTATTATACCATGTAGAAGAAAAATACTTATACTTTTTGATCATTTGTGAATATTAAAATTGTTTTTTTTAAAAAAAAAAAAAACATTTTATTTATATAAATAAAATTGAAAAAATAAAATTAATAGGACTGAATTTGTTAGCAGATGATTATAAAATTGAGGGTATTTAAAATTTTAAGTATAACCTCGAATCACCTAACGCCACGTTAGGACACGAGATTACTACAAATAAAAGGCGTGTTTACACGATGGCATTTCTAAATTAAATATTCACTTATATTAATGATTTAATTAAAATTAAATTATTTTATTTTTCAATATTATTATTAAATATACAATTTATCAAAAAATTTTTTTTTAAAAGAAAAAAAATAATTTATTTAGATATTATTCATATTATTATACCATATAGAAGAAAAATACTTATACTTTTTGATCATTTGTGAATATTAAAATTGTTTATTTTTTTTTTTTTAAAAAAAGCATATTTTATTTATATAAATAAAATTGAAAAAATAAAATTAATCAATTGAATTGAATAATTAATTAATCGATATCTCAGTTGTTGGTAATTTCATCGAAGAATTTCGATATATATTTTTGATTTTTCTTTCTTTTATCTGTTGTATATTCATATGGGAAATTTATAAAGAAAAAGTAAAAAAAAAAAAAAAAAAAAAAATTATAAATTACAGTTTTTGTTGATCTAACTGATTTAGCATTATCGGCCGAAAACCATTTCTTTCAATTAATCAGTGAGAGTGGATCTCGCCAAGGCCAAGGCTCTTGTTTGAGATCTCGGACGATTTCTTTACATTTCACTCCATCTGAAGCAACTTTAGAAATTTTTCTTCATCATGATAAGAATGTAGAATCGGTGTGCTTCAACTTTTACTTAATCATAATCATCTATTTACATTTAAAAATAAAAAAAAGTTTAAGCAAACACACACACACACACTTCCCTAATTTCATGCATCACAATATAAATATAATATATATATTACTTAAATATATATCTACAGCGTGTCTATATATATATATATATATATATAATATTATTATGAAAAGTTATTTCTGAGATACTTTCACGTTTTATTTTGAGATTTGAGTCCAGACCAGCGGTCGGGGAACCGGGGTAAATTATCCCAAATGGGGTAATAATGAAATTTTTGGGGGTAAAATGAAACATTTGTGAGTAAAAAGTATATATTTTTAAATTGTTATTTTATAAACCTGTTAGTATTTTTACAAATTAAATTTTTAGTTATTGTTTTCTTTTCAAAATTATCATGGGGGGCTATAATAGGAAAGATGCTAAAAAGAGGAGATTTCGTTTTTTTTTCCTCTTCACCATGGGGTAATATCAACTGACACAAAAAGATTTTGGGGTAATGATTAAAAAAGTTCCCCGACCACTGGTCTAGACATTTCGGCGCTCATTTTGACGCCATTTTCAAGAGTTTTCTTTAGGAATTTTTGGGATTTTGAATCTTAGTCTCTCTCTGTCTCTCTCCATTCATTTAAATGATTAATAAATATATACATATATGAATTGTTCCATATTTTATACACATATATAAGTATGATTTAATAAAATATAAATTTTAATACAAATATTTAATATTTAAATACTTAAATAAATATAATAATATATAATTTTTTTTTTTAAATTTTATTAACTTTTGGTATCTGTGCACATTTTATGCAGTATTTTAATTTATTTTAAATTATATATAATGATTTAATCTTAAATTTAAATGAACTTGGCGAGGATCGATTCAACATGTTCTACGGCCTAAACAAACAAATTAAATATAAATATATTAATTTAATAAAATCTATATATATAATCTATATAAATATTAATTTAATAAAAATTTTATTCAATTTTATTAAATATTAATTTAATAAAAAATTTATTCAATTTTATTAAATATTAATTTAATAAAAAATTTATTCAATTTTATTAAATATTAATTTAATAAAAAATTTATTCAATTTTATTAAATATTATTTTTATTAAAATTTTATAATATTTTTATATATTATTAATTTAAAATAAATAAAACAAAATTAATATTGTATAAAATAAAATATAGAACATCTCATACATGTATATATTAATAATTTAAATGAATGGATGATTTTCATAGGAATTCCAGGTGAGCAAACATGCATGTCCTTGGAATCCGTATTGTCCTTTAACCAGGAAATCGGACTATCAGAAAATAAAATTTTTTGGTTATATTCACTTTGATATATATTTATTCATATATTATTTTTCATATTTTTTTTTTCTGATTAAATTATTAATTATTTAAACATAGTCTTTTTCTCAATGTAAATAATTTATTTATAATCAGTTAATATAAAATGTAATTTTATAAACGAGTCCATTCCCCTGGTCAAGGTGGTTCCTCTTGAAAACACTACAAATGAATGATAATATCCCATTCTTCCTGTATTCTAAAATTATAATAACCCACATTGGATCCAAATGATTTCTTTTAAACAAATTATAGTTACATTAAAACATTAAAAAAAAAAAGAAGAAAACTGAGGGTGATATCTTTCTAAGATATAAACTACCTAAAGATGAATAAAGTGAAAAAGATCATGCTCTAGATAATCATTGAGTAATTACAAGTTCTAACAAGCATTTCCTTTATCAAGGGCGACATGAATGCGCAATCAACCATCCTCACCCGCTCTTTTATACTATCTTCACCTTCATCCACACGCTCATTAAATGAAAATTAAAATCATTTGTTTTAACTAATAAAATACTTACGTTTTGAAAGTTTATATACAATATATTTATATATATATATATATATATATATAATATTTATTTTTATATGATACTTGGAAGTTCATTAATTTTAATATTAATATTAAACAAATTATATTATATAAAAACACGAATTTATTCATTAATTAATTTCAAATATAAATAAAAATAATACATATTTCTAATACAAATTTATAAATAGTTAACATCTTTAGCAGATAAAATAGACATAATTAAAATTAAAAATAAAAAATTATAAAACAACGTTTTTCTCGTGGATTTAAATTAATTTGCTAAACTCTGATTAACTGCTTCTTTATCTAGTTTCTTCTTCTCATTTGATAAAGTGCATTTTCGGTTAGCTAATTTCTAGTATTCCATATATATATAAACTTTTATTTTGAATTTTTTGGGACCACTTATTGAAAATGTTTTTTTTTTTAATTTTAGCAATTCTCAAATTGAAATATTTTTATTTTTATTAAAAATAGTAATAATATCACCACTTCTAGTAATAAAACACACACCTTTATTCGCAAATTACATTCAATTAATTAATTATAATTCAATTAATTTTCTTCTATATCTTCTAGTTGACCCATTTCAATTTCTACAAATAAAATCCCAGCTTAATTTAAAGTTGATGAAAAATCGATTGTAATTTTTCATTTGAGCGAACAGATAGACATCAAGTGAAGTTAATGAAAATGTTGTAAAAAAAATATTTAATTTTTTAACCCACCATCTTATTATACCTTACACAGTAGAAAATTTAATTTTAAGAAGTTTTCACATTATCCCTAAATCAGACTCCTTCTAGATTTTATTAATTTGCATAAAAGCTATTCTTTATTGTGCATACTTAATTATTTACTAGTGATCACATTTATTTTTGGTTTATAAATATTATAAAGAATAAACTCTTTCACTTACCTTGTGAATATTCTTTCAGCCAAATCTACTCCCATAATATTAATAATATCTCAGTCTAGTATCATAATATTACAAAATAAATTTTTATTGATTAAAATAATAGTACCTGGTTCACCGAGTAATTTAAAAGAACATATATTAAAAAAATAGTCATTAAACATACACCCCTTAAGCGTACGTATTAATGCACTGAAAGACAGATATGGATATAACATAAATATTTTTAATTTTATTTTATTTATAATATTTTCTATTTAATGAAGCGCTGTCTGACGTAGTTGGTGACGTCATTTTATTTTCCTATTTTAAATTAAAAAAAAACTAATAAAGATGATTTTTACCGTGGCTGAAACCAATACAGATCCATTTTTCTTTATAAAAACTATCCATGGTGTGAATTTCAAAAAAATACTTCGAGTGGTTTAATATTTCAAAAATACAAATATATATACATGTATATATATATATACAATTTTTCTAGTATAATATTAAAATAATATAAAAATAAACAAATATAAACTTAAGTTTTTCTATACTCCTAGAAGTTGCTCACACTTGTGTAAACGATTTGAAAACCTCAATATTCCTCTCTTATAAAAAGATTGACAGCGAGTTGTGAGTCCATCGTGCATGTCTTTCTTGAGTTATTCATTGTTTTTTTTAGTTATTAATCCTGAAGCGAGATAAGAGTTAAAAAATTAAGACTGTGACGATTAAAACTTGCAAGAATATTCTTGAAACGATTTTTTTTTATTCAATCCGAATTTTTTTCATCGATTTTCTTTTATTATCAACGGACAGTGAATGTGGGTTTCGATTGTCAGTAATTGTCAGCAAAAGTCGCTTATAGGGACATAAAATATAGTAGCCTGTATCATATATGACAACCCCAGACAACAAATCGTGTTATTGACAAGAAATCAATTAGAATAAATAACCTGGGGAACTTTCCGACATCATATAGAGCTTTCAGGAGGAGATATAAAATTTTTTTTTATATTATCAATTATTAAAGGTCCAAAAAATTACCCTTTATATTTGAATCATCTATGAGAATTTAACATTTACATACAGCCATAATTACTATTTATAATATATATATATATTTTCTCGTTTTATTTTTTCATTTACGTCCCGACAATTCAGCGCCCATTTTGGCAATATTTTCAAGAGAGTTTTTTTAAGAGGGAATTTCTGGGATTGTGGATCTTGGTCTCTGTGTCCAGAAGTTTATGTTGGGATTTTTGACCCCTGGTCATACAAACTAAGAGTCAGAATAAGAATCCCAAAAATATCCTCCTAAAAAAACTCTCTTGAGAATATATAAGATATATATATAAGATAGGATATATACTATTTAGAATATATAGAATATATATACTAGCTGCTCAAACCTTCGCCCCTAGACAGGGGGCTTTGTCCCCCCTCCCCCGTATCTCCGTAGTTATTCATAGTATTTGGTTGAAAATCTGTATGCAAAAGATTTTCCTTATTTTATTTCAATCATTATATTAAAACATTTTTTTTTTGTATAACTAACCAAGTTTCTTGCTTGTCTTTCTGACACTAATGATGTGATCCGTCAATCGCAAATTATATATTTAATTTACAATTGATTGATTCATTGTATTTAAATCAATACAAATTTTCATTTTGTTAATTTATATACGTTTTAATTTAAACTGAGTCAGACGTTTTGCCAAAACTCTGAATAATTTATGGAAAGAAATATTGAATGTTCTTAGCAAGATTAGATTTTATCTAATGTTGTCTGTGTGATTTGGCCTGAATTTGTATTGATATTCTCCTAAGATTAGAAGAAAATTATAAATTGTCTCCTCTCCCAGTACAATTCAATTACCCATGTTACATGGGGCATATAAATTTCTGAATTTGGCTAGAACACTTTCCGTTTATTTTTTTTAAATTTAAAATAGTTGGAGGTAAAGAGCTTCTAATTATATTCGACTGTATTTATTATTTTTATTAATATAAGTATTTTGTTTTTCAAATTTATCAACGTATAAATTTATTTTAATTATTCTCAAATAAACGTATATATTAATATTATAAAAGAACTAATATTTCTGAATTTAATACCAAGATGATTTTCAAAATTTTTATTTTATTTGCAAATTATTGAATACATGTGTTAAAATTTAAACAAATTCAAATATTCCAATAATCCAATTTAAAAAGACAAAAATTTAAAACAACATTATATTATTTATCTAAAAAGTTATATTTTAATCTTTATATAATCAATAAATCATTTTTGCATTTAAATTAATTAATAAATGATTAATTAAACTAAAAACAAAAACAAGGAGTAATTTTAATTGATGTTTTAAAAATATTTTTGACTTCACAAAACACTAAAAAAAAATAATTTTTGTTTTTTTACTATCTCGCCAGAGATTGTATTGCGATCACGAAAATTTTCGATGTTGAGATTTTGATGTTTTTATACGTTTTGAAGGTTCCTGAATCATTTTCACTAAGGTTGAGAAAAATGTCTGTGTGTGTGTGTGTGTGTATGTGTGTGTATATATATATATGTGTGTGTGTATGTGTGTGTGTGTGTGTGTGTGTGTGTATGTAGACAAGATTACGCAAAAACGGTTTGAGCTAGAATGATGAAATTTGGTACATGGACATTATTCAAAATTCATAGTTTTCTATCAACTTTTGAGAAATGTAGCTCAACCGGAAGAGGGTCATTACCTACAACGTTTTGATTTTTTTTCCTCTAAAGTGACCGTAAAAATAAAGATATATGTTTGATAATTTTTCACATGATTAATAATAGTATAAAACTGCTATATATAGAATTTCAGCTTGATTGAATCGCTGAAAGTACCAGAATTAATTTTTACCGACCGACGATAGTAAGGGAGGTATTGTTTTCACACCAAATTTCACATGTGGAGATTTTTACATATCTCCACGAATCATGCATTTTCTAAACAGAAAAAAGTATTTTTAGCATGATGTCTGTCCGTCCGTCTGTCCGTCCGTCTGTCCGTCCGTCTGTCCGTCCGTATAGATGTGTACAGCCTGAACGGCTCAACCGATTTTGATGAAATTTGGTATATTTACTTAATGCATCAGTGGGATGAATTGATCAACTTTTGGTGCAATTCCGGAAACCGGAAGTGGTAGTATTAGCGATCGACGATAGGAAGGAAAGGGTTATTTTCACACCAAAGGAGATTTTTTTATATATCACCACGAATCATGCACTTTGTATTGGTTTTATCCTCGAGAAAAATCATATTTATTAGTTTTTTCTTGATTTAAAATTATATGACGTCATCCAGCCATTCATGACGTCACAGCCTGGTCTTGCATATGTATTATAAATAAAATAAAATTAAAAATGTTTATATTTATTATTTATGTATCCATATCTGTTTTTTATTACATTAATAGATATATGAAAATTATTTGAAATTGTTTCTGTAGCTGGAAATTAATTTATTTCAAACAGTCGGTCGGTTCGGACCTGGCCACAGGTCAACTTATTTAACACTGCAAATCTCACGCGCCAACACGTGCCATGGTGCCATCAATAAAAAGCCAAATTAATATTTATTATTTATAATTTATAAATTTATTTATTTATTATATAATATATATTATATTTATTTATTATTTATTTATTTATTATATTTATTATATTTATATAATATTTATTATATAATATATTATGTTATTTAATCCAATTCAAATTGCGAGATAGTCGAGTGGAGACACTCCAGCTTATTTTTATTAGATATAAATAAAATGTATACCCTTCACTTTTAAAAAGAAAAGAAGCAATATTCAAATAAAATAAGTATAATTTAAAAAAATAATAATAATTTAACATAAATATTATCTAAATATTTTATTTAATTAATTAAAATGAGAACTTATAGAATAAATTCAATAATTGAAATAGTATTTAAAAATATTAGTAATTAAAATAAAAATATAAATAGGTCTATAAATATTATAATATTTCTTTATTTGTGGAAATTGCTAGAATTAATTAATTTTTACCGACCGACGATAGTAAGGGAGGTATTGTTTTCACACCAAATTTCACATGTGGAGATTTTTACATATCTCCACGAATCATGCATTTTCTAAACAGAAAAAAGTATTTTTAGCATGATGTCTGTCCGTCCGTCCGTATAGATGTGTACAGCCTGAACGGCTCAACCGATTTTGATGAAATTTGGTATATTTACTTAATGCATCAGTGGGATGAATTGATCAACTTTTGGTGCAATTCCGGAAACCGGAAGTGGTAGTATTAGCGATCGACGATAGGAAGGAAAGGGTTATTTTCACACCAAAGGAGATTTTTTTATATATCACCACGAATCATGCATTTTGTATTGGTTTTATCCTCGAAAAAAATCATATTTATTAGTTTTTTCTTGATTTAAAATTATATGACGTCATCCAGCCATGCATGACGTCACAGCATGGTCTTGCATATATATTATAAATAAAATAAAATTAAAAATGTTTATATTTATTATTTATGTATCCATATCTGTTTTTTATTACATTAATAGATATATGAAAATTATTTGAAATTGTTTCTGTAGCTGGAAATTAATTTATTTCAAACCGTCGGTCGGTTCGGACCTGGCCACAGGTCAACTTATTTATTATTTTTCGGAAATGAATCGACTTCTTCACTGAGCCACGAAAGGCTCTGAATGAACGACACGGAACATTATATAAATTTTTAAAAATTAATTTCTGCGATTATTAAATTATGAGATTGATGAAAATTATAGCCTGTGTTCAAATAGAGGTATGCATTAATTTTGTGATGTATTTTCATAGTAATCGGTTCAGCCAAATTTGAGTGTATAACATCACCATTTTCCGGAGAGACATACAGACAAACAGACATAGACACACACACACACAACCTTTCATGGCAATCGCGACCTGCCCATTTCTAATAGATCCATGATTGTACAGACAGACAGTTGAAAAATTTTAAAGTCACTTTTGGATTCTGAAGGTCCTGAAACATGAAGATATGCAAAAAATTTTAATTTCTTAGTAATGAACAGACAAAAAACTTTTTTTATATTTATAGAAGAAGAACATAAAGATAATAATAATAATAATAATAATAATAGGATATTTTTCTATTCAAAAATTTTGAGGACATCAAATTAAATATCACTGAATCTGTGTTGATTAGAAAATTACTCATTTCAATACAGTGACATTCTTATTGCTTTAGAAATTAAACTCTCGTTAATTTCTCTTTTTTAATTTAATAAAATATTTTATAAATTTTACATATGTAGGAAATAAATATACATATATATATATATATATATATATATATTTTTTTTTTTTTTTCTATATAATTATACATAAAGAAAATTTCTGATTTATGAACCAACTCTACTTTAAAGATTTTAATAAAGTATATATCTATTTTCTTTGATTTTATAAATATGAAATGTTAATTAATGTTGAATCGAAGTAGTATTATTAATGATTAATTATTTGTTTACTATGCCACTCTCTTAGATGTAATTTGTATACAATACAATAATACATATATGTATAACTTAGAAACAGGACGATCAGACAAAGAGGAATGAGAATAGATCTTATTTTATAAAAGAAACTAAATTAAAATTTTTTAAAAATAAGCACAGTCAATTATTACCCGTCGAATATAAATCGGACTCGATAATTCCAACTGAAAACATATAAATGGGATTCTGTGATGATTTGGGAATGGTTTGGAGATAATAGGAGAAGGTATTTGGTAAAAGTAATGAGAACAATCAAAATAATGAGAGCACCTGTTATATTAATGCATAAATCAAAATAATGTAATTACATTTGGTATTTCATTTCTATGCATATTTTAGTAAAATTTTTACAAATTTATGAAAGGCACTGAAAATATATTGATTTTTATTTCTTTAAAACTTGAAATTTTATATATATACATAAGAAGATGAGATTATTTTTACATTAACCCTTGTAAAGTCAAAAATAAAATTAATATCAAAGTGCGATTTAATTTATTATAAATTCTTTGAATATTTTTTGAACTACTATTCATTAGAAATATAATTATTAAGACAATCTTTAAAATGTGTAAATTTTCTAAGAAGAAAGTTGTTTATCAATGTTGTGAGTCTCATTAAAAATAAAGGAGTGGGGATTGCTGGCGGGGAAGGAATCTCATTTCAAGAGACCTACATGCAGCTCTCAGCCACTTTCAAAAATTACTTTTTCCTCGTAATTATATATATATATATATATATCTTATATACTAGCAAAAATTGTGTATATATATATATATATTGTATTTTTGAAATATTAAACCGCTCGAAGTATTTTTTTGAAATTCACACTATAGATAATTTTTATAAAGAAAAACCGATCTGTATTGGTTGCAGCCTCGGGAAAAGTCATCTTTCTTAGTTTTTTCTTAATTTATAATGGAAAATTTAAATGACGTCAGCAACTACGTCAGACAGCGATTCCTTAAATACAAAATCCTATAAATAAAATAAAATTAAAAATATTTATGTTGAATTCATATCTGTCTTTCAGTGCATTAATACGTACTTTTAAATTATTTGAAATTGTTTCAGAACGTTTTTAGTTTTTCTTAATTTAAAATAGGAAATTTAAATAACGTCACCAACTACGTCAGACAGTGCTCCCTTAAATACAAAATATTATAAATATAAATAAAATCAAATTACGAAATATATATTATGTTATATCCATATTTTTCTGACTTTCAGGGCATTAACACGTATATTTAAGGGCTGTATGTTTTATGACTATTTTTTTTTTAATTTATGTATTTTTTAAAGACACTATATAATTATGATATATAAATATATATATTTAATATTAGCTATCGAGAAATTTATTATATTATTATTAGATTATACATTGTTCAGTCAAAAGAATAAAATATTAAATATTATTCCTGTAATAAAATTTAATAATAATATTGTATATTATACATTAGACATAACAAGTGAAAGAATAGAATTTAATTAAAAATAAAATATCATAAAAAAATTTTATTTGGATTAGGGAAGAACAAATCCACATCATTTAAGTATTATACTTCAGATTGATTGGAATTTAATTATAAGAAAATAATTTTAATTTTTTTATTTGTTTATTTTACTAATTAGATATCATTTTTAGATTATTATTAAATATACATACTTACATTCAAATATTTATTTACATATATAAATAAATAAAATTATTAGATATATATAACATTATATATAAATTTAAAGGGGCGGGGTTGTCATTCTAGTAGAGTAAATAAATATAAATATTTATTAGCAATTTAGAATGCCTTTTATTGCAATTTCAATAATTAATATTAATAAATTTTTTTTAATTCGAAGTTGTGTGTGTGTTTGAAATGTAAAATTGAAATGTTAATATATATCTATATATATATATATATATAGATATATATATAGTGAAATGATAATACATATATTATTATACGATTATTATAAATATATTATATATATATTTACATTTCAATTTTCAATTACTATAACTAATGTATAATATATATTTAATTGAAAAATATATGTATAATGTAAATGAGCTGCCCTTCAAACCTTCGAATTAAAAAAAATTATTATATTAATTTTATTTATTGAAATTTGAATAAAAGTCATTCTCAATATATATATATATATATTAAAATTCTAGTTTTAATTTTAAAATGAATTTTGTTATGGGTTATTGATAAATTATATTAAATACTACCAGTTTAAGTAAATAAATAAAAATAACAACAGGGCTAAAATAGAAAGAAGGTACTAACGGTCGAAACACGTTTCTAACAGGGACATCATAATCCTAGAAATGAATTCAAGAAAAAATATACATGATTTCAATTGGAGGTATTTTTAATTCTTTCCTAAATGGTTTTACCAGAAAATAGTGTTATATTTTGGAATTATATGATTTTGGTGTGTTTAGTTAATTATTTTAAATTTTTTAAATATTTGTATATGTATATAAAAAGTTGGTATCAGTTTGTTGTTACGTTAGTTAATAAGATTTGAATGTCGATTTTTTTTGCCGTTTATTTTGGTGTCATTTTTGAGAAATTTTTGGGAAGAGAATTTTGGGAAATTAGTTTAATTTAAAAAAGTATATTTATTAGCCAATTTATGATACATTTTACATTCAATTGGTTACTCATTGATCGTAATTAGTATACATTTACATTTTTATTTTTAGATTGTCTTACATTAATTACATTGTCCTTATTTTGAAATAATTTTTATTTAGATTACTTTGTAGGAAAAGGCTATATGTAAAGAAAAACCTAGTCTATATTTCCAAATTTGGTTTATGTGAATACAAGTCATAGTTGGTATATTGGGTTGAATGAATAAATAGTGTATGACATACTATATTTTGAAACTTCGAAGTATATCCAGCAGTAGCACCTTTACTTACACTATCAAATGTGGTCCCATTGGTACTTCTTCTTGAGGCTGGAAATACTTGAGTGCTTCAAAACAGAGTAAAAACCTTGTTCATTCCTTCAACCCAAATTACTACCCAAAATACCAATTATGACTCTTGTTCACATATATTAAGACTCAGAATTCCGAAATTATCTTCCCAAAATTTTCTTCAAAATGGGCGCCAAAAAGTCGAGATTCAAAGCTTATTAACCAATGTAAAAACAACCTGATACGAACTTTCCATTATAACATTTTGCACGGAAACTAAACTAATAATAAATTGAAGTAATAAGAGGAGATGAGTTTTTAAAAATTATACATTTTTTTTGTTTAAATTATTAATAATTCTTATTTGAATTCGAGTAATTTTATTTTATTATTTTATTTGTATTTTTAATTTTATTATTAGCATATTTTAATAAAATTTTAAAATCCCGTTGGTTGATATGTAAACAAATTCCTTCTCCTAATGATATTTTTTCACTAGTGATTGATAAAATCAGGTTTTTTTTAAAAAAAAAAAATCATACTAATGGACCAATGGACGATTACTGTTTTAGATTGCCGGCCCGGTGGAAGCGATGCCGGCGTTGGAGGGCAGCGCGGCCAATCCAGGGGGACTCGCTCTCCACTATGCGGCAGCGCGAGGTTGCCTCGACTGTGTCAAACTCCTCGTCGATTCCTCTTCCTCACAGTTCAGGTAATTCTATTCAATCTTTCACTCATTTCGCATTAATGCACCGATAATTATTTACTACGATAAACATGGATCTATTGAAAATATTATTCTAGTGGCGGATTATCCATTAGGCGGAATGGGGAAATGACTAGAGGTCGAGAATATTTTTAGGGGCCCCCTTAATATAATATATATATATTTAGAACATAGAATTTGAAGAATTTTTAAAATAATTAACGACCAAAAAATTGAAAAAAATAAAAAAATTCATTTTTTTACTATCTCGCCCGAGATTTTGATGTTTTTATATGTTTTGAAGGTCCCTGATTCATTTTCACTAAGGTTGATAAAAATATCTCTGTTTGTGTGTGTTTGTAGACAAGAATACGCAAAAACGGTTTGAGCTAGAATAATGAAATTTGTGGTACACGGGCATTATTCAAAATTCAGAAGCCAGTTTAAAATTAAATTTCTCGATTTCTTTTTCAAAGTTTCGAAGGAAGTTAATATAATATAATAATGGTAATTTAAATGTCTATACGATTATAATAATATCTATGTTTAATACATATTCAAATTGCACTACCCATATAATTATATGTAATAGTATACACATTGAACATCCCATATAAGAGATGTAATGGGTACATCAATTGCTGCATCCCCGTCAAGTACCTTATAATGTATTTAATTTTTATCAAAACTATGATCAAAGTTAAATGTAGCTAATAGCAGTTGAAAACAATTGCTATTTCATAAATGTGGGCAACTCACAAAAATATAGTAATAAGCTAAAGTCTTATTTCAATAAAATGTTTTCAGTGAAAATTATGTTAAAAACTTTAAATCCTATGATCGGATAGAATACAATTTCAATTAATTTTCAAAAATTGTTAAAAAGCTCAATTTAAATTTGAGAAATAGTCGAATGGAGACATTCCAGATTTTTTAATTTTTTAGTTGTATTTATATAATATTTAATAATGGAATGCGCGCGTAATTGCATTGTACATTTGTACATAGTGTACCGAAAATTGGGTTATAATAATAATAACTCAGAAGTACTTTCTCTAAATGCTGATAGTTATTGTATCTACTTAATAATAAATTCCTGTCTGACACGCTAGAATCACACTATATATATGCAAGTTACTATACAACAATTAATACATAATTATAATACAGGGAGCGGCAAAATGATCTGACGGTTTTAAAATGTAAATAACTCAATCGTTTTAAGAGATACAAAGTGTTTTATTGCATATTACAGATTGCTATTTATGAACATTTATAAAAATAACCAAAGAAATGTTTATGTGATCCGTTTAAGATTTGAAGATGACATCTTTCAAATGATGACCATCTTGGGCCATGCATTCTTCCAATCTTGCACTGAAATTGTCAAACACTTTCCCTAACATTGGTTCCAGCAGGATGGGGCAACTGCCCACAGAGCCGATGAGGTAATGAACTTCTTAAGAAGCAAGTTTCGTGGCCGAGTCATCTCGCGTTTCGGGGACATTGCGTGGCCACCTCGCTCCCCGGATCTCAGCATTTGTGACTTTTTCTTGTGGGGACTGCTGAAATCAAGAGTGTACACAAACAAACCCCGCACATTGGATGACCTCAAGGAAGCCATACGCCAAGAAATAGCCAACCTTCCTCCTGCAATGTTAGGGAAAGTGTTTGACAATTTCAGTGCAAGATTGGAAGAATGCATGGCCCAAGATGGTCATCATTTGAAAGATGTCATCTTCAAATCTTAAACGGATCACATAAACATTTCTTTGGTTATTTTTATAAATGTTCATAGTCAATATATGTAGTCAGCTAGAATCACACTAATGTCAATTAATTAAAGTCACCAGAAAAATAATTAAATAATTATTTTTCCGTTTGTATTATATGGGTGTGAGGCATGGTCTATGACCTTAGGAGACAAGAGGGGAACCGGGGTAAATTACCCCAAAGGGGTAAAAATGAAATTTTTGGGGGTAAATTTGAAACTTTTGTGAGTAAAAAGTATATATTTTTAATTTGCTATTTTATTAACCATGGGGTAATATCAACTTACCCAAAAAATATTTTGGGGTAATGATTAAATAAAGTTCCCCGACCGCTGCTATAGTCGGTCGGTAAAAATGTAATTTATCGACAGCAGCGCCATCTAACAATGAGAGAAGTAAATACACATAAGGTTTCCGGAAGTCCCATTTGCGTGTCACGCATCTGTTATTACCTAGTATATATTTTATAATTGATAATACATTAATCAATTAAAAATGGATCTTTATTCACAAGAAGACAGAAAATATCCAATCTATATAGGTAATTTTTATTTCAATGTTTTTTCATCTAAAGTAATGTTAATTGTCACTAAAATGGTAATTAAACAAAAAAGTTACTCCAACATGGATTTGAATAAAACTTTACTAGTGGGTTCCATTTTTTATTCTAATAAACTTTTCTTTGTGGGACACTCCTAGTTTACGAGAGAAAAACCATTAAAATTTGCATATAAATTTGTGGCGTCGGTTAAATTTAAATTATTTTCTAAAAAAACGAAATATATTTGTTTAATAAAAAGTAAATTAAATATTATTTTAACTGAGATTAAATATTATTTGAATAAAAATAATATATTTTTTATGAATTATATATTTTATATAAAAATATCTGGGAATGCTAGGAAGCATTACTATCAACGAACTTTTATTCATATTTATCACAAAATTGCATAAATAATTCCAATTTATATGATCTTAATATATTCTATAATATAATATAAATAATGTAGAGAGCAAAAAATATTTACAGAATGAAAATGTAATTATAATGTATTATAATTTATAATAAATAATAATTAATATAATTATTATAATTATCAGTGCCGCCCTAACCACAGGGCTAAATGGGCTATAGCCCCAGGGCGCAAGCCTTTTGAGGCGGCAATTTTTTATTTGCGATATAGTATTTTGTTAGGAAGAAGGGCGCATTATTTTTAGTAGCCCATGGGCGCCGAATTCCTTAAGACGGCCCTGATAACTATAATGATCGAAGAAAATTATGGGAAATTTTCAACTTTGTCCGCCGATTTGACTATGTTCCCAACCAAATTTTATAAAACCAAGTTCACTTTACAATTACACTTTTTTAAGCTCTACTCGAAAACAAAATCAAAATTTAAAAAAATCGAAAATTTTTGGCGTCAGACACACAGACATAGATTTTATAAACGAACTAAAAGTTCGTTGAATATTAATATAATATTGATTCCATTCAAATATATTCTATTATTATTATTATTAACAATTAAAATATTTTATAAAATATTAATCTGTTTTAATAATAAATAACCTTCTGTTTTTAACTATGAAAGAGTCATTGGATTTATCAACAGACAAATTGATATTCTATTTTGGTACCATGTTTTATCAATTGACCGCCAGAGCGCGCCACTAATTTTCGTAAGAAATCTTTATTAGAATAAAAAAACAAAACCACTAGTAAAGTTTTATCCAAGTCCATGTTCAAGTAACTTTTTTGTATAATAACCAAAAATATAATGATTTAAAATAACAAAAATAATTATTTTTTTAGGTCCTCTATATTCTTGTGTATATTGTCATACCAATTTTATAAGTGAGGAATTTTTATGTAAACATCTTAAAAAATGTTTTCATAAAAAAATATTTTCAATTTTCAAAAATGAGTTAAAACTCAAAAAGGACACAGAGGAATATTTAGACGAAAAATTTGAAGAAGATACTGATTCAATCCATACAGAAGACAATCACCTTCAATGTAATTATTGTGAAAAGAAATTTAATCGAAAATCACATTTAAAAACACATTTATTAATTCATTCAGGAGAAAATCCTTTTGAATGTAATTATTGTGAAAAGAAATTTAATCAGAAATCAACTTTGGATAAACATTTATTAATTCATTCAGGAGAAAAACCTTTTGAATGTAATTATTGTGAAAAGGAATTTAATCTGAAATCAACTTTAAAAACACATTTATTAATTCATACAGGAGAAAAACCTTTTGAATGTAATTATTGTGAAAAGAAATTTAATCTGAAATCAACTTTGGATAGACATTTATTAATTCATTCAGGAGAAAAACCTTTTGAATGTAATTATTGTGAAAAGAAATTTAATCTGAAAGCAAATTTAAAAACACATTTATTAATTCATTCAGGAGAAAAACCTTTTGAATGTAATTATTGTGAAAAGAAATTTAATCACAAATCAAGTTTAAAATCACATTTATTAATTCATTCAGGAGAAAAATCTTTTGAATGTAATTATTGTGAAAAAAAATTTAATCAGAATTCAACTTTAAAAAGACATTTATTAATTCATTCAGGAGAAAAACCTTTTGAATGTAATTATTGTGAAAAGAAATTTAATCGAAAATCACATTTAAAAACACATTTATTAATTCATTCAGGAGAAAAACCTTTTGAATGTAATTATTGTGAAAAGAAATTTAATCTGAAAGCAAATTTAAAAACACATTTATTAATTCATTCAGGAGAAAAACCTTTTGAATGTAATTATTGTGAAAAGTCATTTAAGCGAAAAGCAAATTTAAAAACACATTTATTAATTCATTCAGGAGAAAAACCTTTTGAATGTAATTATTGTGAAAAGAAATTTAATCAGAAATCAACATTGGATAAACATTTATTAATTCATTCAGGAGAAAAACCTTTTGAATGTAATTATTGTGAAAAGAAATTTCATCAGAAATCAACATTGGATAAACATTTATTAATTCATTCAGGAGAAAAACCTTTTGAATGTAATTATTGTGAAAAGAAATTTAATCTGAAAGCAAATTTAAAAACACATTTATTAATTCATTCAGGAGAAAAACCTTTTGAATGTAATTATTGTGAAAAGAAATTTAATCTGAAAGGAAATTTAAAAACACATTTATTAATTCATTCAGAAGAAAAATCTTTTGAATGTAATTATTGTGAAAAGACATTTAAGCGAAAAGCAAATTTAAAAACACATTTATTAATTCATTCAGGAGAAAAACCTTTTGAATGTAATTATTGTGAAAAGAAATTTAATCTGAAAGCAAATTTAAAAACACATTTATTAATTCATTCAGGAGAAAAACCTTTTGAATGTAATTAATGTGAAAAGAAATTTAATCTGAAAGCAAATTTAAAAACACATTTATTAATTCATTCAGGAGAAAAACCTTTTGAATGTAATTATTGTGAAAAGAAATTTAATCAGAAATCAACATTGGATAAACATTTATTAATTCATTCAGGAGAAAAACCTTTTGAATGTAATTATTGTGAAAAGAAATTTAATCTGAAAGCAAATTTAAAAACACATTTATTAATTCATTCAGAAGAAAAACCTTTTGAATGTAATTATTGTGAAAAGAAATTTAATCGAAAATCACATTTAAAAACACATTTATTAATTCATTCAGGAGAAAAACCTTTTGAATGTAATTATTGTGAAAAGAAATTTAATCAGAAATCAACATTGGATAAACATTTATTAATTCATTCAGGAGAAAAACCTTTTGAATGTAATTATTGTGAAAAGAAATTTAATCTGAAAGCAAATTTAAAAACACATTTATTAATTCATTCAGGAGAAAAACCTTTTGAATGTAATTATTGTGAAAAGAAATTTAATCGAAAATCACATTTAAAAACACATTTATTAATTCATTCAGGAGAAAAACCTTTTGAATATAATTATTGTGAAAAGAAATTTAATCAGAAATCAACTTTGGATAAACATTTATTAATACATAATGTTTGAAAAAAGGCTTAATAATGAAAACAACATTTTCTTTAAATATAGATTATATACTTTATAGGACAAATTATAGTTTATATCAATAAAAATCTGATTTATTTAACTTAGTATTTATATTAAATATTTTATTTGGTCCATTAATAAATCATTATTACTACTTATCTATTACTTTTAAGAATTCTCTCATTTTATTATTCATATGTTAGTTTATTTATTATTTATAAATAGAAGTCTTTTTACTACTCTATAATTGTAAATAAAAAAGAAACTTTTATAAAAATTCTTATTTTTCCCTTTGCACTCTAAACAATTTTTAACATAACCTAGCAGCAACTCTTAGTTATTTTTTTTTACTAGCTCTAACACACCCTACACACTTCTTCCATTTTCCTCCACAGAACTAACGTTAGGTATTACTTCGTGGAGGCTGGTTAGCATTTACGCTATTCCCTTGGTTGTGCTACTTCCGTTTCTAGTCTTAGTATTTTCTGTCTTCGAAGTTCCAGCTGGATATGTGATATCCTTCGTTCGCTTTCTTTCCAATCTTCCTCTGATTGGAACATAAATGCCATAATGTTCCCCGCATCCACGTCCAATCTCCTACCGTCCGCGAAGCGTCAATGGACATTGAAAAACTGCGTGTTCGGCGTCTTCCTTGAATGACGGACATTCTGGGCAGAAAGGCGAATTGTCATGACCAAACTTATACATGTACGCTCGATATCCACTGTGACTAGAGAGGAATTGAGTTAGCTGGTAACAACATGCGCCTTGTTTTCGGTTGCACTATACATGGACATCAGGGATCAACTTATAGGTGTGTGTGTGTGTTGACTGACTCCCGCCAAGAGGCAATGTCGTGATCATCTCCTTACACTGATAATATTTAAGTGACATCCCCTATTATTTCTTTGTTCTAAACCAATCCTAACTCAAACCAGACTGGATTATTTTGTATTATTTCCTATTTTTTGTGTTTTTTTTTATTATATATATATAAAAGACGGCATTGGGTGAGAGGCTAGTCTCGCTGTCTCACATTCACATGGTTCCGGGTTCAAGTCCCGGGCCTGGCAAGGGAATATTTCTAGCTGGGGTCTATGGGACGGAGTCAACCCAGCCTCCGGGATCAACATTGGGGAATAACTTACAAGAATACTTGATAAAAAGTAGCGCCTCCAATCAAGAAAATCAAAGTAAAGGTTGAGAGGACCCGTTCTACTGATCATAGGACACCTCATTGATATAACCGACTTGATAGGCGTTGTCCTTGCGTAGGACGTACAAAAGTCAGAGGTATATATATAAGTTGGTAATTAGTTGAGGTTAAATGACTTGACCAATGGATTCCTTAAAAAAACAATTGGTTTTTAAAGTCAACACTTCATTTATTTTTACTATCAAAACCAGATATTATATTTATTAATATTTACCAACTATTCCATCTTTCAAATTAATTATTTGGCAAACAAGCATCTTTTAACAACCAAACACTACCAACCTCACAGACACAAGTTCCCCGTATACTCCACAAAATATGAAATATTTTACATCTCCCCGCTTTAAGTCAATCTAAAGGATTGACCTTCGAAACATCCATACAACAAGGTAGGAGTTTGCTGATATGGTAAAAATTAGAGTCTGTGTGACCCCGTTCATCATTCACTTCATATATGGAATTTGATACTCTTCTTAAAACTCGGTAAGATCCTAACCTTATTGGATCTAATTTATTTCTATTGAGTTTATTTCCTTTTTCTACATACACCAAATCATCTTTTTTGAATATTTGATATCTTCTTGTTTTATCCACTCTTCGTCTATTAGTATCATGATATTTTTTGGAATTATTGAATGCTCTAATTCTATCTTCTATTATATTTCTTGAAAGATCTGGAAGTTCTGGAGGTAAAATTGATGTTTCCTTTCCTAAAAATAAGTAGGCCGGAGAAAATTTTGTAACACTATGTATTGTTTGATTGTACTCTTCAGTACATTCAATTGCTATTGTTGACCATGCACGGTTTTTGTGTTCTTGTAATTTACATCTAATTCTGTTAACCAATGTTTGATTTAAACGCTCGTTCAAACCATTCGAGAAAGGACAATCTGTTGCAGTGAAAATCAATGAAATATCTTTTTGTTGTAGGAAACTTTTGAATTCTTGAGACTTAAGACTGGCATATTGATATGCTAGAATAATTTTAATTTTATTTTTTTTTGTATATACCTTTTGATCTCTTCTGAATTTTTTTTATTTTCCAAATTATACCTTCTCAACTGATTCATCAATGCTTCTGTTGTTTCAATTTCTTCTTTGTTCAACTTCTCTTGAATAGATAAAGGTAAACCCACTACTATATGGTTTATCCTTGACTGTTCTGTTATTTTGTTTTCGGTTTCCAGTAAAAGACGTTCTTTCTTCAGAGCATAATCTATTAGGGCTCCTGAAATGTATTTAAAACTATATGCATACCTTATTGAATGCCAGTCTTTATCAGCATAAGTCGTAAGAAAAGAGTTTTTCCATGTGTCCCACTCTTCATTAATCGTTAATTTTTGTAATGTCGATTTATACCAATCCATTGCATTTTCTTTTAAAAAAAATTCTTAAAATTCCGATTTTCCTTTCCTCATTCACTATTTTATTTCTTCGGCATTCCTGTTCAAAAACTTTCATCCAATTCATTACATTACTTCTTCCATTGAATTTTTCTAAAACAAAATTTTTCTCAATATTATCATTAGATATAACCTCCTTCGATCCTTGATTCAGAGATAAATTTTTAATAGCTTCCATTATTTCATTCTTCTTTTTTCCATCATGTAAATGATCTGTTTCCCTTTCATCTTCTTCTAGGTTTAAATTTTTAAAATCAAAATTTTTATCATCATCCATATATAAAGGAACAATGCCTGGGGAAAGTTTAACACTAATATTTCTAAATTTTACCATATTACTACAAGCATTCTTCACTGTGTCAATATTAAATAATTCAGCATGGTGTTTTCTGTCTTGAAACTCTTCTGGAAAAATATAATTTGTATTATCCGATAGTAGTCTAATGGATTTCACTGAGATCATCTTTTTCTTTCCTTTTTCTTCCTTCATGAATAAGATCTTTACTTTTTCCATTTTTGTATATTGAGCAAAAACCAATTTATAAGTTGGTAATTAGTTGAGGTTAAATGACTTGACCAATGGATTCCTTAAAAAAACAATTGGTTTTTAAAGTCAACACTTCATTTATTTTTACTATCAAAACCATATTTATTAATATTTACCAACTATTCCATCTTTCAAATTAATTATTTGGCAAACAAGCATCTTTTAACAACCAAACACTACCAACCTCACAGACACAAGTTCCCCGTAAACTCCACAAAATATGAAATATTTTACATATATATATATATATATATATATATTATCATCAATATCTTAATTATTATCCAACTTATACAATAGGCTCCCAAAGTATGCCTTTAATTTTTATAGGAATTGTATGACCTCTATGCATCTCCAGAAATAGTTAGGATTATAAAATTGAGAAAACTATAATGGGCAGGGCGCATGGCTAGAATGGGGGAGCAAAAATATATTGGTGGGGAGACCGATTGGGAAACGTCCGCTTGGAAGACTAAGGACGCGGAGGGTGGACAATGCAGGAAGTGACGTAAGAGAGATTGGAGAGGGTAGGAGGGTGGATGGTTGTGGCTCAGGATAGGGACACTTGGTGAAATGTAGTTGCTGCGGCCAAGAACTTTGGAGTTCAGAGATAGATAGATAGATAGAAAAATAATAGCCGTATTTATAATGACTGCGCAATCTAATAAATTATCCAAAATTTGCATATATATGTACTGTTTGTATAAATAGCCACACATCCTTAATAATTATCATTTATTTTAGTATTTTATATTAATTTATTAACCATTTATATTATTTTTTATATATATAAACATTTCTTTATAAATTAATATTTTTAATTAAAAAAAAAATAAATAAATAAAAAAATCTAATCAGTGCATGTAATTATTATATTAAAATTGGTAAAAATGTTTCATTTAAGAAATATACTGACCTTATCAATATTCGAATGCTTATATCGCTATTAATATATTGTCTTAGCATTCCTAGAATATTTTTATTTTACATTTTACCTATATATATTTAAATCAAAAATGAATTTAGTCACGAAATCTTTCATTCATGATTATATCAGTTAAGAAACAAATGAATGCTTTTTTTTACTTAGATAAAAAAAGAACTGACTTGCTTTTTACTACATCCTTACTGACGAAATAGGATCTTTCATTCTTTTTGTTAATTCTTCTATCATGTAATTACCGATTTTCTTAAAATCTTAAATGAAGAATCACTTACACACACCCACATTAAAATTTATTTTCTATTTCTAAATTATTTGAACTCTTTGAATTAAAATCTTTTAATAAAAATAACAGATAATGAAAGTAGTATCATTTAATTTTGTTTTAATTTTAAAATATTTATCTTTTAAACTAAATCTTAAGATTTAATAAAAGTCCTGTATATAGCTAATCGGTCTATTATCTATGCTTTTGTAATCACAAATAGTGGGTTAATTGTTTTTGTTTTTTAAACTACATAAAAAAGAATTTTATTTATTCATTAATTACATAGACCTTATTTGCTTTTTATTTTATATATAGTTTATATAGGCATAAAGAAATAATTACAAGATATAAACACTGGTTTCATTTATAATAAGCTGGAGTGACTCCACTCGACTATCTCGCAATTTGAATTGGATTAAATAACATATATTATATTTAAATTAAATTTAATTAATTATAAATTATAAATTAAAATGAATAAATAATATTTATTAAACCAGCGCATGTTCGGCTCTTTGTTGATGGCACCATGTCACGTGTTGGCGCGTGATTTGCAGTGTTAAAAAATTAATTCTGGTACTTTCAGGGATTCAATCAAGCTGAAATTCTATATATAGCAGTTTTTTCCAATTTTTAATCATGTGAAAAATTATCAAACATATATCTTTATTTTTACGGTCACTTTAGAGGAAAAAAAATCAAAACGTTGTAGGTAATGGCCCTCTTCCGGTTGAGCTACATTTCTCAAAAGTTGATAGAAAACTACGAATTTTGAATAATGCTCGTATACCAAATTTCATTATTCTAGCTAAAACCGTTTTTGCCTAATTTTGTCTACATGCACACATAGATATTTTTCTTAACCTTAGTTAAAATGATTCAGGAACCTTCAAAACGTATAAAATCATCAAAATCTCGAAATCGAAAATTTTCGTGATCGACGAGATAGTAAAAAATCGTTAGAGCGGTTTCTGAGATCCCATTAACAAATATATATATATGAAGACCTACGAAAACTACGAATTTTGAATAATGCTCGTATACCAAATTTCATTATTCTAGTTCAAACCGTTTTTGCGTAATCTTGTCTACATACATACACACATACACACACAGACATTTTTCTCAGTGAAAATGATTCAGGAACCTTCAAAACGATAAAAACATCAAAATCTCGACATCGAAAATTTTCGTGATCGCAGTACTATCTCTGGCGAGATAGTAAAAAGTAATATATATATATATATATATATAATATTTAATGTCTCAGGAGTGGTATGGTTGGAGAAATATAGTTACTGCAAGGACTTCCGAGTTCAATAGGAATACCGAGATAGATATAGAATGTATATTCGATTAATTTTAATAAAAAAAATATATTACATAATTTGTTACAATATTTTATTTTGTTTTTTTGTATTGGTAGGCGACGATAGTATCATGTTGATGCCGTCATTAGCTTTAATATTTATTTATTCTAATTATATTTAATTATTTATTTATTGTGTGCATTTTTTTATTTTATTCATTAGATTTAAGCCCGGACTGGTCCATTTACAGCCACTCATTAGATTATTATTTTTTTTTTATTTAATGATAAAATTACTTATGATGAGATACTTCATAGCATCTTGATGTGTGTCGACCTTTGATTGCGATATAATAATAATATATAATGATAATAATAGTATAATATAATAATAATAATAATAATATTACTTTTACCTGCATATATTAACAATACTATTCCTATAATACTTATAATGCTTATCATGGCTTACCCCAAAGTCTTAATAATAATTAATACTAATAATGTTTCGTATTTCTGCGAATATAGATTTAATATTTAATAAAATTTAATTTTTTTTAAAAAAATTCAAAAAAAACTAATTGGAACTTTTTATTAAATTTTAAATGAAATCTTAATAAAAAACTTTTGGAGCAAAAAAAATTTCCCAAAAAAGAAAATTATCTTTTATAAGAAAAAATTAAATTTTTGAATAATTAAAAAAAATTGTAATGAATATAATATAATTAGAATTATTAAATTAATATTATCATTAATGAATGTTGCATTTTCATATGAAAATAAACTTGTATTTTTTTTTATTAGATTTGAAAGGGTAATTTTCTTTAATCGTTTAGAGAAAATATTTTTTATCGAATTAAATAATAAATTAAAATCCAATTTTCAATTTCATATAATAAATAAATTGAATGTGAAATGTTCTGCATTATTTAAATTTGATGACTTTCCATAAATTTCAATTTTTTTTTTATTATAATATGGCCGATATAAATCACAATACTTGCACTGGTTATGCAAAATTAGAAATATATTAAATCCACATAATACAAGAAAAGTGAATTTTCTAATGATTACTTTTTGAAATACTTAAATAATAAATAAAATAATAAAAAATGGTATAAATAACATATCATCCATTAACATACATTAGATTTGAACATTGAAATATCATTGAATGATAAATAAAATTTAAATACATATAAAAAATCACTGTTAATTTTTTTTAATGAGGACATTTTTTTAATAATTCATCTGTCTAAAAGATCAATTTCACTTTGGATTCAATCAGAATTAAGCGCTTCATTGTAGAAATCGTTTATTTTCTTTTGAATCCAATTAAATTGGATTCAATTAACATTTTCACTATTTTTATTCTATAACTAATTTTTTCAATGATATATTTAAAATATTTCAAATACATTCTAAGATAAATTTTTTACAGAAATTTCACTTTTACTTAAATTACAATACTATTTAAGGAGGGAAATTATAAATAATTACAAACATTAATACAATCCAAATATGGCAAAGTTCACTATTATATTAAATATTTTGAAACATTCTTAGAAATATTAAAAATTAAATTTTTATATAATTATTAAATTAATTCAATTATGATTCATTAGCTTTATAACCATACACAGGTCAATAAGTCCGTGACATTTTGAATGAAACACAATGAATGATTTTGGATTATTTAATTCTAAATTTATAGTAATACGGGAATTTAATTATAATTTATTAACTATCAGAGTTATTCAACCACTCTACAATGGCGTAGAGACAAAAAGGACAAAACACTTACCATTTTTTATTCTTGTTCTTTGCAAAAATACAAGGACAGGTCAATAAGTCCGTGACTTTTTGAATGAAACCCAGGTTTTTGGAAAAAAAATTATTTTATTTTTCAACGTAGTCTCCTTTGAGCTCTATATAATTTGTCCAGCGTTTCTCCACTCTTTTTATCCCTTCCAAAAAATAAGATTTGCCGAGGACATCTTTGGTGCCGATTCACCCCGAGAAACCCACTGTTTTGACTGCTGTTTGGTCTCTGGTGTGTTGTGTTGGATCCACGTTTCATACAAGGTTACGTTACGTCACAAAAACTCGGTTTCAGTGATGTTTTTTTCTGCAAAAAATAATGCTTAATGAGCACACAAAATTCACTTTTTTCTATTTTCTTCTCCAATCACGAGGTACTCTGGCTATATTAATGGATGTCAAAAAAAAAAAAAAAAAAAAAAAACTAGCAGGCCCAGCTGGTTAAAATTTCGACAGGAGTCAGCTGATAATTGCATTTTGACAGTAACAGTGTTGCCATTTCATTTAGGAGACAGGAAAGTCAAAAAGTCACGGACTTATTGACCTGCCCTTGTATTGTTATTCTCGATTAAACCCAAGCTTTATCCATTATTAAATTCTTCTTAAAATATTATTTTCCTTAAATTATTCTAATTATATATATTTAGAGAAAAGATTTTGAAATTTGGTTGTTTTATAATTAAAAAATTAATTAGCAATTTTGTTCAAATTTTATATTTATCTATATTTTATGATATTTCCAAATAAGGGGAACAATTAATATTTAATAAAGAAAAAAAATTCGACATTTTATCTCTTTTAGAATACTTACAAGTGTATAAATTCTTCTTAGATATTAAATATAATTTTGTTGAATGAATCAAGTGATTTTAACAAAAACTTTAAAAGTTATTTTTGAAAAAAAAATGCAAAAGTGGATAAAATCAATGATGTAAAGTGGCACTCAATTTGACTTTCAACCGATCACAATATCTCCCCTATTACCTTTATATATAGGCAAGTGAAAGTAAAAAAAAGAACTCTTCTTATTATTAATTAGTTGTCTTAGATTTTGTTTAAGTTTGAAATTTATCACTTAAATGGTGGTTGCAATAAAAAATCATTTAACTAAATATTTAATAGAATTATGTAATTTATAAATTAAATATCCTTTTAGAAAAAAATAGTTTTCAAATTTCATATATATATATATATATATATATAAGTATATATTTATATATATATATAAGTATATATTTATATATAATTTAAAGATATAATTGATAAAATTATGAAATATTTATATCTTGGATCTAAAATGATTCTATAGATTCATCTATTTTTCTTTTTTGTATTATATATATATAAATGATAAAATAAAAATATTAACATATATATATAATATTTTTTTTTATCTTTGATTTTTACCGACCGATGATAGGAAGGGAAGGTATTTTTTTCACACCAAATTTCACATGTCAAGATTTTTACATTTCTTCATGAATCATGCATTTTGTTAACAGAAAAAAGTATTTTTGTCATGTCTGTCCATCCGCCTGTTTGTCAGTCTGTCCGTCTTGTTCTTCTGTCCTTGAACTGCTCAACGGATTTTGATAAAATTTGGTATATTTACTTAATGCATCAGTATCATCATGCTTCATTTTATTAACTTTTGGTGTATATCTGATAACCGGAAGTGCTAGTTTATACAAAGTATTATTTTATATTCATTGTCTTAAAATATTTCACTTAAAATATAGTAGTGATAAATAATTTATTAATTAAACTAAAAATAAAAACTAAGATAAAATAATTTAGTGATTTTAATTCTAGTTTTAAAAATATTTTTTTTTATATTTTATATATAATGTTGTTTGGAAATTAATTTATTTCAAATCGTCTGTGCCTGCCCACAAGCTCATTTGTTTTATACTCTTCAATTAAAATAAAATTTGACTATATGTATAATATTATTAAGAATCATATTTAAGATGTGGAGTGAATGGTGGTACTGATGTTTTGGTTATTAGTAGCTATCTGACTCCCCTGACTGGGTTGACAACCGCCTGGTCTGTCTCCCCGTTGTTCTTCTCTTGACAAGAGGAGCAGAGCGGTGTACGGTGTACACCACTCGACAGTCTACCGGCTGCCGCCGTTCATACCTCACCGTTCCACTACCCATAATGGGTTAAGTGACAGTGCCAGTTAAATTATGACATAAACACATACACCAAAATGAGTTTAGATAAAATGTCGGAGAGAATGCGGCAATTTAAAGCCTCCAAGAAGAAAAGAAATTCTTTGGATAGCTCCAGGTTGGTGAACTTTATAAAGCATTCTATCTCCAATGTTTTTTTTAGGGGAAATTGGGGGATAAATAATACAAGTTTCTTTTTTTATATTTATTTTTTTATTGAATTTTTTTTTCTCTTTTTTACATTTTAATTTAATTTTTTTTTTTAATATTGAAATTATTTCTTATAATACATTTATACATCACATTATTTTATGCATTATGCATTACAATTAATAATAATAATATAATTAATTAATTTTCCATACATTTATTTTATATTCTATATATATATTTATTCATAAACACACAAAAATATTTATTACTTAATTTATATACTAAATACATTGATCAGGAATTAATTGCTATAGTCCTGGTGCTGATTTGTTATTTTCAAAAGTATATACTTAATAAAAATTAAATAATAAGTATACAAAATAAATCTGTATAGATATATAAGTAAGATTACCATATCGAATGAAAGAAAACTAAATTATATATATGTATATATATATATATATGTTAGAAATGATTATTTATCTTATAAAGAATAAATTTAAATTATATTTTTATTAAAATCGTTTAAAAAATATATAAAACAAAATATTATCTATTTTTTCCAAGAAATTTTAATTTATATTTACTTTTAAAATAAATATGTACTTCTAAAAAATAATTACCTATCATAACATTCTTTAATATTTGAATATTTATTTAAAAAAAAAATTAAAGAAATAATCTTAAAATATTATTAGAATGCCTATTGATAAATAATTAAATCATAAAATGGTATATAGATTTCTGTATACCATATATAACATCAAAATATTATTGGATCAATATTATATTAAAATTATTTAAAAAAAAATAAAAATTAGATTTAATTTAAAACATTCAGTATAATTTTTATATGATATATGATAAACTAAAGTTTTTATCTGTATTATTAATTATAATTATTAATATATATATATATATATATATATATATATATATATAATATATATACTATATATCTTATTTATTGATTGAATTGTATAATAGAGATAAAGAATGTTTTAAATAAAAATATTCGATACATTTTTTTTTTAATATATTTGATATAAACAGTTTGTTATATATTTAATGTGTGCTGCTGGTATTTCATCCAAAAGTGATGTCGCGAATGGGCCCAAGAGTGAACGGGAGGAGGGAATCCCGTTGCGGGATGCCCGACTGATTGTAAAACGAACTTAACTGCTTTTGCTTAACTGTACCTATCGTTCAGATTCCATCTGTTTTGACTTTTCGGAAAGTACGTTCAATGTTTGGGTTGGAAGGCGGAGGTGGAGGGGGGGGGTAGGGAGATGAAGAGAAGGAGGAGGAGGAAGATTGAATGATAGGGGGTAGGGAGGGAAGGATTGATGGTAAAGAGGATAATCGTGGCGATGATGATAAAAGAGAAAGTGAGAATGTCTGACAGGTTATCTTTTGCGGCTTTACGAACCTTCAGATAAAAGTAGGACCTTGCTAATCCAATCGGCTGCCTTACATTTTCTTTCTCTCTCTAGTGAAATTTTTTTTTTAACTTATAACCAAACATGATATTAAATTGACAGGTGAAAAATATAAATATAAAAACTTTTCTTTAAACAATACTTGTTATTATTATTATTATTTTTCTTGTTATTAATAATTAATATATTTGTGAATCTATTTCATTTCATAATATTACAATTTTACTAATATAATTGAAAAGATTTGTCAATGTGAATTCCCCCTTCATTTAAAGAAAGTATCAATATGAAATGGAAAGGGGCTTTAATGTTGAGCAAATATTTTAAAAGTATTTTAAAAGTATCCTTCTATATATTTATATATATGAAGTAATGCATGGATGGATATTTAGTATCCAAACCTATAAAAAATATACAAATTTATATTTGTAGCAGACTAGTATTGGTAATTTTTTTTTTTAAAAAATTGGAATGGAAACAAACAAATCGGTACTGAATGGGTGTGCATTTTCAGTATATTTTTCAAAATATTTTTGACATTTCATACTACTCTTTGTACCTATTTATTGTGATTCTTTAATAAATTTAAAATAGTCATATAATTGTAAAAATAAAAGATTTCAAGCATCTAAACATCAAAATAATATTTTTTTTTTAAATTTATTGAAATATAAAATAATTATACATAGTAATTAATTACAAAGAATAATCTATAAGAATTAAAATTAAATAAATAAATTATAACCTATTGGGGTGGCTGTAAATGAATTTTTTTATATAAAGCACACACACAAATTTATAATTTTGAATATGTCATTATATATATATATATATATATTGTAATGGGGGATTAATGAATTAATAATATTATAATTATAAAATATATTATAGTTGCTTCAAGAGTATGATATAATGAGTTTGTCTATGATAGATGTCCTAAATATAGTATGACCTTTGTTGATTATTAAAGAGAAAATCAGAAGACCTGTAAGGAAGTGAATATTAATATTATGATATAAAAGACTTATCGGAATGTAATGACATATTTATAGACCTCTTATTTTTATTTAATTCATGAATGCTCAAATAACTAATAAATAAATAAACTATAACCTATTGGGGTGGCTGTAAAAGGCTCACTTCTGACTAGTCTAAAATAATTAATTAATTATAACTAATATTGACTTATAATATCAAACTAACAAACAAGTTGTCTTCCAACAAGGAATTGATTATATCAATAAAACAAATATTAACACCAGACCATAATTTTAATTAAATTAATATAAATAATATGTTGTATAAGCCTCCATTGATTGGAATTTTCCTCAAAATAATCAGATTAAGAATAATAATAATCACAAGAGAATTGAACTTTTAATTACTTTTAATATTAAATATTTATAAATATGTACCTTTTAATTTGACTTATCCAATGAAATATAAAACAAAAAAAAAAAAAATTAACCAATAAAGATGCAACGATGTTCCATTCTCATTCGCATATATCTCAACTTTAAAAATAATTAATTCAATTACACTCACCTACTTTTTATTTCACCTTGTATAATTATATATATATATATATATATATATATATATAGTTCTACTTAATTTTTCCTTTTTTCTTTTTAATATTTATTTTAAATAAAAAAAATAAAATAAATAATTTTTCGTTACATTCTACCTTTCTCCAATCTCCTTCAAATGATTTGACATTAATGATTTATTAATTAATTAACTAATTAATTTCTGTTTTTTTTTTAAATTGTATTTTTTCTTTTATTTAACATTTATATTTTTACAAAATCAGAAAGAATTGCGTGAAAGTGTCTTGAGGAAGGAGTAGGAGATTGATGATTTCCAAATATCTTTTTAAATACAAAGCATCTGGATTCGTTAGGTAATATTTTTACTATTTAAGTAATAAATGTTATCCTTTCAATTAAATTGTTAGTTGATGTTTTTTTTTCATATTCATCTTTCTAATATTTTCGTTAGTTAATTTATTTTATATAATAAATGATCAGGATGGCATTTAATCTATCTGCATAATATTTTAGAGAGTTCACTTTTATAATTATTAAAAATCCAATTAAAAATATAAAATGGCAGCAACCCGTTAAAAAAAGAGTTACTGAAATTAAAAAAATTTTCATTGAACTTTTACTAAATAGGCTTCTCGAATTAAGCATGAATACGAGCTATTAATATAAAAAACACAATTTTAAAAATAAAAATAAATAAATAAATAAAATATTTGAAAAAATATTTAAAAAAAAAAATTAATAATATCTTAGAAATTCTGAATACTTTTGTATTTATTATTATTATTTTGTTTTTAAATTGTTAACTTTATAAAACTTTATTAAAAATTTGTTTGACTTATAGAATTATGTATTATAAAATCTCGAGAGGGATGTCATATTACTTTGAAGATGACATTAATCTTGATTGAATGGCTGGTAGGCCTCTGGGTTACCAGGTCAGTTGCTTCTCTCGTTGTCTTCATTCTAATCACAAACCATTTACTTACATACTAACTTACTTCTCGACTCTACAACCCTGTGATTGACTCTTACCATATAATTTTTTTGGATAAGGACCTGACTTTTTGCAAAATTCCTACCCGAGGGGGTTTATTAACTCCTCTCTTCCTCCCAGCATCTGCCGAAACTGGTTTAAAGTTCATCGTCATGGATATAATCAAATAAATTTCTAAGCTGACATCGCCAACAAAGAATTACCATCCGTTGAGGTTCTTTCTATATTACAAGCATAACCCGGCTTGGTTACAGTCAGAAAATATGTCATCTTGATGTATTATGATTTTTCTATAATAACCTAACGCCCATATCTCGGTGGTATACATCAGTAACAAGAGAATAGAAGTTTGTCTATTTTCAAAATGTTCGAACCAGAATCTCCTTAACACTCCCCAGCGCATCTGGCCTTAGAAAGCAAATAAAGAATCCCGAGGATTTAATTCCAAGTAATTTGTCATTTTTCATTCTTTCCAAATGGACATTATTAGCTTTAAATGTCAACTCAATTGGAACATTTCTCAATCTCTGGATGATCATCATATTCAGCCAGATATTTATCTCAAGATCCCCAGAATCTTCTTTAACTTGACTGGAATGTTTGCGAAAAAGAAAGCCGACAACCACCTGTGCAATTCACTTATTTAGACTCTCTCCACATTAATCTCCTTAATACAGAAATCGAAATCAACCAGGAACAGGCAGAGCAGGAGCAGAATAATAGCATACCTAAAGTGACCATTTATTTTTTTCCTAAAAATGGGACATTTTTTAATTTTCGGTAATAGTTTGGGGAGGCTATGAAGAAAACGTATATTTTTCATTATTTCTGTTTATTATAATGAAAATAACTGAAAAATATAGTAAATAATATAACAATAACTTAGTATAATAATATAATAATAAATTTAAAATAAGGGACAAGCTACCTGAAAAGGGACGTATAGTCGCTTTAAGCATACCGCCAGTCAGATGAACGGCAGAAAATTTTCGCTCCATATATGTATATATATATAAATATAATTATATATATAAACCTAACTATGAACTTGATTTCAAAATCTTATTGCTACCTATTTCTTCTCACCTTTTAACTTCCACAATAATTTAAATTACCAATATATCTTTGAATGTATTTTTCTTGATTTTTTTTATTCAACTAATTGGAAACCATTAAAATTTTTTTAAAGTAATTGCTAATTCTTATTTATTATATATATATATTAAGTTATTTATTAATATTTTTTTTTATTTGTCATCTTTAAATAATTAAAAATAATCATTAAGAATTTTAAATATATATATATATAATAATCCTACTGTTTTTTTAAAAAAAAAAAATTTTTATTAGTTGAAAAAAACTTTTAAGATAAACCAGCTCGAAAGGCTATAAAAGGCCATAATTTGACTGTAAAATAAACGGATATTTTTCTTTTTGCATTTTTATAATTTACCTTTTTTATTTAATGTTTTAGAAATGTATATTTTGTTCTAAATACACAAACATATTTTTTTTTATAAATATTTTATTATCTATAATTAAAAATGAGTTTTTAGACGAATGTTTTTTTATATGATCGATTTTTTTTTAATATTTATATGAAATTTCTTTGTTCTAGTGCCAACATGCAAATGGACAACGATGTCACTCCTGTTTACCTGGCTGCCCAAGAGGGCCATTTGGATGTGCTCAAATTTCTCGTTGCCCAAGCTGGGGGTTCACTCTATATCCGAGCTAAGGATGGAATGGCCCCGGTGCACGCAGCCAGCCAAATGGGTTGCCTACCTTGCCTCAAATGGATGGTAAATCTTCAATTATCCTAAATATTTTTTTTAAAAAAACATATTTACTATATATTATATTTTTATATTTATATTATACTATTTATAATGCTACTGATTACTATACTATCAGGACCGTATCAATACAAAACCTCGCCCGGAACGAAAAACAGAATGAGCACCCCTCTCATCTTCCTAATTTTTATTACTTATTTCTCACTAAAAAAATGATTTATTCATATTAATTTTTATTTTAATGTATATTAAATTTATTATATTTTTATTTAACACTTTTTAAAATTTTTCTTCTTTCCGGTAAAGAATAAGGCGCCCACTAAATATGGCATCCGGGGCGGTCACCCTTTCGCTCCACCTTAACACGGCCCTGCATGCTATTGATACGATTACAATAATATTTATTCATAATTAGATAGAGCAAATGAAATGAGCTAAATGTTATTTTGTAGTTTTATCAAAAATATACATAGATAAAGAAAGCTTAATAATTCATAAAATTATAAGTTTTACTTAATAAACAAAAAAAAAAAGACTAAAAATTCGATATAAAACTACTATAAATGTGATTTTTATTGAATTTCCTGGATAAATACAAAGATCAATTGAAGATAGTAATAATTATGTTTTTTTAAGATTTAATGAAATTAATGCCTTAGAAACTAACAATTTGTTTAAATTTAATATATATCTTCAAAAAAACAAACAAATAAGAATCCTCTTTAAGATTTTAATTAGTTTTAATGAAATATAATGACAAATTTTAATTTTATTCTGAAAATTTTATATAATTTGAAAAATGTACTCTAATTTTTATTATATTTTACATAAAATTGTCCGATTTCTTAATCATTTTTTGTGAACCCCCTTTCTTATAAATATATATATTCCAGAAAATATTTTTCGCTTATTGGCATTTCAATTGTTTCATATAGTAGAATTTTTATCTTTTCAAATTTGTATTTGTTCTCATTAATCAATTCTTTTGTTATATTATTGTTCTCTTTCCTTCATTTACCTATATTATATTTTATAAATATTACTTGATTCTTTTGACAAATTAAAATTGATTGCCAAATTGGATTATAATAATAAAATAATTAACCTATTATGGAAAGAATGGCAATGTATAAATATTTATATTATTTATTATACCTATTGCTAATCAATTAAAATTATTATTTCTATTTTATAATTCATTCATTTTATGTCAAGCCTTCCAGGTTAGTACACTTTTTTATCATCGTTTTAAATATATTTCTTTATAAATTCTAATTTCTCTTATGCTAGTGTATCATTACTTTATAATTATTTTACTATATATTTAATAGTAATAATAACTCTTTGTTATCCACTTCTACATGTCATTTTTTTTAAATTAACAATTAACAATTAAACAACAATTAATTAACTTATGTGATTTCACTGTTTTTTTTTATTGATAAACTTTCTTTAAATTTTAAGAAAATTCAATTGATATTTTTTAATAAAAATATTATTTTTTATTTATTTATTCGTTATAATTGAACTACTCTAATACCAAAAGCAAGTTTTTTTTTAAATAACTCTACAAAATTATTATTTATAATTAATTAAAAATAATTCTTATACTTCAAACATGAACTAAATCAAATTATATACTGAATTAAGAAAAAATAGAAAACGAGATAAAATTGAAAAGGGACTAAAAAATGAAACTCAAAAAATATTCAACTTAATAAGAAATTATTTATTTATTAATAATATTCAAGTTTTTCTCTTAATTCATACCCAATTTTGGGGTAAATCACATAATTACATATTTACAGATTGATCCTTATTCTAATCATTGATTATCAATGCCCTTAATTTGATCATCTAATTATTTTTATTCACACAAATAACAATCTTATATAAATATATCTGTGTTAAGTAAAATAGACAATTTTCACTTTTTTATTTTAACATTATATGCACAAAAATTTTAAAATGTAATGGATTTTTAAATGTCATCATTTTAATATATCGAAATCTCTCACTAACCATATATATTCAGCTTTAATTCTTACTTATATACCATATATAAATATATATAAATATACTATAGATACTAGATATTGATACTATATATATATACTATATATATATATATATACGAGGGTGGTCTGAAAAGTTTCCGACCTGACCAAGAAAATCGATGTTTTTAAATTTTTTTTTTGCTATATTTTTCAACATAATCTCCATCAACACTGATACATTTCTCATAACGGTGTTCTAATTAATTTAATTAATTAATAAATTATTTAATTAATTAATAAAATTTTATTTAATTTTATTTAAGTCTCATCAACAGTTATGAATCGACGCAAAAATTCGTTTGGATTACGCCTACAGCGCCAAATTGTCGTTAGAAATGGTTTTTCGAAGCAATTTTTGGTCTAACGTTAGGAAATGCGGCACCCACGTTGCACACAGCTTTCCATATTCAAATGGTTTTGCAAAATATTTCGCACACGTTCAGCTGACATCGTACAGATCTCAGCTATCTTGAATTTTGAAAAATAAAACAAACAAAAAATTGAAAAACATCATTTTTCTTGGTTAGATCGGAAACTTTTCAGACCACCCTCGTATATATATATATATATATATATATATTATGGGCCAAAGAAAGATGAGGTCACCGGGGAATGGCAGAGACTGCATAACGAGGAGTTGCATGACCTCTATGCATCTCCAGATATAGTTAGAATTATCAAATCGAGAAGGCTGCGATGGGCAGGGCACGTGGCTAGAATTGGAGAGGAAAGTATGGCGAAAAATATATTGTCGGAGAGACCGAGTGGGAAACGTCCGCTTGGAAGACCAATGACGCGGTGGGTGGATAATGTAGGAAGGTACGTGAGGGAGTTGGAGGGTTGTGGCTCAGAATAGGGATCCTTGGAGAAGTGTTGTTATTGCGGCCAAGAACTTTCGAGTTCCGTAGAGCCACAGATATATATATATATATAAACTGTTCAAGTAAATCAGAAAAAAATTGCTCCCACCCTGCAAGTATATGGACATTCATTCATTAATCACAAATGCCCGAAGCTTCAAAATGCCCTCAACCAAACGCGCTTCCTCGACCAACACATTATCATTGTGAACATTTAGGAGCCCAGGTAGTGTTTCCCAACCAGCCAGTGACCCATCGACACAGGTCTTGATACTTTCTGTTATAATTATTTATTTTTATTCTAAAATTATGAATATTATAAATAATTCAAGCCTGAAATTATAGAATTTCTGTACTTTAATATTAATAGTAATACCATCTTTTAAATTCTCCAATAATCTTTTTAAATAATAAATTAGACTTCTTATTTATCTTATTACAAAATTACTTTTCTCTTTTTGTGGAATGCTTATTATAAATTATCTAATAAGTTAAAAAAAGCTTTGATATTTATATATACAATTTATTTTTTTATTTTTTATTATAAAATTGAGTCGTTTTTGATTATAATCAAGAGAAAAGTATTTGTGAGTTAATCATTAATTTTTTAACCGAATCAAGTCAATTAAATAAAAAAAAAACAAAACAAATGAAGATTGTGAAAATAAAACGAATTGTTAGTAAAATTGTGTTAGTAATAGATTGTATGAGCAACCGTTTTCATGAATATCAAATGAGTAGAATGAATCTTTAATTAAAAGATTGAGATAGTTACGATTCAGGATGTTAAAATTAAATTATAATATCTTTTTTCTTTAGGTAATATATAGTATCCATCTTTCAAGGTCATTTACAGACACCAATGAAGATATCGAGAGGATTATTTGAACATTTTTTTTATATCGAAATAGTCTGATTAATCATTTACCTATATTATTGATTTCCTTTAAGTAAGGTGTCCAAGTTTCACATTCCTCTTTCATTATTTCTTTGAATACCACTATAATTTCCTGTCACTTATATAATTAGGGCAGGTACTTTCTTCACAGATGATCGACAATATTATTATAGTAATTTTTCTTGATAGCTTATAAAATTGATCATTGAGGAGAAAGCTTGTTGAATAGAAAGACACGGTCCATTTGATGTAAACAATCAATTTAATTTGGATAAAGTCATTCATATCGATATCCGAATGATTTTGGATTATTTAATTCTAAATTTATAGTAATACTGGAATTTAATTATAATTTATTAACTATCAGAGTTATTCAACCACTCTACAATGGCGTAGAGACATAAAGGACAAAACACTTACCATTTTTTATTCTTGTTCTTTGCAAAAATACAAGGACAGGTCAATAAGTCCGTGACTTTTTGAATGAAACATTGGTTTTTGGAGAAAAAATTATTTTATTTTTCAACGTAGTCTCCTTTGAGCTCTATATAATTTGTCCAGCGTTTCTCCAATTTTTTTATCCCTTCCAAAAAATAAGATTTGCCGAGGACATCTTTGGTGCCGATTCACCTCGAGAAACCCACTCTTTTGACTGCTGTTTGGTCTCTGGTGTGTTGTGTTGGATCCACGTTTCATAAACGGTTACGAAACGTCTCAAAAACTCGGTTTCAGTGATGTTTTTTTTCTGCAAAAAATAATTCTTAATGAGCACACAAAATTCACTTTTTTCCATTTTCTTCTGCAATCACGAGGTACTCTGCTATTAATGGATGTCAAAAAAAAACAAACTAAAAAGCTCAACTGGTTCAAATTTCAACAGGAGTCAGCTGATAGTTGCTTGCTGACAGGAACAGTGTTGACATTTCATTTAGGAGACAGGAAATTCAAAAAGTCACGGACTTATTGACCTGCATTATTAATAATAATAATAATAATAATAATAATGTCCAATATGTATGTTTATTATTTTATAATTTTTTTTCATTATTCATTAATTTAAATTAATTTTTGTTACAGATCCAGGAGCAGGGAGTTGACCCAAATTTACGAGACAGTGACGGTGCCACCCCTCTACACTTTGCAGCTAGTAGGGGCCACGCTGAGACAGTATGCTGGCTTCTTCGGGCAGGGGCTCGACTTGTTCTTGATAAATTTGGAAAAAGTCCAGTTAACGACGCCGCAGAAAATCATCAAATGGAGGTTTATATTATTTTTTATCTTTTCATCGGAAATCTATACAGAATCCGGATTCGCTATTGTACGGTTTTAAATTTTCAGAAACAATTTTTTTTTTAAATTAAATTTAATTCACAAAATGTTGCGTATTTAATTATTTATTTAAACTAACACGATTTTCTGTCTTTTAAACTCATAATCGCTTATTATATGGTTTATTCTTGTGTAATTTTAACTTTGGGCAAATTCGGTTATTACACGAAACTTGGAATAACTGTATCGTTCAATTAATTGGGGTTCCCCTCTAATCTTGCATGTACATACAATATAGATTTATGTTTAATAATTACTGCGTTTGAAATTATATAAAGTAAAATTTGTGTATTTTGTATTTTTTGAACCAATCACCAGGTTTTGCCATTTAGTGCCTCGAATAGTCCAGTTTCGCATAATCCGGGTTATTGGCGGAACGGATTAACCGGACCCAAAGGGGTATTTCTGTTTATTCATTTATACTTTTTAAAAATCTCAGATATATTCATTAACAAAATTTAGATATTTTTAAATTTATTGACCATGAAAACTAAAAATCATAATTTTTATTTTAACTAATAATTAATATACAAACATAATTAATATATTCAATATTATATTTGTTTTTTTTTTTGTATAGTGTTTGAATCTTTTGTTGCAACATGAAAACTCCAATGATTACCAGGATGAATTCAAAATCCCTTTAGGAAAAAATCATAATTGTTTTTGTAAAAAAGAAGAATCCAAAAATAAGGTATATTTTAATTATTTATTTTATATTTCTATTAAATTTTTATAATTATTCATATGCTTTTTGTATTGCATTACAGTCCTATTACATGGAGTGTAGCCAGTGCGGACATCAGCCATTTTATCTTCATACCCCGGCGAATGGAAATCCCACTGGACCGACTGTTAATGATCCTCCTCCAATCAGTCAGGATGGTCTTTATATTAATCCGATGACCGCACATCAAGACTCAGCTTCTTCATTTTATCTTCACAATCCTCAGGATGTTATTTATAACCGCGTAAAAGAAATTTTCGACTCGGTAGTTCCTTCCAATGCATCAACCGGATCTGTTGTCTCAAGTTCGATCAGCAATTCAACAACACCGAGTGGACCACTCTCTTCAAACACAGCTTTATCAGCCCCACCACCGTTACCACCACCCTCTCGAATCACCACAAACACGAATAATCAACACCAACATATCCATGTTCAAGTATCCAACCCTGCACCGCCTCCTCCACCCCCTCCTCATGTAACTACCAATAATATAGCACCAAACCCATTAAAAGGTAAATAATCATTCAAAGATTCAATCCATTAGACTTGGGAAGAGATATATCAATTTTCATTTTATTCATTAATTTCTCTCATCTCTCCTTTTTGAAGTTTATATACATTATTTCCAATATATGATTTATATACACAAAAAAAAAAAATCAAGTCAAATAAATTAGATAAAGTTATTTATACATCATCGTGAAGTGGATGAGATAGTAAAATAAACTCTTCAACTTTTCATTTTTTTCCCGCTCTTCATATAAATTTATCAGGACTTCTAGCTAAAAGTTTCTTGATTCTTAATTGTTCTCTCAGTTGTCTTCTGGATTCAACTTTTTCATTTCGTTCAGGGCATTCTATGTAAAAGTCGTTACCATTATTTGAATCTTGTTCAAGTCCCCATGTCTATTTCGTTGCTATGTATATTAGTAACGTATATACTTATCTATTTATAAAGGAGTAAAACAGGCAAAATTTAAATTAATCAACATGTCTTTATATTTCTTGGGTAACTTGACCTGTGCTTGTTTTAAGTATGTCATATTGAAAGTTGATGTCTGAAAATGCAGTGTCTGAAGTCTTTATTATGGCTTACTTGCATTGATGCTTGCAGTAATCAGGATGCCACTTTATTTTTTTCTCTTCAACTGATTTTTAAAAACAGAACTTCGTTTATTTCACTTTTCTAATGATTCACATTTCACATTTTTAATGATGAAAGGTCATTTTTCTTTCTATTATTTTTATTTTTATGCTCCTTAGGTTAATTTTCTCTTCTTTCTTAGGGAGTGTTTTGGTTTATATCCTGAGCCGATTTTATGTAATCTATCTGAAGGTTAATTTATTTAAGATATTTCTCAAGCCATTTTAGACTCCAAATACCAAATCTGTTCAAGATCAAATCTTCTTGTGAATTTCAATTCATATATAACCATTCATCACCTCTTATTTTTTTGAAATTAAAATAATTTCATATTCTCAAAGCTACGATTACCCTCTTAAACCCTCCAGGAGAATTCAGTTTTCAGATGGAGTACTTTTATCTGGGATTTGTTGTATAACTATATATATATATATAGTATTTATTTAAATTATAATTAATTATTAAAATTGAATTCATATGATTTTAGTTAAAGTGGATATTCACTGTAGCAGCTCTGATGAAAATCTGAGTTCGTCTGATTTAAGTGAACAGAGTGCTATACCTGAACATGACTATGAAGATATTTATATAATGGATAAGAGTGGGATGCAGTCAAAAGAACAAACCCGGATTCGAACCAGAAGTCGAGACTCGGGAAGTCATAGTCGTTCAAGTTCTACTTCCAGTCACAGTCATGTCATCATTGCACCAACTACGACTATTGTACCGGAGAAAACGGATTCCCACTTACCTACTGGTACAAACCTTATCATAATATATTCAAAAAGAAAAAGAATTTATTATTTCAATGTTCAACCTAAAAACTTAAAATCGATTATGTAGGTTTAAAAAACAATTTGAACAATTTGAAATATTGTAGATAATTGGGAGAAAAACAAAATCATTTTAGTCAATTTGAAGATAAAATTCAGAAAAGATATTTCAATCGATTATTCAATGCCAATCATTTTTATATTATATTTAGTTAAGATTATAATTGTTTGTTTTTATTTGCAGAACAAGAAATAAATAACAATTCAATACGTCATGATGAAGATCGAGATAAAAACAAAATCGTCCAACGCCATTCCTTGCCACACCCTGCTCATGCAGCGAATAAAAGGTATTTTTTAAAATAATTAGATATATATAATATATTATTTTGAAAAATATATAAAAAAATATATACAACATAACATATTACTAGATGCAGGTATAATATCTCTTATATTTGAATAAGTAAATAAATATAAATATTTTAATAAAATATTTTTCTGTATAAATACATATTTTAAAATAAATAATACAAATATAATTTTTCATTTTTTCAAAAAAAATTATATTAATATAATATATTATAATATTAAAATATGAATTGAAAAAAAAAAATAAAAACAAAAATATAATAATTTTAATATATCATTTTTATTTTTATTTTCAATGTTTTTTTTTATTTTGTTTATAGGGCGTTAAAACGTGTTGATTCGGAACCGGCATGTCCTCCACCACCACCTCCACCGCCTCCTACCGTTTCTGTGGAGACATTAAATTCGGCGCACCTAAAAGCGAAACCATTGCCGCCGCCTGCTCTGCCACCTCCCCCAACACGTCAAGACATCTCTGATGGAGACGCCTCGCTCGAGGTTATCGAGGAGCCGACAGTCAAGCCGTCAGACCTCTTACAAGGACGATTAATTCTTGGTAAAATAACTATTCAACGGCATATACACATTATATATTTGCAATTAATTATGTTAAAAAATGGCGAATCTTCCCAGGAATATTTATTATATATCAATTTATTATTTATATTATAGATATGGGGGGATGGTGATTAATGAGAGTATGTATTTTGAAAGGCAGGTTTCCGACATTGTTTCGATGACAAGAAAGAATTTGGGGATTCATTTTTCGGATTTCTCATTGAATGAGGAAAATTAAATTTATTTTCTTGAAACTTTTCGAAATAAATAATTTTTAAGTTCTTAATATAACAAAAACGTTTATAACAGAACGTAAGATGTATATATATATTTATTAATAATTCGAAAAATTATAAAATATAAATTCTTACCTTCTTGGTAACACTAAATGCAGGTCAATTATAATGCCTTTGGTGTTGTTTTCTTATGATTTTAATATGGACCTGGCTCTTTTAAAAATTGACTTTTTATACATAGGATGACCATACATAACGTCTTGAACCGTTTTTTAATTTTTTTCGACTTTAGCCCCGTTTTAATAAAAATGTTAATTTAAACTAACAAAAAATGTATTATAGAGCATTAAAAATTTTATGATCAAGGTGAAAGATCGAAATTTGTTTATTTAATAAAATTGTTTTATCAATTATTTTCTTATGAATACATAATATTTGAAGAGCTGCAAAGTCGAATGGGTGTATGAACCATTTTTATGTATGCTATTATATATAACTTTTATGTATATTATGCATAAAGGTTGTGCATAAACCTTTATGTATATTATGCAAAAATGAAACAGTGTAATGTCAAAATCGAGACAGTGTTATTAAATGAAGAATTGTGAATAAGAAAGGGTGTATGGACCATTTTTTATATGCTATTATAACCAGTGGTGTATTAGGGGTACGCGGGGGAACGACGTTCCCTTACCTTTTTTCAGAACCGAAACGCGTTTCATGTCCTCCTACTTAAATCTACTCTTAGAATTTCTTTTTTTGTGTTGTAAATATTTTGTATAGTAAGAATAAGAAAAAATAAAAACTTATATGGAAACAATTAGTTTGCTGAATAGGACTTTTTTTTTGCTCCCACTTTGCGTTCCCTTACTTCTTATTTTACCAATACATCACTGATTATAACCTTTAAATATATTATGCAAAAAGGTTATAATGTAGCACCGTTTTAATAAAAATGTTAATTTTGTCCCGTTTTTAACAAACTATGGTAAAAACTAAAAGTGTGTTATGGAGTGTGAAAAATTGTATGATTAATGTATTGAATGATCCAAATTTGCTGCCTAAGATTAACTTATCGAAGAAATATTCTTTGTATACGTTCTACCACTTCTTTGTAATAACCTTTATGTATAATTATGCATAAAGGTTATAATAGCATACCAAAAAATGGTTCATACTCCCTTTCTAATTCTCAACTCTTCATTTTATAACACCGTCCCGTTTTTGACATTACCATGTCCCGAATTTGTCACTATACAATATGGTCACACTATTTATACCTTGTTAATTAAAACAAATTTAAAACTAAAAAAAGTAGTTTTAAGATTTAAAAAAATTATGCATCAAAGAAAATTGTAGACTGAAAAATCAAACAAAAAAAAGAACGAAAATTGAACTGAACAAAATTATAAATTTGATATGAACAGAGTGACAAACATTATTTTATAATTGAAAATAGTTCTTCAAAAAGGATAATGCGTTTAAAGTTTTGTCGGTAAGTACCTTTACTTCTTTATTTTACTAACAAAATCATTGACTATTGAAAATAAATCCTTTTAGTTTGGGTAGAAGTTGGTAGTGATAGTGTATAAAGGACATCAAGAATTTTCTGGTAATCTAATGCAACATTTTAGGAAATTATTTTCTTAATTTTTGTATTAAATTCTTGCAGGCTTGCTATCATCGTTCATTCTATTTGTTCTTCTAATGATTGCTTTTCATTTTCTTTCTCCAATGTTTTTTCACTATTATTTTCAGTATTACAATGTTGAAAAAATATATTTAAACATTGTTTTGAGTTTTTATGAATATCAGTTTTTGATATTAATTTAAAAAAAAAAACAATCGTTCAAGTCTTTTAAAATTCTTTTCTTATTATATTATTTTAAAATAAATTTTCCATATTTTCAACATTTTAACATTTACTCTCCAAAGAAGAAAAAATACTTTTTAAAAAATTTCTTGTTGAAGTGGATGGGTTGGCAATTTCAAAATATTATAAAAGTTCTTTAGGTTGCATCTGGAGAATTGTTTGGTAATTTGGAACACAGATAAGATACAATACCATTTAAAAGATTATGACATTTTTGGAAATATTTTCACATATTTATTAATTTATTTTATTTATTTATGTCAATTATAATTATTGTATTAAGAAATAATGGAAAAATGTGTAAGCTGTTCTGCTATTTAAATCCTTACCTCCGGGTCTGATCGCACTTTATGGTGTAAAGGGAGGGGAGGAGGCCGTTAAATAAAAAATTAATAATATATTACAATATATAATATTTAGGGATTGTGGTTTATTCATTTAAAAACTATCTTAAATGTATACATTATAAAAGCTACAATTCACATTCAGTATTACAAACAGAAGGTTAATATCCTCTTTTTTGATATATAGTAGAGTAATTAAACCAATATTTATTTATTGATATTTAATCATAATTACCTAGAGAGTGAGCAAATGAAAAGGCAGAAAATTATAAAAAATTCCATCAAAATCTTATTTCAATTATTTTCATCAATTAATTAATGCTATCATTTATATAGCTATATCACCTAAATAAAAAATTGATATTTAATCATAATTATGGTTTTTATTTATTTAGTCGGCCTTAGGACATTGATTCCCAATTCTAGTCTGTATTCCCCTTTCTAGTTTGTATTCAATGACATTACCTTTAAATATTAAAATGCCATAATTAAAAAATATTAAAGTGTAATATATTTAAAATAATAGTTGTCTGATTTAATTCCCAAAAAAACTAACTTTTGTACATCATACGAAAGGACACTGTATATCGAACGAGGTAAAGGTGTAGTACTGTTAGAACGGGCTCTCTCAACTTATATCTTGAATTCCTTAATCGGAGGCACTACTTATATTTCCCAATTTTGAACTTGGAGGCTGTGTGGACTCCGTCCCAAAAACCCAACTAGAGAAAATTCCTTGCCAGTCCTGGGACTTAAATCCGAGACCGCGATGATATGAGTCAACAGTGTTTACTCTAGGGGTAATTATAATATGACAAGGCGTTGTATATAATAACTTTTGATTATCAAATGTAAATCTAACTATTTTAATAATAACAGGGGTTTAGAAGTTTTGTAAAACTATGAACGGCTAAAATAAAACAAAAACTCCGTGAAAGGTATTTTCGAACCGGTTTGTACATAGTATTGATTACAGGATTAAATACAATACTTTATATCATTTTTATTAATTTTAAATATTATTTGATATTTTATGGTACTAGAAAACTAACCTATTTTGATGTTTGAATAAAAACTGATCATGATTTTTATAATTTAAATATATTTTGGATGTTACCTTATTATTAAAATGACTTCACATATTTGTAATATATTTAAAGTATATTACAATTTAATATTACTTTTTCTTTTTGTATTATTACTAACTATCATTATTTGAAGCTCTTTTGCATGTCTGAACCTATACCCACTAAGGAGTAAGTTATCAAGTCTAATTTTTTTATTGCAAATTTAAAGTATAATATAAAAAAAAAATTAAAAATAAATACAAATTATGTAGAAAAATAAGGGTTTGAGGCAAATGTTTTTCTTCAAATATGATTCTCCACTCTTTTTGATACTTAAACTTAACATACAATTTGTGATTCTGGTAAACCATCTCACTATGCGTCATATCTGAGAAACCTCTCAACATAGTGACTAGCTCAACTGTCTTATTCATTGCCAAATTTCTTAAATCCTCTATCGTCATAAATATTATCAGGGCACAACTTATTCTATCTAGTCATGACAATCTCCGTTTTCAATTCAGTGTGTGTGGATGTAAAAGTTGTCATGGTATATTCAACCATTATATCTTCAGCAAGATGTTCTTCATGCTTTGAAGATGTGCTCTAAGGTGCTTCGGGCGTGTAGGGAATTAAATGCGGAAATAAATTAACTTACTTCTTAATCTGAAAGTAATATTGGGTGGAAGAAACTCGATCCAAACATTGTCGAGAGATGGATGGTCGTCAGAATTGTAAAAGGAAGAGGACTTTTAACTCGAATTCTTTCTTCGTGAGATACAGCTTAACTTAAGAACGACACTCTTCAGTTGAAAATTATTCAGGAACTTCTCCAAGCAACCCTAAAGTTTACCATATGTGGTTTATACGACATGCTTTGATATGTTTTCTCCTTAACGACTTAACAAAAATAGTATGTCTTTGCGAAAAGATTAAACTGTCCAATAGTTTAAGATGTAATTGCCGACAACCCTAATTATTCTCTTGCTAACTTTAAGAATCTCAAAGTGTTTCATTTTTTCATATTCTTACGGTGAATTATAAAAAAAATTTTAAATGTTTTTTTTTTAAATTTACTAGAAAACTTATAGAATACGATAAAAAATTATTAACTGTACTCAGGGATCTCTAAAAAAAATTTTTAAAAATCATGTAAAGATAAAATTAAAGTGTGAAGTTAAGAGAAGGTTTTGAAATTATGAAATTATATCAATCAGGGAAGAAAAAAAAATATTAAAATTTACATTAATTCTTTCCCCCTAATATTTTGAGTTTATTTTAAAAAAAAGATTTTAATGTTTTGTTTTACAATAATTAATGTTTGTTTTTATTTTTATTTAATTTATCAAATTAATTTTAATTGAATTAGAGCATAAACTTTAACAAGATGGAGAGTAGCAAATATTCCCACTACTTTTATCTCAATTAAAATTTCATGAAAATAACTAATTTAAATATTAAATATTAAAAATATATTATTTGAAACTTGAAATAAAATTAATATATATTTGAACGATTTAATGTGTTAAATAACTCACACTTTTATTTGTTTAAATTGACTGAATTAATAATAGAAGAAACGAAAAGTAATATTAAATATATTAAATAATTAAAGCTTAATTTTTTTCAATGTACGGTGAAATTGTTAGGCAAATACCAGAATTCATCATTATAACACAATCGGCTATTTATTCCAAATAAATTTAGGATGATAAGTTCATTGAATGTTATTTCTTTTAGTTTAAGTACGGTAATTTTTATCATTCTAACAAGCGTTTGTTATGAAGGCCTACAACATTAGAGAATGAGATGTTAAGAGCGGAAGTAGAAGCAAATCCGACAATCGAAGAACTGTCAAACATTAACCAACCTTGGTTGACCATCCAAGAATATTTGTAGCAGGTTGGTAAATAAAGCAGAACCGATGTTTAAATACCGTATAATCTGTTCAAACCTAACCGGTATACGACATGCAATTTATTAACTCACCCACCCTACACGACCGATTTTGCACCGTAAAAATGCCTATTTATCCTGAACACTAACACATTTTCAAAATGGCAACAAATTAAAAACTTGAATGTTGTAAAAAATGTCATCTCTAGATATTTTTTTGTAAAACCAATGAATTTTTATTGATCTTGTATTGAAATTTTGTTTTACTATATGTTAGTATTATTATTAAATATAAAACATAAATTTTCAATAAATATTTTGCACCGTGAACGTTAAAATGTTTAAAAACTATACAATTCTCTTAAAAGGACTGACATAAAGGATATTCTATTTATCTTTTTTTAAATAATTTCATTCAACTCATGAATTGCTCTGTTAATTTTACTCTTGTTTGATTCCTTATCATGTTTTTTTGCCTTAATGATTTTATTGGATGTATTTATTTATATCCTATTTGACAAATCATTAAATCTCATTTTGTTTAATTCAAATTTCAATTAAGTTTATAATTTTTTATTTTTGATGTCTAAATATTTAATAATTTTCTTTATATTTAATTTATTTTAAAAAGATATCGTTTTGGAGTGTTTAAAGTATAAATAAATTATAAATTATAAATTAATCTTCCTTGGAATAGGAATAAGTATAGACTTAAATTATTTTATCCTAAAAATAGTTTTCAAGGGTTTCTTTCATTTACCATTCAAAGAAATAACAAATTATGTTTAAAAAGTAATTTTTCAACGATTATAGTTTTTTTTAAGAATTATTATTCTACTTCATAAAGATTAATTAACTAAATTCATCTGATACGATTTCGACTAATTATTAATTATTTAATTTTAGTCATGCTAGAAATTACTTTCTTAATTTGTATAAGTAATACTGATTTTAAAATAGCCTATTGTTTAAGCGATTTTATAAAATTCTTTATCTTTCATTATCAAATAAAATTTTAACATCAAACATATTTTATTCTAACCAAAAACTTGTTTATTTGTAAAATGGTTGTAAATTATTTCCTAATTGACAAAATAATTATGCGTCAGGGCGTTGTTTTTATTTACGCTTTGATCCGCCCTTAATCTCCCGTTAGGGATTTTAGCACCTGGAAGACTTTCGCCATAAGGGAGGGATTTTTTTGCTTGCTTGGTTGCGCAACTAGGAGACCGTAACAGATGCACGTTTTCACCATGTGCGCCACTTTTGTATGGTTCGCTAGGTGCGCGAAAAGGTGCCCAAGATTCTACCGCCAGTAGTGCACAGGACGCCGACGAGGCCTCATCATCGGCCGTGGGGCCACATCTGATTAATAAACAGATGGTCCTTCCTTTTATACCTCCCAAGTTTCCAACTTCGATTGCTGATTCGAACGCTTTAATCAAGCCCAGTGAATATCTACGCAGTATCAGTTCATCAGGAAAATCAACTATTTCTACGGTCCCTTCACCGAATACCGAGAATATTAGCCCTTTATCAACCGATTCACCCTCCAAACTGACTACCCCGACAACACAACAACCACCCAGTGTACCACTTGGACCTGGGCCACCACCACCCCCACTTCCTGAACAACAATTCTCACTACCCCCAACAGCGCCCACCCTGACTTCAACCAGGAAGCAACAGCAACCCCTGGGCGCTATTAGTATTCAGGACTTAAACAGTGTTCAGTTAAGGAGAACTGAAAAAATGATTGCGAGTAAAACTATTTCTGCACCTCCAAAAGTCTCAATGTCAGGAAAACAAGGTAAGCCATCTTCAATCTCTCCTATGATTCAAAATTACTAGAGCAGGAAGTACTGATTAATTAGACTATAATGTTTTGTAATTAAACTTGATTAGTTCCGCTCTACGAGATCATCCTAATATATGCCGTTATTCTTTTTAGATGAACCTTATTCGGTACAGAAGGAAGATTTAATTGCCGAACTAAAATTGTCAAAAGATATTACTGGAATTAAAAAAATGAAGGTGGAACGGGCAAAAGTAGAAGAATTACAAGAAAAAGAAATGTTTAGTGAGATTACTAAACAATTCACAACTACAAGCTTTGTTGAAAAAGTAATTATTTTTTTTTAATACTTTTCTTTCTCTATCAGAATACATTAGTGTTGTGAAAAAAATTGCAAAGTCACAACATAAGAATTAAATGAAATTTTATATATATATATATAAAACTCATGATAAAAATGACCATGACATTCATTTTACATCAGAACTCCGATCTTCAGTAATTCAATAACTTAGATTATACTCAAACAAAAAATTCTTGAACTAATTGTAATGACTTGTCAAAATTTGGGCAATAGGTTTATTATTATTATTTTGTGTAATTCATCAAAATAAACAACTGATTTTTTTTCTCTTTCATAATATAAATCATGAAATAAAATAGAATAGGATAATGGGCAAAAAAATGAAGATATTTGAAGTTATTTTACATATTTTAGATTCCTGATAAGGATTCAACGGGAAATCCTATTCCAGCATGGAAACGTCAAATGCTTGCTAAAAAGGCAGCGGAACGCGCAAGAAAAGACCTGGAAGAGAAATTGATCAAAGAGGCTGAAGAGAAGCGACTTCGTGCTATCCCGGCATGGAAAAGACAACTTCTGGCCAAAAAGGAGGATGAAGCACGAAAGTAAACAATCATTATTTCTCTAAATATATCTTCATTCCAATAATTATAAGATTTTGACTTTCTAAATTTTATTTCAGTAATATTCATTCGGATATTAATAATCTATAGTATAAACTACAAATATACATTAGGTGATTAAATTTCTTGATTTTATACTATTGAAATTTTTATAAATATACATAAAACCTTTTACATTAATAATATCGGTACTGTTACAATTCATTGCTTTGATTGCCTGAAATTATTCTGATTTTAATATAGCAAATCGAGAATAGTTTCAGTTATTATACCACTTTTTTATAATACTCATTCTTCTTATAAAAAGTAACATCCACTCCCTATATTACCTGATAATTAACTTTACTTCAAGACAAATTACAAGGTTAGTGCACTCTTGGATGAATATATTTAAATAATTTCATCATCGTTATTAGGTTAGAAATTTTTTATTTCTTTTGGTGTCAATTACACGCCTAACCACAGATAAATTAAACACAATTACGAAATATATTCTATTAAAATTCATTTATATTTGAAATTTCATGATTCACATTTCTCTACACAGTTCAAGTTTTCTATAACTAATTTTTAAACTCTATTCTTAAATTTACTTACCATTATATTTTTTTTATTATTACTTAATATATATATATATATATATACTTTGTCTATAAAATTTAAACTAATAACTAATTTTTTTTTAATTTATTTATTTATAATATATTTATAAAAATATCGTTCTCATTGTTATAAGATAAATTTTAATTAATCATTAAAATGTTGATAGTTACTGTAGCCACTTATTAGTAAAGGTCTGACAAGCGAGAATCCCACTATATGCATGTTGACACATTGCTATCAATTAATAATATATATATATATATACAAGATCTATACAAAAGAAAAGGTGAATTTTGAATTATTTCGAAAAGTATTTATTTATTTATCAATATCCATTTTGTCCCATTCAAAGTAATTCCCCTCAGATATAATGCACTTATGCCAGCACTTCTTCAAGCGTCGAAGCATTTCTGAAATTTGCCTTTTGTTATGGCCATCAGCTAGTTCTTCGATTTCGACTTTATCTCATCATTTGTGGCAAAACGCTTTCCTTTCATTGGTCCCTCAGTTTTGGGAATAGGAAAAAGTCACAGGGAGCCAAATCTGATGAATACGGTGGTTGAGGCATGATTACGGTGTTGTTTTTGGCCAAAAAATCACCAACCAGCAATAATGTGTGAGCTGGTGCATTATCGTGATGCAGAATCCATGATTTGTTTTTCTACAATTTCAATCGTTTGAGCCTTATTACTTGACTCAAACGTTCCATAGCTTCCTTGTAGTATTCCTTATTTTTTTTTAGTAAAAATCGAAAAACACACAAAACGTGACTAACTTTTTCAGTTGTCAAAATCAAACTACTAATCCAATATATAAAAAAAAAATACAGTTCGAGAAAATTCAAAATTCACCATTTCTTTTGAACATCACACCAATGTCAATTAATTAAAGTGATGAGAGAAATAATAGAACTATTATTAGCACTAATGACCGGACAATGTAATAAATTATCCTAAATTTGCATATTCATATTGTATATATATAGCAACATCTTTATTTTAGTATATATAGTATTTTAATGATATAAATCTTTAATATTAATAGTTTTTGATTTTACAGGTCCGTAGTTTACACTCCTAAGGTGGTTGACGACAAAAAAACAGAAAGTTCCAATTCGCATACGAGCAGTACCATATCGGCGCCCCAACCGCCCCCTGCTCCACCTATGCCTACACCCCAAAATGCGTCTCAACCTGAAGATAAAGAAAATAATACACCAACTATAATTGAACCATGCCAGCATCAAGAAACAAATGAACTTGCAATGACACCGCCATTAATGCCTTGGCGGTCCCAATTGCGAAAGACAAATTCAAAATTATCCTTACTTGAATAATTCGGCTAAAAAAATAAGAAAAAAATAAAATAAAATAAAATTATAATAAAATCAAATGATAATAATTATTTCTGTCACAAGATTGATTTGTCTTATAATTATAATTTATTAATTTTTTTTCTAATTTTTTATTTTTTTGTGTTCATTTGAAAATAATTCATCGTTCACAAAATTTAATCGGTGTTGGAAATTTTGAGTCAGCAACTAAAAATCGTTGCCATCTTTCCTTCTCATTACTTTCAAATCTATCCACTTCAGTCATCAATTTTGTGCAATATAACACCCTCTTATCCTTTTTTTTCTTTTGTTTATTTTACTTTCCTTTATACAATTTCTTTAGTTTTACTGAAAGGTCATAAAGGATGTAATACTCTTTTTTTTGTTTATATTACATAAAACAAAAATCTTAATTATTTATTTCGGTATTAACACCTTTAAAATTTATTTTTATATATATATTGACCTACCAGGCATTTAAGTTATCAAAATATTAAATTATTTTTTATGAAAATAACAAAATAAGCCAGATTTGGCTTAAAATGTATATGTATAATAATAATATAATAATATATAATAAAATTTTAATATATAAAATTCTAAAACTAATATACACACATTTTTTCCCTTATTTATTTTTATTTTTTCATTTAGTAAGTATATTAATTTAAAAAATGACATTCTTGTCTTGTTTATATGTATGTATATAAAGTATATATATATAATAATCTGCCTACTTTACCATAATTTTAATATTTATTTAAATATTAAAAAATACTTTTGTACACCCTACTAGACAGCACCTTTCAAGTTGGTACCGCATGAGAGGGGTAAAGTTCTATGATCAGTAGAACGGATCCACTAAAAAATTATCTTGATTTTCTTGATCGGAGGCGTTATATTTTGTTAAGTAGCTTGCCAATTTTGATCCCAATTAGAGAAATTCCGGGACTTGAACCCGGGACTACCAGACTTCTCAATTTTACATAAAAAAATTAAACATCATATTTGAAATTTAAAATATTTTTATTATATAAATCTTACTTGATAATATTTTTTTATATCGAAAATTTCAAAATATTTAATTAATTATTTTTTAATTTAATTTTATTCAATAAATTCTTTTCAATAAAGATAAACAAACCTGGAGTTTACAATACTGAACATGAAGCTGGAGATTAAAGATTCATCGAAACATAAGAAGAGAGAACATAAATTCACTCTTCGATTATTCAGTTAATATTATCGGAGGGTAAACAAAGTGTCTTAACCAATTCTTCTAGTAAAATTCATTTTCCAGTGGCACATTACATCAGAATTCGAAGAACGAAGTCATTCCAAGCACTTGAGGAATTTAGTGTTGACAGAAACCTTCATCAATTAGAACAGCCTCTCTGGCTAATTTAATTGGATCTTATGACATAATTTCGTTCTTTAATCAAAGAAAATATAAAAAATAAATAATTGTTTTTAAAAATTAATAAATTAAGAAAGTATGTGTGGGGGGGGGAGGGAATTACAGTTAATTACATCTAGATTAGAGGTTCTCAAACTTTTTGAAGTTGCTATCACAGAAACTTCCATTAAAAAGTTCAAGTACCACTGAAAATGATTTCGTTACTAAAAATAACTGTACTGTTGGTACCACCATCAGGTTATGGTACCACCACTGATACATATACCACAGTTTGATACCACTAATCTAGATAATGTTACAAAATAATTATTAGTAAATATATTTTCTTTAAAATTCAAAGCGTAAGTATGAAATGCCTCCCTCCGTCTTAAATTTTTTAATACAATAAAATAAAATTTATTTTTGAATAAATGTTTATTTAAAATTATTTATAAAATGTATTACAACAACAAAAATGAATAAATAAACATTAATAGAATAACATTTTAAATAAATATTTCTATAATAAAAAAAAAACGAAATTAAAATTTCACTCAGCATGCTTTACACTTCATAAATTTATATACTACTGTATTGTAATTGTAATTGGTTTTTGTTCATTTACGGTTCGGCAATTTGATCGTTCGGCGCATGGTGCCGAGATACCACTCACACCAGTCACGCTACTGCTCTGACATAATTTTACCACAGAGTATATATGTATAAGTATATATACATAAATTATTAAAATTTATGTATATTATTTTATTCAAGCATCGTATCATCAAATGAGTCGGAGGAGTCGATTTATAGGCTGATATTTCGGATATTTATTAATAATTAGCTGGAGTGTCTCCACTCGACTATCTCGCAATTTGAATTGGATTAAATAACATAATATATTATTTTTAAATTAAATTTAATTAATTATAAATTATAAATAATAAATATTAAACCAGCGCATGTTTGGCTTTTTGTTGATGGCACCATGGCACGTGTTGGCGCGTGAGATATGCAGTGTTAAAAAATTAATTCTGGTACTTTCAGCAATTCAATCAAGCTGAAATTCTATATATAGCAGTTTTATACAATTATTAATCATGTGAAAAATTATCAAACATATATTTTTATTTTTACGGTCACTTTAGAGGAAAAAAAATCAAAACGTTGTAGGTAATGACCCTCTTCCGGTTGACCTACATTTCTCAAAAGTTGATAGAAAACTATGAATTTTGAATAATGTCCATGTACCAAATTTCATCATTCTAGCTCAAACCGTTTTTGCGTAATCTTGCCTACATACATACACACACACATACACACACACATACACACACACATACACACACACATACACACACACATACACACACACACACAGACATTTTTCTCAACCTTAGTGAAAATGATTCAGGAACCTTCAAAACGTATAAAAACATCAAAATCTCAACATCGAAAATTTTCGTGATCGCAATACTATCTCTGGCGAGATAGTAAAAATCAAAAGAATAAATATTAATTATTATTAATCGTTTTATTTATTTTTTTTAACAAAAAAGACCTATTAACATTTATACAATTTATTATTTTTTTTACACAAATTCGATTATGTTTTTTTCAAAATACAAAAATACTTTAAAAATAAATAATTTTTTTTAGCAATTCACCCCATAAGAAAATGCAACATTTATTTATTTATTATATATATTTATATTTTTTTTCTTTTTGTAATCTCATCATGATTCATTGAAAAAATATCCAACGAATCCATTAATATAGACAAGAAAATAGTCAAACAAACAAAATCTCAAAGGTAAAACTTATTTCTTCAAAGGGACAAAGGCACTTTCAATTGTCACTTCGTATTTGTCTTTTTAATTTGCATTTAGGAAATAAAAATGAATGTTGTCTTTTTTGTTTTACCATTTACACAAAAGGTAAATTAGATGTATATCTTGATGATTTAGGTAATTCACAAAGAGGCTTTGTAGAATTTCCATGCTAAAACAAAAAATAATATAATATATTTTTTTAACTATATGTGCATATTTAAAGCTATATGTATATGTATTTATTTGAAGAAATTTATTTACTAGTAAACAATATTATAAAATTAAAAAAAATATGAATAAAAATCAAATATTTAAGATATATTTAATTAAAAATATTATTCAGGGCGGTGTTAAGATAAAACAGTGCCCGGGCGAAAAAACAGAATTAGCACCCCACATCTTCCCAAGTTTTAGTAGAATTGCTTAAATTTGGCTGGCACTAAAATATGGCGCCTAGGGAGGCGCCTCTTAACACCTTATATTAGTTTAAATAAAATTACTAAAACTACTACTTTTACTAAAACAAATAAATCGAAATTTATATCATTTTTCTACTTTAGGTAGGTATATTTATTTAATATAATTAAATTTATTTTTCCACTGTTATTAATTATTAAATTGAAAATAAATTTGAATAAATATTACAATCGAATCATCATTACCTTCTTATCAGATGGCAATTAATTAATTAATAAATATTAATTATCTCAATAGGTTTGAATATTTGTTCATGAAATTGTTATCAATTAACCTTGAAATTCATACCTAGATATTTTTTTTTAATTTTATCCCTTCTTATTGAAATTTTATTTCATCAAGATTAAAAAATAAAAAAAAAAAATTAATTGTAAAAATAAATTTTCATAACTGCCCAAAATTCATTTTTATATATAATCGGAATTTTATTTACAAACAAAAATTATTTGTTTTTGAAACGCAAAATATTGCTATAATTATTTACAAATCAAAAGAAAATCAGTTGCGTATCAAGGATAAATGGCACCTATGACAAATAGCGATCTTGTAGGTGGCTTTTCGCGCCCCCTTCAGTTGGCGCCCATGGCACGTGCCATGCCTGCCATACTCTAGTTACGCCACTGAATTTAATAATTCATAATCCCTCATTAAGATAATAATCCATTCTAAAAAGTTTACATTTAAATTTCACTTTAAATTTTGGTAATTTTTCTAATAAGAATTTATCTTTTTTAAGGATAGCAGTTAATGTTGTTTTCTAATTTTAAACAATATTTTTTTTTATAGAATTATCTTATAGATTGCCCTTTAATTTTTTTAAAAAAAATAACAATTTCAATGTAAAAGTAAAAAAAAATTATTATTGTCAGCAGAATGAATTCTTTTTAATTAAAATTTATATTTATGAATATTTTTGTTAATTTTATCTACTCTACGTTTGTTAAACACTGGTATGTTCGTTTACTAGTCGGTCCAGTATGCCCATAGGTTTCGTCATTGCTTGGTAATTTTCTAGGAGCTTTAGATAATTTTGGTAACATAGAACAGACATATGATTCTGGTACCGAATTGTACGAACCCACCAGTGAAGCGAAACGCACTGGAGATGAAGCCTCGACGACTCCCAAATTCTGCTTTCCAAATATTTTTTTTTTCGTCAACTTGCTCGGACTAAAAGTCGCTGAAAATTATAACACAATAATAATAATTAAAAATGAATATAAATATTCAAAAAATTTAAAATAAAATAAATAAATTTGAATGTTCTTCATATCATTCAAGTGGAGTCTAAATAAATTTTATTTATAAATAAAATAATAATAATTATATTATTTTGGAGGTCAACTGATTAGCCCAGGGCTGTGGACGCATATCAAATATGATCAGCTCTGGCTTCCGGCCCCTGCTCCGACTTGTATTATATCTAAATTTAAATTTATCCGGAGCCAGAGTTGATCAATTTCGACATGGCTCTACAGCTCTATGTCTATTTTTAGGAAAACTTTGATATAAAAAATGATTTTTACATTTTTTTTTTAAACAAACCTATATGAGATAGATATTTACAAATCGTGCAATTTTCTCTTCACCAGACTCTCTTTATATAATATATAAATATTATAATAATAGAGATATACTAATAATATTAATATATCAATAAAATATAATCTATAATATAATCAATATATATGTATATATAGAGAGATAGAGAGATATAGATATAATATAGATATAGGGTCTCTGGGGACAAATTTACAAGGTTAGAATAACAATTTATGTCTTAGGAAAAAATTTAATATTCATTTTTATTTTAAATCTTTAGAAATTGCTTAACATATTTCAAAATTTTCTATTTCAAATATTCTAAATAACCCTACTATGGACCACAATTCTCAATAATAATTAAAAAATATCCTAATTATTAATTTTATATATATAATAAAATTATTTATTTATTTATAAAGAGATTGAAATTTAAAAATATGACCAAGTGGTTGTAATAGTAAGGAATTCTGACAAAATTAATGACATTTATCCAGGGCTGTGGAGTCATGTCAAAAGTAACCTGCCCACAGACTTCGAATTCATTTCTATCTTAAGAACGGGAGCCTGGGCAGGTCAATTTTGACATGACTACTCAATTCTGCATTTATCTTCTATCGGTATTAAAATTGAGTGCATTTTGGTAAAATTAAATTCTATTTCTATTTAAGAGGATAATTTAATTAAAATTTAAAATTGAGTGACACAATGACAGAACAAAAAAAAAGAATATATATTATTTATTTATCTTTATGGTTCTATTCAGTGATTGACAGAAGAGGTCATCCCTTTTTTCTCTAGAAGGTAAAATACTAATAATTAAAAAGGTATAAATAAAATAATGAAACGAAATATAATTAGATTTTAATCACTAATTCACCAATACTTTAATTATATATAATTTGAATAAATTTCTATTGAAAATGATTAATAAAAAAGATTATAGATTTTTATGAACTTACCACCTGGAAGATTCGGTAGACTGAATTCATCTGTGATAGTTCGATTATTATTTTTCCATGGTGTGTTTGTCAAACTTAATTCCAATGGTCTCGGTTGTCCTAATCGACGTCCATTCAACCATTTATCGCCATTTGGTGAGTGAGAACCACCACCATTTGAGGGTGTTTCTAATTCCAACGCGATTGTTCCTCTTTCTAGCTTTCGTCCGTGGCCTAAATTTGTTGTGCCTATTATATTGTTGTTGAGTGTTAACGTTGATAAATGATTGATTTTGGAATTTTGTTGTGGTGATCGAGATGTTTCTTTGTTAATAGTAAAATTTAAATTATTAATACTAGGATGAAGTACTTCCTGCGTTGAATTATGAAAAAATGGGGTTGTTTGTAAAGATTGAAATGGAGCTGGAGAGGGAGTTGTATCTAGATCTCTAGGAGAATCTTCTGGCTTAAGTCTGCTAATTACTGTTATTTGTTGAGTCGATGTTACTGATTCATCTTCATCCACATTTTGTCCATCGCTTGCACGTCGTCGATGAAGCGTTACTCCAATATTTGTAGGGACGTTGGTTAATGTCGAAAATGTTTTTGTCATTGCTGGTTTTAGAAATGCGTTTTCTATAGGTCCTCTAAATTTCCAACATTCTGGTTCTAAAACACTTCCACCTCGACGTCGATTAAACGTGACTAAAATAAGAAAGTATTTCATGAGCAAATTCATGAAAAAATAGGAGATTTTTGTAAAACAAATACTACTGTTATCAAAAAATAAGATGAATTTGTTTATGCATTTATTATCAGATCTTAAGAATAATTAATGCTTTATTATTGATTAAAATACCTGTTGCGATCATTTAATATTCAAAATGGTAATTTCAAACCTATTAGAGAAGCAAAGTATATACCTTCCAATAATATGTGACTGCCTAATATCTAAATTCTATTGCATCATTTAGCTAATATGCCAATTTAGAATATTATGTTTTTTTTTATGATTTTATATACATTTTGTATCATCACTTATCCGTTACATCATATTAAATATTAATTACGTAAGTGGATGGGTCATTTTTGTCCTTGTAAAAGAAATTGATAATGCAGAACACCTTAACACCTTATTCACCTTATTTTGTTGATCACAATGTTAAGATTGATCAAAATTCAATATTATGAAACCTACAACTTGTTTGAATTGGAGGTGGTCGTCGATTTGGTTGATTTTGTATTTGTTGTTGTTGTTGTTGCTGCTGTTGTTGATGATGTTGCCATCTCCGAAGGAGAGGATTGCCTTCACGTTCAAGAGCAATTCTTGTATGCAATTCAGGTAAAAATCGATCGGTAAATCCATCGTGATGAAAATAATTATGTTCAAGAAGATCACTGGCTGTTGATCGTTGACTTGGATCAAGTTTGAGACACATGGAAGCCAATTCAAGAGCCAAATGTGGCCAATGTGGAAACAATTTATATAATGTTCGAATTCCCTCATCACAGATACGTCGGAGGCCTTTCATCATTGGATTCCTGGCAAGGAGTTGTTGATGACGATAGGAAAGCTTACCTAATAAAAAAATGCTTTTGTATCAAAAATAATATACTATAATATTTTTCAAGTGTTTTTTGAACTCCATATATACAGACCAAGTGCTTTTACAATTTGATACAATTGATCGATATCTGATTCTCCTGGAAAGAGAGGATCCCCAGACATCATTTCGGCTAACAGACAACCAATAGCCCAAATATCCACTTTACTGCAAAAAATAACCATTGTACCAATTTATATTAATCTAAAGATAAGCAAAGTAAATGAAACATTTTTTATTTAAAAATAATTTATTATTTAATTTAAATTCAATTATTGATAAGTATTTAATTATGTGAATGGTGATTTCAATCGTGAACCTTCCATTTCTCAGGAACCAATCTATAAAAAAATCGCAAGAATTATTTATCTATTACAGTGCTGCTGCTGCTGCACTTTTCAGTAGGAACCAATTTCCCACAACCGTCCTTAAACTAAACCCCCTCAATGAAATTCCTATTATCTCCCACGTCCAAAGTACTACAAATATATATATAATATAAAGTATTTCATATATTATTTAAATTAAATTAAAAATTAATTTTCTTTTGCATTTGAAATATTAATTAATTATTTCTTCTAAAATAAATAATCTCTTCTTTTATTTTTTATTATATTTATTTAATATATGTAATCCAAAGAGTAATCATTTCCATGTTCAAAATAATCTATGCCTCTTTGTTTATGAAGATGAAATTTAATTTAGAGTGTAGAACCTCAACCCTCTCAGAAGTTTATAATTTCTCCAGTTACATATAGCATTCAAATTGATTACATATAGATTTTGAGGTATTGTCTGTATTTCTATTTTTTTGTTATTGAAATAGATGAATATATGGACTAATTCTCCCTCTCCCTTCCCTCTACCCTCTCAAACCTACTAATATAAATAAAACAAAAATGATACCATTCAATTTAAAAATAAAATAATCAATAAAAATAACAATTTTTTTTTCAAATATTTCAATATTAAATAATATAATGAATAACCGGTATATAAAATAAACAAATAAAACAAAATTAAATTATAAATATAAATTAAAATCATCATCAACGCCAAAATTATTGAGCCTTTTCAAGATAAAAATTGAAATAAAAATATTTTTCACATTACCTTCCATAAAGTGTATCCCCAACAAGCAATTCCGGTGCTCGGTACCATCTGGTAGCTACATATTCTGTATTAGCTTCGCCCATTGGCGCAATATTTCGGGCAAAACCAAAATCACAAAGTTTGATTACTCCAAGACGAGAAACTAAAACATTTTCTGGCTTAATATCTCTATGAATCACCTGGAAAAAGGAGATAAAAATCTTATCTGAAAAAATTACTCTTGAGTTATTATTATTATTATTATATTGCATTGGATGCATATATTTATATATATACACCCTCCATTCCAAAAGAAACCGAACTTTTTAAAAAAACAAAAAACCAATGAACATTTTGGGACAAATCATTTTTATTAATCAATGTATTCCCCTTCTGCATCGATACACAAATTTGCACGCTCCAACAAGTTGTCAAACGACTTCTCCATGTCCTTTATTGAAATGCTCTTTAGGACGTCGGTCGTCGCCTTCTCAATGGCTTCAATCGATGCGTGCCACTTTCCTTTCATCGCCAAATGCAGTTTAGGGAACAGATAGAAGTCGCACGGAGCCAGATCTGGTGAATAGGGCGAATGATGCATAGGAATAACGTGATTTTTGACCAAAAATTCAGTTACAAGTCGCAGTCAATGGTGCATTATCGTACAAAAGAGTCCAACTGCCGATTTCTCGATATTCTGGCCGAATACGACGAATTCTTGCCAGCAAACGCTTCATGACGCCCAAGTAAAACTCTCCAGTGACTGTCTGGCCGGTGGAACAAATTCTTTGTGGATAATTCCTTTTGAATTGTAAAAATCCGGTTCTGGGACAGCCTGATCTTTCGTCATCATCATCCAGCGTCTCGCTACCCGGTTTGAATCGCCCGAACTACTCGTAAACTTGCTTACGGGATAGACAATCATCACCACATGATTTTGTAGCATTTGGTGCGTTTCAGTAAAAGTTTTACCAAGTTTAACACAAAAATCAATTGCAGCTCTTTGTTTGAAACTCATTTTCCGACCGATATACAAAACACACTGACATTTGAAACGCAATAACTTTTGCTGTATGCATCCAAATATCATGAAATTTATACCAGTTGTCAATGAGGGATTAAGCCATCTACGGGTAAAATATTAGTGGTACTATTTTTTTTTAAAAGTTCGGTTTCTTTTGGAATGGAGGGTGTATATATGCCTACTATCTATGGATATTCGAAAATCATCGCTTTCACTACTCTCGTCTTGTCGTTTAGTTCAGACCTCGTCGCTTTTGAAATGCACATACCCAACAATGAACACCCTGCAGTATTATAATAAGTCGATAAATTTTTTTTGACTTTTCGTTGTTCAATTGTCTATTTTATACTGTACTGTACTCCTTTACATTTTCCTAAATTCCTTTTGATAAATTAAATCAACTGTACTTCAAGATTATTTGTGTTGAAAAAAATATACAAAAATAACATATAGAGTACTCTGTGGGACAGAAAGAAAACGGTTGTGGTTGTATTACGGATCAGAGAAAATGTGGGCCAGTACGCGCAAGATGAACTGGGCTATACTAAACTTCTCTGTGTTCGATCGATAGCTTTACTTCGACTTTTTATTATCTTTATTCTTTATTTTATCATTTATTTCTTTTATTGATAATGTAATTTAACTTTATTTAATATAATTTATCAATAAAATATTGTTAGAATCCTGGCATATACTTGAGTGATGGTGGGGGACTAGGAACGCATTACTTGGTTTTTAGTTATTTCTTATGGGAAAATTCAATGTCCTTGTTGTCGTTTTTGATTATCGTCGGTTTTCCCGAGACTAATTAACGACGATATCCGAGTATTCACTGTATATATAAATTTTCTCTTAAATAAAAGTACACCATATAAATAGTTTTTTTTTTTTATTTTAAATTTAATGACTATTGGATATTGCATTTAGCTACATTTGACTATAAACTTACATTATTATTATGGCAATATGCAATTCCGCGAATAATTTGGAAAAGATGAGTCCGTGCCGTTTCTTCTCCAAGTCCATTTGGATTCTCTTCAAGCTCATCCAAAATTGTATGATCCATAAACTCAAAAACAAGATAAAATCTTCTCTTCCTTCGAAACACTTCTATTAAATTTACAAGATTTTCATGGTGTAATTTCTAAAAAAAAAAAATGATGTAAAACAAAACATTGTATTATTTAAATTGAAGTATGAATTCCGTATGATTGTTATGTTAATATGATTTTATTTTATTTACCTTGAGCATCCGAACTTCTCGAAGGGCCATTTTTCTAACGGTTTGATCGTCTTCTGTTTCGATAAATTTTTTTATGGCGACAATTTGTCCTGTTTCACGATGTCTACATTTAAGTACAAGGCCATACGACCCTTCACCCACCACCGAAAGACTTTCGTACTTCTCCATTCTTGTATCATTTCCAATATATTTTATCTTAAAATCAAAAATTAAAAATCATAATTCAAATATATATATATTTAAATGTCCCTTTAGGTTTTATGATAAGTTATTTCCTTGTTATTTTTACATTTTATTATTTATTTATTTATACAAGCACATATACATATATTATATCTTATTTTAATCAATTCTTTAAAATAAATATTTAGGATGTTTTAGTCAAATACTCAAGTAAATTCTTTGATATATATATATATATAATTGGATGATCTCTATATTATATAGGTATATTTAAAACAAAAAATAACCAAAAATAAAATTATTATTATTGTTATTATTATTATTTTTATTTTTATTATTTAATAATACTTCAAAGTACTTTAGGAACAAAATAATCAAATAATCATATATCATTTTTAATAATTTTTTATTTATCTTATTCAAGAAAATCCATAGAGCCATTTCCGATGGGGCACAGCAAATGTATTCGATTGTATCAGGCTCTGCCTATTCTCGATGGATAGAAATAATATAATAAGGTATATATTTATAAAAAATATTTATAAAAAATATTTATATTTAAAACAAAAAATAACCAAAAATAAAATTATTATTATTGTTATTATTATTATTTTTATTTTTATTATTTAATAATACTTCAAAGTACTTTAGGAACAAAATAATCAAATAATCATATATCATTTTTAATAATTTTTTATTTATCTTATTCAAGAAAATCCATAGAGCCATTTCCGATGGGGCACAGCAAATGTATTCGATTATATCAGGCTCTGCCTATTCTCGATGGATAGAAAAAATCATAAATAATTTTTGCTCTGTAATATAGTCAATCAATCTCTATCATCTATAAATAAATAAATATAAATAAATAAATAAACAACGTAACAGAGGAATTTATGCGGACTATAATTACATAAATAAATAAATAATAAATATAAGGGAATGTAAAAGGGTTCCCTATTAAGCATGACTTTAAATATAATAAATAAACATTATCAAAGAATAAAACAAAAATAATTAAATAATAACAAGATATTAAAATTAAATTATATGAATTTATTTCTAATTTTATTAAGAAAATATTCGAACATCAAAACGAATCTTAAAATTTTTTTTTTTTTTTTGCTAAATGCTTAAGTCGTTTTTTGGGACATCGTCTTTTTTTATTTCCGTGGTCTGAAGTAATCAATCAACCAGTACACGGCGACACGCACCAATCCTAACCAGAGCATTTCTATTTATTTAATATTTCTACCCCTAAAGAGCTATACACTCTCTCTGTTAAGAAAATGTAAATAAATTTCCCAATAAAAAAAATCTATAATCATTATGAGTCACGTCACTGAGGATGACATAAAAAACTTGACAGTATATTTATATATATATATATATAGATATATATCATATTTATCCTGGTCGAAGTATGTCATGTCTGTTTGTTCCTATTAAAAGATAATATAAGTAACCTTTATTCACCCTAATCTTTATTTTATTATATTTTAATATGCACTCATCAGAAATTGATTCCAATAAATGATTTGTAAAAAGTATAATTAAAATTTTATTATATATATATTAAACTATATCAAAAAAATAAAAAAATAAATATTCTTTAAATTAATAATATTCAATAAAAATATTATAGTGAATTTAAAATAATTCTGGATCTATACATACCATGAAAATTTTGATATAAATGAACAAATTAAAATAAACATTTTTATTTGTGTGATCTTTCTAAAATTGACTATAAAATTATCTTTCACTTTTTACGCGATAAAAGACTATTATACTATAATAAGAAAGATTTGAAAAGTTTTTCATTGAAGTTCAAAAATAAAATAAAAGAAAGTTTTTCTTTTCAAAGTTTCATTTCATATTTTATTGGAAAGGTCAAGTTTAATATTGCTAGTAGATTATAGGGTGGGGTATAAAGATCGCTCATAATTTTGTAGTAGGTATATAAAAACTGAATTTTATTATAACTACTTAAAGAAAACTATTTGAGTTTCCAAGATCCATACATTGTTCAAATCAGGTATAGAGATCTGGGATTTACCCATTCTTTTTTTTTTCTTTTTTTTTTTGGTAAAAATTCCAAATCTGAAAATCCTGGATCAGATCGGACCTTCGGATTTACATCCGGTTCATACCTATCTGTACAAGATCAAATAAGCTGGAGTGTCTCCACTCGACTATCTCGCAATTTGAATTGGATTAAATAACATATATTATATTTAAATTAAATTTAATTAATTAAATTATAAATTAAAATTAATCAATAATATTTATTAAACCAGCGCATGTTTGGCTATTTGTTGATGGTACCACGTCACTTGTTGGCGCGTGAGATTTGCATTGTTAAAAAATTAATTCCGGTACTTTCATCGAATCAATCAAGCTGAAATTCTATATATAGCAGTTTTATATAATTTTTAATCATGTGCAAATCTATCAAACATATATCTTTATTTTTACGGGCACTTTAGAGGAAAAAAAAATCAAAACGTTGTAGGTAATGACCCTCTTCCTGTTGAGCTACATTTCTCAAAAGTTGATAGAAAACTACAAATTTTGAATAATACCCGTGTACCAAATTTCATGATTCTAGCTCAAACCGTTTTTGCGTAATCTTGTCTACATACACAGACATTTTTCTCAACCTTAGTGAAAATGATTCAGGAACCTTCAAAACGTATAAAAACATCAAAATCTCAACATCGGAAAAGAGAAACGTCGATTGGCTAAAGAAAGGCACGATGGTTATCTCAAAAAAAAAAAGTAAAATAAGTCTGTATATTTTTGTTGATGATATTGAATTGCTATTTTCTTTATACATTATTTTATAGAATTATTTATTTCTTGTATTCATTCTAAATATCACTAAAAAGTAGTAGTAAAAATTTATTTCATTTTATTTAATTTTATTAAATATTTTTTTTAGCAAAAATGTCCTATGATGATATAAATGAAACATTGGTTTATTAAACCATGTTCATTTTTCTGAGGACATCTATACAGAAATTTTCATACAATAAAAGAATGTGTTGTCCTTATGAATATGGTATATAAACAATTTAAAAAAGTCCAAAAAAGTGATCAACAAAGGAGTTATTTACACTGAACCCCGTCGTGGATTTGAATATTTTAATATACTGATTGAATTAAAATGAAATAAAACCTTTCACATACAGACTTTCAACAAATTACTATGTATTAAATAATAATTTAAACTTACTTCACTTATCTTTTCTTTGTATCTTTGCTTGATATTTTTGTATTAAAAAGAATTTGAAATAATTTGACTGTTTTAATACGCGTTTATTCATTACTATACGTATATGTGCGAAATCATCGCATTGGCCTGCTAGTATATAATTATTTTCATTTTATTATTATTGATTTATTTATTATTTTTTAAGGCATTAACGAATTGATACATAATATTAATTTTCATTTGTGTCAAAAATTTCTCTTTTTATTTGTATTTATAAGTATTTTTGATATTATATATTTTTATTTAATTTCAAATTCCCTTCAATTTATACCCGTAGAAGATATTATAAATTCACTATGGTAAAGAAATGGTTCTATGTTTGGCCTTTGATGTGTTCAAACATAGAACGGGCATACAATCGCACTCCCCCTCATTTACTACACTTTATACTTTTATAGTAAATTAATATAATAAATAAAGAATGCATGATAAGCGTGGCGTGAAACTCCATCAGCAGGTCGATAAAAGCTTATCTTCTGTAAAATATCTCTAACCGCTTTATAAGATATATATATGTCATGAATATGCATTAATACTTAAAAAAAAATACTCTCCCTCTATAATGGATTGTATAAAAAAAGGGTACTTTTTACCCTTAATCTTGGATTCTAATTTACTTCCTTTTTTATGAAAATCGATGAATTTTATTATTATTATTATTATTATATATAAATGTATAAAAAATCTTGATGATAAATCCATTCATTACTCATTTTAATGATAAATTATTCCAACCCCATAATGATTTATTCAACAATTCACCCTCCATCCCCCATGTCACTCCGTCGGCGGCAAAGGTTAATGCCTTCACTTTTCTTCCGGGTTCCATTCGGTGACCAAGAAATTCAATACATATTCGATTCAAAAAACGTTTAATTCTCTACATATAATGATGATATTATTATATAAATCGAGTTAAACCTTTGAAAGAAATAAAAATCAAAATAATAAATATTATAATAGTATTTTTAAATAATAATGAAACTTATAATATATATATATATATATATATATAATTTATGAACTATATTAAAATTATAAATATATAATAATAATATTAATAATAATAATAAAATATTTTAAACAAAATTAATAATTTACTTATTAACAAACAAATAAAGAACAAAAATTGATCCCATAATTTATATTCTTTGTTTATTTTGTTTGTATTTAATTATGGTTATTAATTTACAGTTAAATTCATGTTAATTTCTAAAATAATATTTACCAAACAAATATTATATATATATATATATATATGTGTTTAAATAATTAAATAAATAATAAATAAAATAAATATATTTTCAAATTATTTCTTTTTTTTAAAAAAATAAAATAAATTCTATTTATGATGTTGTTGTTGTAAATTAAAAAAAAATCAAACAATTATATATGATTAGTTAAAAAGATTTGATGTTTAGTACCAACCTGGATGGGTTGGAGTCGAAGTGTTCCCAATGGAGGGGCGTCTACCCCTGAGGTCCACTTCGACCTGACTCTTGCTCGACTACCTGGCTTATTCGTTGTTGCCGTCTACCTGACTACTACCTACGTTTGCGCAATGCAAATGCCACCCTCCGCCTTCAAACAAAATCAATAAATAAAGAACTTTCAATCTAAATCGATCGGATATATTTATAAAATACCAATTCTCCTTCTTTTATCTAAAAAACAAATCTGAGAACGTTTTAATCTATCTATTCAGGAAAGAAATCTATTATATTAAAATTATAAGAATAAAAATTATCCTTGAGAATATTATTTTTGAATGCTTCTTTTAACATAAAAACAGCCTTATATAATTATATTCATGTGACTTTTTTATAATAAACTCATATTTAAAAATATATTAAAAAGAGAGAGATAATAAATAAACTAAATATAAATACACTATCTTTGTTAAGATTAGCTTGTTTATTTGTAGCAGTTCAATAAATAATGAATATATATTTAAAATGAATCAATTTTTTTTTTAATCTTGATTTAATGTTAAATAAATAATTAATATGTTTTTAATGATAGAAATTTTAATTAAAATGTTTTACCTAAATATATAAAATAAGAATAATACAAATATAAGAATTTCCTTAGCCCTTCATATTTCTATGAATGTATATTAATAAAGTCACACAGTTATATTTAAATTCCCCCCTCTTAATGTCTATCCACCTTCTAGGTGATATTCAAAATCTGGGCCATGATAAATCAAAAACTGCGCCCTGGACGAAAAACAGAATGAGCCCCCCTCTAACTTTCCAATTTTTACTATATTTACTTAAATTGCTGGATTTGGCGCCCATAGAAATATAGCGCCCGGGCGGCCGCTTCCTTCGTCCGTTTTAAAACGGCCCTGTACTGAATTACATATTGCCTTGAAGAAAATTCGCTTTTCTTGTGATATTTTGCATTATATATTTTGATGAACGTTCACAATTCATAACTATTAATTTAAAAACTCATTTATATTCTATAATAATTATAATGAAATAATTTATCATTTTAATAAATTTATTTAGGAAAGAAAGGAGAGTAAGGATAAATGTAAAATTAATCCATTTTTACACGTTTAAAAAATATTGTTTTTTTTTCAAAGAAAAATAATTTCATAAAATTCTCAATTTTTTTTTTTGTTCTTCAATAATAATATTGCTATTAAATAGCTCAAATAACAAATAAATAATAAAAAAAATATTATTATTATTATTTTCTTTTTGAAACTACATGTTCTACAAATTTGAATGGTGAATGGTTTCTCTTATACATTTTTTTTATTAATATTTGCCAATATTAATTTTATCTTAATTACTATCGAGTTACTAATTTATTATATTTTTTTTTATTCCAAAAGTGAGCTTGGGATTTTTGGAAAGAGTGATCAAACCAGTCAAGACAACCAACCCATTCCACTGGTCACTTCATTAAATCATGTTTAAACTATGCATATGCCATACACTTTTTATCCAATAGCTAAATAGAATTTGGAATATTTTAATAATTATTCAACAGAATTTGTATACGTTTATCTTACATATCTACTTATATTGTCATTAAGTTTTTCTTCGCTCAACACTTTTTCAATTACGTCAGTCTGACAACGAACATTGAATACATAGACTATAAAAAAAAATATGGAAACGTGATAATAAAATTGAATCATGATTTACATATAGATAGTATAATTAATAAGGACTCATTTTATTTTATTTTGATAGATATGAATTTAAAAAATAAATCAGGTTTGGACATTATTTATTTTTTTTTATTTATTATTTATCAATTATATATGTTTCAATGAAATATTTCTAAAATAAATTATAATATCTAATATATTTAATAAACTAATAATATTAAATTATAAAAAATTAAAAACAAGCAAAGATTCCTATATAGTTTTATAAAAAATATAATTGTCTTTTTTTCAAAGAACATTATTTGCTATTTATATTATTAAAATAAAAAGAAATAAAATAAAAATTTTGATTGAATTTTATATTTCTTCTATATTATCTACCATATTATATTTTCGTTTATTATTAAAAAAAGAGTAGGATTTATTCATTGATGATAACCTCTTGGTTGTGAGATTAATATTTTTTATTTATTTTATAACAAAATTAACCTCTTTTCATCCATTCACTACTAAGCAATTAAATTTATTCATTTCGTTCAACGAAGTAATTATAACTATGTATCTCTCCCTGAGAGGCTAATGAACTCGGTCTTGGTCTACTCACCGGTCTTTCCTAATTGGTTTCCCTATAAACAAACTTTCCTTCATCCAATGTATCAATCAATTTTATATCTAAAATGAGAGCAGATATAGATACATATATTATCACGTTTTATTGTGAGATTTGATTCTCGACGTTTTGGCTCCGTTGGTCTCGGGCCGTCATCCGAATCATAGTATTTTAGTGTTAGTGCTAGTGCCGGGGATTCTTCAGAGATTTAAAATAATTCAACCATTCAACCCAAAATCCTAACATTGACTCCTGGTCACACACACTAAGACTTAGTATAGTGAAAATTCTCTCCTAAAATACTCTTTTGAAAATAGCGCCAAAATGGGCGCCGAAACGTCGAGGATAAACTCTCCAAATAAAACATGGAGATAACATTGAAGCAAACTTCTCATAATAAAAACACATCATATATATATATATATATATATATAGAATATAAGTATATATAATTATATATAATCCTCCTTATTTTTTTAATGTGTTTTTTATATATAGATATAGAAAGAGTCCATTGATTAAAATCATGATTCAATTTGATATAGAATGATAACCAAAAAATGATATAAGAATCCCACCCTTCCCACCCACCTACATATTTAATAGTTTTAAAAATATGAGTGACAGATACACAATGACTTATGTATTTGAAAACATATTATTTTTAATTACCCTGTAAGCTACGTGATGCATTTGATTTGAGGCATCAGACAATTATCTTTCTTTTTTTCAAAAATACATAAATTTAACTTTACAATAAAAAAAATTATTTTACAAAATATAGATATGCAATCAAGGGAATATTGGTATTTTGTAAATATCCCAGGAATGTGTTTTAAGTGAATTTTTTATTGACTAATAATTTTAATATTGAATAGGTTACATATACATACATATCTTTGGATATTTACAAAATTTCTTCCCTTTTAAAATAACAATATTTTAATTGTCGATCTAATACTTATTTTTATACTTTTAACCTTGAATTAGGTTAATTAATAAATATATATATATATATATATATATATAATATAAATCGGATTGGACCAATTCTTAAGGACGGAGTGGTTCAGCAGACAAAGATCCTTCCACCAAAATAGTATCCAATTCCTCGGGGTTTTCCGGAGTACGTTCCAATGAGGCATGTAGGCCCTTGTTATTCAAATCCTCTTTATTGTTACGACCCGAATCATTCATTATAATCTGAAAAATTATTAAATTAAAAAAAAAAACATATTAAAAATATAAAATTATAATCAAAAAACAAGTTGAATTATTGATTTTTGATTATCGCAGTGTTATCCATTATGAGTTTCTTCTGTCAGGCCAATCTGTTAACAAGAAATCTTATTTAAGTGTTATGTGTCGTCGATAATAGTTTAAAGAGACCAAAATTAATGGAACATAATTTCTGTTTTGTACCGTTCCACATTGTATTGGTCCTTCGTCTGAAATTTGGTTATTCAACAAACTTCAAGTACTGCTCTAGAAACAACATTTTTATTGGAATAATGAAATAAAAGCCGAATCGAAAAAAAGTATTGAAAAAAAAATATTTGTTTTTTTTCCATGATTAGAAAAAAACTATCGTATCAGTACTTTGAAGGCGATAAATATTAATAAGAAAGAATAAAGAAATTTATAATATTTTTTGATCAGTATAATTTCGGGTTATTATTAAAATACAATATCTTTAATACATTCAAGCTTCTCACATAAAATCATTGGAATGTGACTCGGTCGCTTAAAAGTCCTCAGTGATATCCATATTATATTTTATGAATATAGGTAATTTGAGGTTATGTTTAAATACACCACAAATTTCTAATTTATATGTAAAAATAGGTCATTAATAAGTATTAAGATAATAATAAGTATTAAAAAAAAGTATTAAGATAATATATATTTACCGGATAAGAAGAATTCTGTTCAGTTGCTAATTGATCTTTGGATAAATGTTCTACGACCGCAGCAGCATAACAGTCACCGAGCATATTATTAGTAGTTCGAATGCGGTCCCTAGAAAAACAAAGAAATATATAATCTTTATAAAAAATAAAAAAAAGTGAAAGGCAAAATAGTTGTTAATTGACGTACACAAACCAGTCGACTGCAAAAAGAAGAGAAACTTCATGTGTAGGTGCACGAATTGTGGCCAAAACCATGAAGATAAGTACTAGAGCAGCACTTGGGACACTGGCCGAGGAAAAACTCGCTGCAGTTGATGCCAACCTGAATCCAATATATCAATTGAGTTTTGTAATGTATATTGAAGTTTTTTTTTTAAAAATATATACCGATAATAATTTCAATTAAATTTATGAAAATTTTTTGAAATATGTGATAAAGCATTTTAAAAGGTCATATGAAAAGGACGATCTCAATTTTTAGTTTAATGAAAATAAATATGTATGAAATTTATATTATAACTTTATTATTAAACTTATTTTTTAAAATGTTAATTTTTTAGCTATGGAATCTAAAATTAAACTTAAAAAATGCATTATAAAATTTAATAATACTAATTTTTTAAATAAACACTCATTGGATTTTCAAGTTTATTGATATATTTGATTTATGCGCATTTCAACTCTTATAAATACAATGAAGCTTTGAAATTGAGAAGAAAAAATCTTCAGTTGTTTATGTAACAACCGAAAGGCACATAAATATATACAAATATATAAATAAACTTGACACTTCACTAAGTGTTTATTTAAAAATTAGTATTATTAAGTTTTATATTTCTTAGAGAAACTCTATATTATTAAATTTTACTTGTTATATCATTAACTGAAGCTTTCTTCTTCACAATTTCAAAGCTTCTGATATTAGTGTATAGCAGTTGAAAAATGCGCATAAAGTAAATATATCCTACTTGAAACTTCAGTGAGTGTTTATTTAAAAATTACTATTATTAAGTTTTATATTTTTTAGTCTAATTTTAGTTTAAATAAAATGTTTCAACTAGTCTCTAAGGTTAAATTAATTAATGTCATTTTAATTTGTACTTCTCAAATAATATGCCATTGAAAATAGTCTGAAAAATGTTTCACTCTTTATATACTACAATATCAGTTGTTTAATTACAATCAGGATTAGTCCATTAAAAATGGATATATATAATTAGATGAATATAATTGAAATAAAACTAAAACAGGATTGAGTAAAATATGAGTAGGTAATAAGTAAAATGTGTAAATCGTCCCACCAGACTGTGATAATCTCGCCAATTCCCAAATGCATATCATTCATTTGTGCGATAAAGATTGTTGCCACTGCAACAAATAGAGCTGTGCCATCCATGTTGATCGTGCAGCCGATAGGAAGAACAAAACGAGAAACTCTTGGATCCACTCGTAATCGACCATCCATACATCGAAAAGTTACTGGAAGTGCAGCAGCGCTGCAAACCAAGCAAAGGGCCCAAAATGCAATATTAATTTTTGGAAAAATGGTATGATTTAATCAAAGCATAGGGAGATTGATAAATAAATACAAAAATAATATGCCACCGTTGGTTAAAGTGATTATGGAGAAGGTTCAGAAAAATAATACAACTAATGTAAAAATTGTAAATAACGGAAAAAATCTATTATTATTATCTATTATTATTTAAGCCAGCGATTCTCAACCTGTGGGGCGCGCCCTCCTGGGGGGGCGCGAGCATATCAAGGAGAAATTCCCGACTTTTTTCAATATAGTTCTATAAAAAAAAAAGGTAAGATGATTTTGTGGACAAACTTTTGAACATTTTCGACTATTTCTCAAATTTTTTCAATATAGTTCTAAAAAAAGGTCAGATGATTTGCGATGCTCTGAAACATTTCCGATGGGGGGGGGGGGGGTGCGATGAAAATTATGATTGAAAATTGGGCCGTGAATACTAAAAGGTTGAGAAACACTGATTTAAGCATAAATTCATATTGTTAATAATAATTTAGAAAAATGAAATAAAAACATAGAATCACCAAGGAAAAGTTTAAGAAAATTTAATTTTTAAAATTATAAACACTTATAAAAAAACAATACAATTACCAAATTAGAGAAAAGGGTTAATTTGAGAATGAATTTATTATATTAGTTATTATCGGAATAAATCGTTTTCTACCATTTAAAAAGTGACTAACGCAAAATTACCTGCATTGGAATTTATGAGATAAATAATTTAACTTACCATCCAATTTTCTCAGCAAACATAATATATTTATATTATAATTGTATTTATTATGCTCTATTGTCTTATTTTTTTATAATATTAATTGGATTAATATTAAATTGGAGTCGAATCTCTGTTTTAATATATATTAATTGTTCAATATATATATATATATATACGATTTATAATTATTAATTTTAAATTAATTATATATATATATATATATCTTATGAAGATTTCTGTAAAAGTTAAATTAAGAAATATTTGAGTTAATTTATATATTTATATAATTTGATGTTAAAAAACTCTTTAAACGATAAATTAATTTTAATTTCTATTTTTCCATTATATAAAAATGTTTAAGTAGATATTATTAAATTTATTATAATAGAATGTATAGATCAATCCAAATGTAAAGAAATTAATTTTCTTTGATATTATTTCAAATATAATAATATAAAATAAAAATTATTCGTTAATTGCTTTTTTTTTTTATTTCTAGATTAGTTGAGAAATAAAAATTAATTAATCGATTTTGTAAAAATTAAGTTTTAAAAATATATTAGAGATACATATATGAAAATATAAAAAATCATTTGATGATATACCAATAATTTGATAAAATCATTGTTTCGAGAAGATTAGGCCCATTATCAGTTGAATATAAATCTTTTAGTTTAAATTTATATTTAATCAAAATAAGAACAAAACAATGTCATATATATATATATATATATATATATATATAATAACTATAAACCAAGAATTATATATTTTTATGGATAAATTAAGCAAGCTAATTAAATATAAATTGCATGCGTTATTTGTTATTTATTTATTAATCATCTAAGAAGCAGTGAATTTTGTAATGCTCAAATTTATTTTAAAATGAATGGAGGATGAATGTGTTATAAAACATAAATAAACAAAAAGAAATGAATGTATTTTTTTAATATTATTTTGTGCAATTAACATGCATTTTCATTTTTCAATAATATTAAATTCATCCCTTTGAATGTTTAATCCATAGTTTCTCAACCTTTCAGTATTCGCGGCCCAGTTTTCAATCATAATTTTCATCGCACCCCCCCCCTCCCCACAAACTTATAATAAAATGTATATAATAATAATAAATATTAATTATTTTAGATTCTGTTTTTAAACTCTTAAATGCCAAAACAATGTGTATGTGTCCTTTCCTTTCAATAAGTTAATCCATTTTTTAAATAATCTTTTCTCTTGAATATTCTTGTGCCTTCATCTAGAGTGCTCCCCCCCTCTTAAAGGAGCGCGACCCACTGGTTGAAAATCGCTGCCCTATACACAGGGAATTCAGTGCCCCAATCATGAAAAAAGGACTACTATTCTAGGAGGAATATAATTGACTTCTGGAGGGAAAGAGTGGAAGTCGTTAAAACATATTGTAAGACTGCATGGGATTACAAGTATGCCCTTATGAATGGACTTTAAATATTGATAAAATTCTATTATTTATTGTCATTCTGTTTTGATTTTGTTTTGTTTAAAAAGATCTATAATTTTAAACATTTTATTAATGAGTTAATCCTGCAATTATAGATTAATTGTCTTATCTTATTAAAGGCTATCAATTATAACCAAATGTAAATTTGTATGAGCTTTCATCATTGCATTTTGGAATAAAATATATACAAAATGTATGCTCATTTAAGTGTTTTGAAATTTTTGTTTTCTTGTGCTTGTGCCACACAATATAATATTGAAAATTATAAAATCAATTAAAATATAAGTAAATGAGAAAAAAAAAACGAATATTTTTCAATTAAAAAATATAAATCTTACTTCATTTAGTTTATAATTATATTAATATATATATATATATATATTATACTTATATGTGTGTATGTATGTCTGTTATTTATTTTAATTATAAAAGAAATTATAATATATATAAAATTTTATTATACTCTTGAGAGGGATAGTGGTTAGCACGACAGTCAACCACACAGAAGACTCGAGTTCGGGCCTAGGGAAATCCAATAATTAATCATTTTTCTTTAAAGCTCTACATGATACTCAGGGTCTATCCGAAAATAATATCTATCTATCTCTGTGACTCTACGGAACTCGGAAGTTCTTGGCCGCAGCAACCACACCCCTCCAAGTATTCCTATTCTGAGCCACAACCTTCCAGTTCTTAACCTCTCCCATCTCTCTCACATCCTTTCCCACATTATCCACCCACCGTGTCCTTGGTCTTCCAAGTGAACATTTCCAACTCGGTCTCCCTACCAATATATTTTTTGCCATTCTATCTTCTTCCATTCTAACCACGTGTCCTGCCCACCGTAGCCTTCTCGATTTTATAATTCTAACTATATCTGGAGATGCATAGAGGTCATCGCCATTCCCCGGTGACCTCAAGTTTCTTTGGCCCATAAATGCTTCGCAGAATCCTATTCTCAAATACTCTAAATATACTCTCGTCACCTAAGGTCATTGACCATGCCTCACACCCATATAATACAACCGGTAAAATAATTGTTTTATATATTTCAACTTTTATCCGAAAATAATAATAATAATAATAATAATTTTATTATACGAGCCAAAATTGTTAGTATAAATTTGTAAATTTTAAATTTTATAGATATTTTTGAGTATTCATTCACAAGATAAACGGCATTAGGAATAGATGTTTAAAGCCAAAGCTTATTATAATATATCATACATGTATATATAAAACAGATAAATTTAATATAAGAATGTTGAAATCGATCGTTCCCTTGGGAGGGCGCGCCCCACAGGTTGAGAATCGCTGGTTTAATTGATTACACAAGAAAATTATTACAGTGGAACCTCGGGCTACGAGTTTAATTCATTCCGGAAGATAGCTCAAAACCCGAAATAAACGTAATCTGAAACAAGTTTTCTCTTAGAAATTCATTAATTCGTTCTGAGCTCCAAAATTTTACTATGAAAATCAATAATAATTAATGTTATATTAATGCTTATAATAACGTACATATATATAATATATGTTTAATATATTAAAACCATTGTTTATTCATCTAATTTATCTTTTCTCGATGATTATCATTCACATTCATCATCTTCTCTAAAAGAAATGTTTATTTAAAACCTGAATTTGACAATTTTTTAGCAAGTTAGCTCATCGTGTTACTCATGTATTAAGTGCTTCAAATCATCGACCATGAGGTCCACGCTATGTTGTGCATCGATTTCTTCGATATCCGTTTCGTCAATATCAAGGCGTAGTAATTTTCCTTGTGACACAATTTCTTTGGCAGGTTTCTTTTCACTTGCAACGTCCTTTCTTTCTAAAACCACCTCAGGCCACAACTTTATCCACGCAGAGTTTAGCGTTCTTTTTGTAACATCTTGTCATGCTGGGTGGATGAGTTTTAAGCAACATACAATGTTGCTGATCTAAGGCAAGCACAGCGTATGATGCGCAGTGTAAAAAAATTCCCTCCCAAAGTTTGAATGATACTCGTAGCCCAAAATTTTGCTTTTAAACTGAAACAGAGGACTCCAGCTCATAACCCGAAAAACTCGTAATCCGAGGTTACACTGTATTTTTAGATATTAAAATTTGTGAAAAATGAATTTTTATATTTTTGCAAAATAAATGAATAGATAAAAAAAAGAAAGAAATATTTGAAAAATATTAATAAATGAGATAATAATTGTTCATATTTATATATAGTTTTATTAAAATAAATTTTGTCCTATTTTAAATGTCTTCAAAAATTTAAGTAAAGGGATTCAAGCTTTATTAACCTCTTCATTTAAAAAAAACAAATTTTTCAATAAGCTTATTAAAAAATGTTGGTTGACAACCTTTAAATTAAATCGCAAATTTGATAATTATAATTAAATTTCAATTTAATTCTTGATACTTGTTAATTACGGTATCTCCAATTTGAATTCGCTGTCGTTGAAAGGCCGGTGAAAGTTTTAAGAGAATAATAAAAAAAAAATAATAATAATTTTATTCTAACACCTGATAATAATAATAATAATAATCCGAGCCTAATCCCAAAAAAAGACCAAAAGGGGATAGGTAAAAATTTACCAGCATTAAAAAAATGCTGAGTAAGTGCAAAAACTCGAATAATAATATGTATGTAATATATTAATTTAATAAAATATCATCTTCCTTCTTATGACTGTGGAGCCATATCAAAATCGACCTGCTCTATTTCCGGCCAGGCTCCTCTCTGGCCCGGCTAAATTAATTTATAATATAATATAAGTCGGAGCCGAAGCCGGAGCCGGTCAATTTTGACATTTCTCCACAGCACTGCATTCAACGCCAAAAATTTGCGGCACATTCTATTTAATGAAGTGGTGATACTTTAATTAACAAATACCAAATTCTTTATATATATAAAAGAAAAAAAATAATTTCAATATATTAAAATGTAAAATATCAGATAATTATTATGTTAATTAGATATTTTTATACCTATAAATAACATTTATATTCTTATTTTGAATTTTAAAGAAAAATCTTTAAACTTTGTTATGTTTTTGATTAGTATAAAATAATAAATTATTAAATTTTTTTTTATTCATAATATTATGTAATTTTAACAATAGAATTCATAGAATAAGCTGATTATATAATTATTTGTTTTCTCAAGTTTTGTATATTTCTATTAAAAATTTTATTAAAGAAAGAGATTAGAATATTTTATTTTTTTTCAAAGAATTATCGTTTGTTTTGAAATTGATATTTATTTGAATATATATATATATATATATATATATATATATATATATATATTTATAGTGATGAAGTGTGGTATGAAGAAAATAGAAAAATACGTTCCATAGTGTTTTGCTCATTCTTAAAAGAAAGCATCTTTCAATCTACATTTCTAAATTTCTTCACTAAAATTTTCATTAGCACTATTAATAAAATAACATTTATTTTAAGCTCAATGTAATGCTGCTTTTCAAAACATTCCTTGAAAATTGTAAGGTGTGTGAATTCTAATATAAGTTTCATAAATTGATGAAACGAATTGATGAAGCATTACATTGAACTTCATACCTTGTTCCAAACTGGTTTGATGAGCAGAAGAAAAAATTTCAAATTAGAGCGGTGGCAAAATACGAGAAACGTGCTAAAATCAATCTAACAACAACACAGAGGGTATATAGCATGGGAAAATTACAGAATTGTAAGAATGATCAAATGATCAAAAAGAGATTGATCTCCACTCACGTTGAGGCTGTAGCAAAGGCAGTGAGTGTCGCTTGTCCTAAACCCATGTAAAACTTGTAGGGATTTCGTCGGATGATTATAAAGTAGATCAATTGGGAGATAAATATTTGATAAAGAAACACCCCTAGGACTACAGTAAAAATAAACCATCCAAGCTGTTGGGCGACAATGGAGAGTTCAGCTACAGAGAGGATTTTTCCGGCAATCACACTGGCTACGCCCACCGGAGTTAACCTGAAAATTGATATAAAGTCGGATGAAATAAAGAATGTACAATGACGGAAAAATGGAAACGCCATCGAGGCCTTTTTAGTGGAAAATACCAATTTTCTCAGCCGTTTGATTGTCTGAAAACACCGCCCTCGTGGCGATAACATTTTTCCGTCACTTAACCCTAAATATGTTTGGAAATACATTTTATATAGGCTATGCACTTTCCCGATATTCAATACCTTCCATTACTTAAGTGTTTTTCAACTTTTCAGTATTTGTGGCCCAGTTTTCACTCATAATTTTCATCGCGCCCTCCGATCTCAATAAAAGATATACAACAATAATGTATATTAAGTATTTTTGATTTAATTATAAATTATTTTTCATTTAATTTTTTTTTTTTTTGGATTTTTACAAATGTTCAAATTATTATTATCTTCATTCTAATCGAGAAGTCACTAAATTAAGGTAGACCACATGAATATGAGAATTAAAAATTTTATTAGTGATAAATTTTTTTTATAACAGATCATTGCAAATAAACTAATAATAAATAAATATGTTTAATTGTATCATGTAATATATACTTATCTATCTATCTACACCCTCCATTCCAAAAGAAACCGAACTTTTTAAAAAGAAATAGTACCACTGATGCCATCTGTTGTAATATTTTACCCGTAGATGGCTTAGTCCCTCATTGACAACTGGTATAAATTTCATGATATTTGGATGCATACAACAAAAGTTATTGCGTTTCAAATGTCAGTGTGTTTTGTATATCGGTCGGAAAATGAGTTTCAAACAAAGAGCTGCAATTGATTTTTGTGTTAAACTTGGTAAAACTTTTACAGAAACGCACCAAATGTTACAAAATGTATATGGTGATGATTGTCTATCCCTACGTAAGTTTACGAGTAGTTCGGGCGATTCAAATCGGGTAGAGAGACGCTGGATGATGACGGAAGATCAGGCTGTCCCAGAACCGGATTTTTACGATTCAAAAGGAATTATCCACAAAGAATTTGTTCCACCGGCCAGACAGTGACTGGAGAGTTTTACTTGGGCGTCATGAAGCGTTTGCTGGCAAGAATTCGTCGTATCCGGCCAGAGAAATCGGCAGTTGGACTCTTTTGTACGATAATGCACCATTGACTGCGACTTGTAACTGAATTTTTGGTCAAAAATCACGTTATTCCTTTGCATCATTCGCCCTATTCACCAGATCTGGCTCCGTGCGACTTCTATCTGTTCCCTAAACTGCATTTGGCGATGAAAAGAAAGTGGCACGCATCGATTCAAACCATTGAGAAGGCGACGTCCGACGTCCTAAAGAGCATTCCAATAAAGGACATAGAGAAGTCGTTTGACAACTTGTTGGAGCGTGCAAATTTGTGTATCGATGCAGAAGGTGAATACATTAATTAATAAAAATGATTTGTCCCAAAATGTTCATTGGTTTTTTGTTTTTTTAAAAAGTTCGGTTTCTTTTGAAATGGAGGTTGTATATATATAAATATATGCATCCAATGCAATATAATAATAATAATAATAATTCAAGAGTAATTTTTTCAGATAAGATTTTTATCTCCTTTTTCCAGGTGATTCATAGAGATATTAAGCCAGAAAATGTTTTAGTTTCTCGTCTTGGAGTAATCAAACTTTGTGATTTTGGTTTTGCCCGAAATATGTACATTGGTTTTTTGTTTTTTTAAAATGTTCGGTTTCTTTTGGAATGGAGGGTGTATGTGTCTTTACGGAACTAGAAAGTTCTTGGCCGCAGCAGCCACATTTCTTCAAGTGCCCCTACCCTGAGCTACAATCATCTAACTCTTATCCTCTCCCATCTCTCTCACGTCCCTTACTACATTGTTCACCCACCGCGTCCTTAGTCCTCCAAACGGACGTTTCCCAATAGCTCTCCCCACAAATATACCCTTCGCCATTCTTTCCTCTCCCATTTTGTGGGTCGGTTAAAATGATCTGACAGGCCGGATTTGGCCCGCGGTCCTTATCAGGCCTGTTTCAAAATTTCAATTTAACCACATATAGATCAATTTTAAAAAATAAATAAAAATATAATAATCACATTTCAAAAGTTTGATTAAGAGATTACATTCGATAATAAAAAAAATATTATATTATATTTAATTTAAATTTGAATAATTATCATAAAAGACATTTATTCTTATCTAAAACACACTCATCATTTCAATCAAATTATTTCAATTTAAATACAAGGATATTATAAAATTAAACTTAATTTGAGAAAATATTTCTTCTATCAAAAAGTCATTGAAAATTAACTTAAAAATCGTTTATTATAATTTGGTTATTGAAATAAAAAAAAAAACTAAAGATTTACAAAATTTTCAATTGAAAATAATATATAATATAAAATATAAAAATATGAAATTACATAACGATATAAATAATCCGTTACTCTTAAGTATTTAATAAACAAACAAATAAGTAGAATTATTTATTTATTATTTTTCTGTAATACATAAATATTAATTTCTGTTATTTGGATTAAAATTTTCTAATCTATTATTGGAGTGAACTCGATTTATTAAAGAAAAATAACCTCTATGAACTTTTGCATTAAAATCTATATATATAATAAGAATATCATCAACTAAATGAAAAATTTTATTTATTTAAAGCACTCACCACATAACGCCTGTGACCATTCGCATTACAACTTCATCGACAATTGTAAAAAATTCAACAACAACCTTAGCTTTGGAGCCTAGGGTTCCCAGAACAGTACCAAAGACAAAACAAAACACAATTATTCCAAGTGTATTAGTACCTTCCCTAAAAAAAATATAAATTTATATGAAACATATTTCGAAAATATAGAAATAATTATGATTTCAAAATGTTGTTATTGGCACAAGATCTTATAAAGAATTGATTTTTGTTTTTATTTTATTTTTGATGTTTTATTTATTTTTTGTTTGTTTTTCGACAACATTACCTATATTCGACGGATCGTACAAGTTGCATTGCAACGTGATTTGCAGTTTCTGTTGCTAAAGATACCGAGTCGTTTCCATTTGATTTTATACGTTTTTCAACATAAACTGTATGTGCCTGAAAATGACAAATGAAAATCCTAATACATATATATAGATAGATTTGGAATTACTTAGATTTTATAAATAATAGAAATTGTTTCTTGTTGTATTTGTCAATTAACAACAATTTAGCACACTGAGTGATCTCTCCATACTCAGAAAAAAATCAAACTATAGTTTGGAAGTTAATAATTCCTCCAACTGTCCTTATTTTGTTTTCTACATTCAAAATTTCCATTAACCATTTGGCCAATCTTTCTTTACACATTCTAGGTGGGGAAAGACACCAGTGTATGACAGTGAACCAGTGTATGATAATTAGTTTCATATTCTTAGTAATATACGGCACTAATATATTTTTGGCATGTTGGCTGATATAAAATCAAGCAAAAGACATTTGCTAGTTGTAATGTCTAACTATCAAGATTTATTATTGGCATCTAAGAATAAGACAATAAAAACTGAAAGCTGGTCAGTTTATATTTGTGCATACATTTCCCAATATAGTTAATTAATTCTGCATCCAAAACCTTCGATTGTGGACAGTTTTTAATCATTAGCGTTTCATTGTCAAAGATAAACTTTTCCGAGTTCCAATCAACTTGGTAATTTTTTGCTAATAAATTTTTTTCTAGGGTAATAAAAGCGTTATAAACTATCCCTCTTGTCTCGTGAACCTAAGACTATTGTAATTTTTTAGCAGGACATTAAACAGTTTTGAATGAGAAATCCGTTAGAAATTGAAGTTCAGGAGTGTCATACACTGGTACCTTCGACCTGTGTATCCTCAATTTGATAAACCTAATTTTTGGGAAAACAATTTATATAGGTCATGCAATTTCCCCATATGAAATCTCTTCCATTACACTATTTCATTCTATTTTCATTCTCCAAAGTCATGTGCCACCCTACATCCATATAATACGACCGACAATATAATAGTTTTATGAACTTTGACTATGATTGATATCTACGCACTGTAAATTTAATTAAATCAGCCCCTTTACTGGACAATAAGAAACTTTATTCGATAGCAATCTTAATTTAATTACTTTTTGAATATTATTATCCTTAGTCATTAAAAAGTATATAACCGAGTATACAATTATTTGATATAGGAAAGAGAACAAAATATGAAAATAAAAGCCTCTGTTGAAGTATATAAGATTTTCAAATTAATCTGTAATTGGTGGTAAATTACTTTCTTCCTGATAATTCACCAAAAAGAATAGAGAGATAATATACTTTTACAACCCTTTATTCAGGTAGTTAATGAATATCAATGTTTCTTTTGCTGAATATTGATTAAATTTAATAAAAAAAAAATGAATTCTTACTTGTTGAAAGGCGGCTTTAAATAAATTATCGGGGAAGATATTCCTGTGAAGAAAATTGAAAAACAAAATTTGAGTGAATAGTGAATATATTGAAGTAAAGTGGAGGAGAAGTTATGATTCACCTTCCGAGGTCCAGAAGTCCATCGAGGATGCGTGGTTCCGGGGTATTGGAATCTATCGTTTCTGGGGAATTATGACCAAGTGGTTCTCCGGGATGAATCAACAAAACCAGAGTTGTACCAATCGCAGCATTCAACAAAGAGGTACATGCAAAATAAACGATTGTTCGAGCAGCAATTCGGCCATTCATTGTTGCATTTAGTCGAGCACAACCTGTCAAAATAATAAGAAAAATATAGAATTACTTTGTAATAAATTATTTTTCTAAACTTATTAGACAAAGAGAGGTAAGTTGGCTTAAAAAAAAAACTACGATTATTACAAAAAATTAACTTATGACTTTCTTCTATTTTGCAAACTCTGTTATACTTAAAATAATTTAACATTTTAGATTGGATCGTATCATGTTTATTGATTTTTATATAATTTACCTCAATGGAAACTACATAAGAATACTATATAATAGTCAAAGAATCCAAACTATCAAGAAACTGTAAATGGCAGAAAAGGATATCTTTACCTGATATAAGACTGGCAATTATCAAAGGTAATATTAGTAGTTTAAGTAGGCGCATGAACAGCTCTCCTGGATAGGAGATGAGCATTACAGTATCCGAGCCAAGGGCCAAGGAACGCAGACCAAATCCTATAAAAATCAAAAAAAAAAATCTCCTTTATAATCACACTTGAAAAATCAAACAAAATAATAATATATTTATTCTTTTATTCAATTTTCTTGTAATTTTAAAAAATAATATATTTATTCTTTGGAAACGAACGGCTAAATCCTTAATGTGAAGATAAAATATACTTTTGAGTATATCCTAGGCCTATGATTTCATAAAAAATTCTATAGATAATTTTTTTTTATCTTCTAATGAGAGAGAGAACATTATGACATATAATGTTTTTCCCCTTTATAAGATTTCCAATAATCAATTTTTAATGAAAAACGCATTCTATTGGGTTTAGTTCCCCTACCGATTTTTATAACTTATTTTGCCCCTCTTTCAGTTAATGCAATGGAATATATATCGCAGAGATTTAATTTTTTAATATATTTTCCTATGAAATTCATTTTTTTTAATAGGGTTCTGATATATAACAAATTTTTAATTTTATCATATTAAAGAAATATATTTAAATAATAATTATTATTTTCTTTTTAAAATATTTATAATAAAGATATATATTAGATTATAATCAAATGCAATTTTCTAATTTTTAATTTTTAATTAAATATTGACCATTTTTTGATATTTTTATTTCAATTCTCTTTGAAAGGACAAAATAGAATTTATGAAATTGAAAATTTAATATACTTATATTAATAATTGATTATTTATTGTTATATTTAAAATAATAATAATAATAATAATAATAATAAAAATAAAAATTATTATTATTATTTTTAGAAAGATTATTTTATTTAGATAATCAATGTTTCTATTTGTGGAATTGATTTGGAATGGATAGGATTGAATTTGTTGTGAATGAATTGTTGTTTTTCCAAGGGCCTTGTTGATCCAGATTTGGAAGCCCATTTAGGACCTGTTGAACATTATGCATTTTACCGAGTATTTCTCCGAGTCTTGGTAATTCATCTGGTAAAATACTCGTGACAACCTAGGTTGGGTTGTGGCAGGGTAAATAGGGCATGTAACTGACCTAGGACAAGGCCAGTGATCACCCCGACGATGGTGATAAGAAGGAGCATGTTCTCGTGGCCCCAGTCCTTGATGGCCTGCCCGCAGGGCCTAGCAGCGCCATGGCGATCTGGGACCCCGGCATGAGGAGCTTCCCCGGCTGCCGCCATCTTGGAGAGAATGTAATCTGGAAAACGTAAATTTTTGTCCATACTATTATGGGAAGCCAAGACCTCCGGATCTGACATAAGGGGTCGGCGTTGGCCGGCGCCGTGATGACTGTCAGTGAAGGAAGCGGTCCAGGTCGAGGAACAGGGCCCAACTGATCTCTGTCGCTGCCTCTCCGATGATTATTGATTCTAGGGCGCAAGCATGCGCCCCGGGACGGCTGACATGGCGGGCTTACCAGATTCCATCCACTTCCATGTCCAAATCTAATCTACTGGAAAATATCTTCATTTGAGAGGAAATAATCCCTACGAAGGGAAGAGTTCACTCGCAAGTTAATTCAACGAAGAGAATCATCCGATGAAAATCCATGCGATTCATTTAATCCATCTATCACTTCCCCCCCCCACACCTCTTTCCATGACTACGACACATTTCTTTCTTTTAAATTCCAATCTACTATGTTCAACTTAAAATGATTTACTTCCTTAATCTATTTTGAATAAAAAATATTTTATTGTCAAATTAAGCCCTATTACTTATAAATATGTTTATTTTTATTAAAAAGAAAATATAAAAATTATTTCATAAAAAAACATAAAAAAAATTATCCTTCATTTAACTAAACTATGACAAAATTATTTGAACATTATATATATATATATATAAATTTATTTTTATATTTTCAATCACAATTCATAATTTCCTATTATTTTAGAAAAGATATCAATACTTTATTCATAAATAATAATGACTGACTTGATTGAGTTATTAAATTTTGATGAAATAACAAATCAATTATAATAATTTTATACGCTCTTCGAAATTTATTTATGGTATTATAGATACATAATTGGTGATAAAATAATGTAAAAGTAAAGTGTGTGTGTGTGTGTGTGTGTGTGATTTGGTAATCATAATAAATATTTTAAATATAATGAATTTAAAATCCAAAAAAATGAAAAACAAAACATTTATTCCTATAACAAATTATCATTATTATTTTTTTTATTCTAATAAACTTGTAATATTACCGTTTTTTTTATTTCATAATTTAAAATGTAAGTTTAATTTAGTCCTTCTCCTCACAATGACGGCACCTATTAATAATAGAGTCTTTGTTTACTTAGCAAAGAGTATCGTATTCTAATTCCACAAAGAGTATAAATAATCAGGTTTAAAAACATTTTAATGTGTTTCTTATTAAAAAATAAAATAAATTTAAAACAAATAATGCTGGTTAAAACTTGTTAAAGTTAATTATAAAAAAATAAATAAACATTAAATATTGCCCAATCCACTCAATTCAATTGAAATATTGTATAATAAACAACAGAATTGCAAATAAAAGTAATTTTGCAAATATAAGTTAAATAAATTAGTTTAAAACAAAATATTATTAATTAATTAAATAATATTTTAACAAAAATTCTTATTTACGGGTTTAAAATATGGAATTAGATAGAATTAATTAAAAAATAAAAATGTTATTTCGATTAGTAATGTCTATATTATATAATCTTAATTTTTGAATCAATTTTTTTTTAAATAAAAATAAATAAATAAAAAAAAAAAATTTTTTTAAATAAAAACTTACTTGATTTTGAATTGAATGAAATTTTTTTTCCCTCGTCAGATTAAAAATTAATTTTTCGAAATTTGATACTAGTCAATGATGAAGTGAGTTTAGGACGGTAAACTGACTAGGACGTGTTGGCAAAATATATTGATATGCATGTGCTAGAGCAATTGGATACTAAGACGGAAATCAGATTTGTTACCAGGGCGGTAAAGGTGGGGGGGACCAATTGCTTGAGACGTTGCACTAAATGAAATAATGAACAGCACCGCCTTTTTCAGGCCGACTGATTGCTGGGGAAAATATATTTTCCTTATTATTTAATTATCTCTATTATTCAATACTTCCTCAACAATCAACATTAAATAAATTTGTTTTTTTTTTGCAAAATTAAAAAAAAATAGAATAACATCCAAAATGATCAACACATTAAAGTGTACATAGATTTTATTTTTAATTCATCCAAAAATTTTATTTTATTTATTTCTATGTTATCACACCAATGATTAATTAGTTTAAATTTAATTAAATTAATAAAATAGGATAGGAATAATGAAAGAAAGAATCAAAATAGGTTTAATTATATATACACCACAGAGGATTTTAATTTTTAATTAAATAAAAATCAAAATTCAATAATTTTTTATATTTATATATTTAATAATTACATTAAAAACAAATATATAAAAAATAATAATATATAATGAAATAATAATAATAAATATAATAAATTTTTTTATGAATTGAAATGTTGATTCATGACATAATGTTTAATTGAATTTAATAAATTTAAATGCTTAGTTTGTTTTTTATTTATTTTTATTATTTACATATAATTTTTATATCATATTTTTTAAACTAAAATTTAAACTAAATTTTATCACACGGATCAATAAAATACTCCACTGAAGATATTTTATTTTAATTTTTAATTAAAATATGAATATATATATCAGGGATGCCTAGCCTGCAGCTCTTTCAAGGGTTATTTGTAGCTCTCGGCAAATGTACTCGAGTTCTCTTTTCATTGATGGGGTTATATTTAAAACAATTATTATTGTCCCGTATGTGTTTCAAAATGACTTTTAAATTAATGAAAACAAATTTTCATCGTTGTTATCGATTTGTAGATTTATTTGATTCGATAACTTCATTTATAAAAGAAGAGATTTCATGTTTTTTACTAATGTCATGGAACATTTGCAAACACTGAATTTATAATGGCAGGGGAAAGATAAAATAATTACTCAGAGTATATATATATATATATATATATTTAGTTTTCAAATTAACTTTTTCAAAAGGACATTAAAAATAAAACATTTTGTCATATTCCGTGAAATATGTTCCAAAACAAGAAAAATTCAACGAATATTATATTATATTATATTGACGAAATTACTAAATAGATTTCAAGACTTGAAATATTTTAAATCCTCTCTTGACTTTCAATAATTATTACCCAAAAAGCATCTGAAAAATTAAAATTAAAAGATATGCAAGAAGATCTAAAAATACAATATAACTCAACGCTGATTTAATTTGAAATTTGAACTGAAGCATCAAAGTATCATGAATTAAAAAAGGCTGCATGTCGAATTATTTCAATATTTAAAACAACATATTAACTTATGGGAATCATTAATAAACAGCATCTGAAAGAATAAATAAAGACTACTATCACAAATTATTCAACAAATTTTTTCATGAATTAAAAAGAAAAGTAAAATATATATGTTTAATTTTTAATATTTAAGTTCAACACACTTATTTTGTACTTTTATTTATATGTTTTCAATAAATATAATTTCTGTAAAAAAAAATTTAATACATTTTTTTGCATACTTTTTCAAAATTTGAAATTTTGATAAATGTTTCGATCTATCTAAAAGCTTGGTACCCCTGATATATACAAGTATCTTTATGTTCGCGGGTGACGCAAACATTTTTTGCCAGTCTTTGGATGTTATATATTTTTTATTAAGAAAAAATTAATTATACGAGGGCAGGTCAATAAGTCTGTGACGTTTTGAATTTCCCGTCTCTTAAATGAAATGGAAACACTGCTCCTCTAAGCAGGCCATCAGCTGATTCCTGTCGAAATTTGAACCGGTTGGGTCTTTTAGTTTTTATTTGACAATTGCTCCTTCATCCACCGTATTCTCCCGATTTAGCCCCGAGAGACTATATCTCGTTTCCAAACATGAAGAAATGGCTCGGCGGAAAGAGATTTGACTCCAAGGATGAAATCATCTCACAAACAAATACCTATTTTGATGTCATCAACAAATCTTAATTTTTGGAAGGAATAAAAAAATTGTAGAATTATTGTACGGAGTGGAAAGAGCTCAAAGAAGACTACTTTAAAAAATAAAATAATTTTTTATCCAAAAACCTGTCAGGGACTTATTGACCTGTACTCTTACATATATACTTCTTAATTATTAAGTATTTGATAACTTTTAAGCAATTTTAATATTATAATTCGATATTTCGATATTTCTATAAAATATTGGTGATGACACACACGATTAATTATTTATTTATATTAATTACTTTCTTATTAATCTTATTTAGTTTTTTATTAACTTTCCATTTCCATTTCCATTAAGAAGAGAAGAGAATCCTCTTATCAGTGAAACTTATTGTCTTATCATACTTTCGATCACATGTTTTTTTACTCAAAATTTCTTTGTATTTACCACACATACGCTTCTTTTTTGTGTTCCCTTTTCACTTTCTAAGAATGTATTTCTTTTACTAAATATATATTATTTTTATATAATCATAATTAAATCAATCAGGGACAAATTACAATTACAGAACACATCAGAATAATTACATCAAAATTATAGAGAAATATTTTTTTATTACATCAACAAAAATCAATGAGACGACTCTTTATCTTTTTCATTGACTAATTTTCCTATCATTGGAGGTTAAGTTAAAACAGTAGTTAACGATTATATGACCTGACAATTGGTCAGTTTCGGGTCGATTGATGTTAGCAACGAGCTTGAAAAGCTGTGTACAAGTGACGAATCATGGATATGCAGATGAGCCTAAAACAAAACAGCAATCAACTGTATGAACCGGTTGATGCATTCAAAACGTATGTTTTAAAGTTATCTCAATCGGAGTGGAAAAAGTGGTTTGAAAATGGATTCAAACGCACAAGTGTATTTATTGATCTTGAATCTGCGAATATTTTGAAAAGCAATAAAACCAATTCCAATCATAACTACTTATATATATATATATATAATATATAAAATAAATATAGAACACACAATATTTAAAAAAAAAAAATTCTTAATTATATTTATAAAAGTTTAGCCTAGATAGCCGTAGGTTACCGGCTTTTGCCCTAAACTAATTCAATTAAAAAATTTTTTGTTTTGTATTACTCATGTATTAGTCATGATTAGATTGAATAAATCGTATGTCAACCCATCTTCTTAAAAGACATTCTTTTGTTATGTGTAATTGTATAAGATTTAAAGATTTCTTCATATTAATTGAAATCATTTTATATATGAATTGAAATGTTGATTGACACAATTTTAATGAATTTAAAAAATTTAATTTCTAGTATCTCTAAATAATAGTTTTTAAATTAAATTTTATAATACTAATAAAAAAGACTTAAATAATTATTATTTAATAATAATAATAATAAAATCAAATTGCATAAATTATTATTATAATTTTAATTTGGGAATAAATATGAAGTGATTACTTTCCACATCCTCCAAATTTTATATTCTAGTTCTTTAATCTGAAATAGAAAATTTATTATGGCAAGATGAGAATTTGATTAAATAATTCCATATTCCATATTATATATATTTTATTAAAAAAAAAAGAAAAAAAAATCGTTTAAAATTATTCTTTAAAATATTAACGATAAATATTTAAAAAAAAAAATAATAACCTCGAAATTATTATAGAGAAAATTATCGTTATTTTTTACTCTCCTCAAAAAAATATCATTAAATTTTGAAACCTATCAAGGGTAGAGCAATAATGAGGTGTTGGTTAAGTGAGTGGTTTTAACTACTTCCGTTTTTAATATATATATATATATATATATATATATATACCGTATATTGTGATTATTTGAAACAATGATTTATACAAGCGGATTCTAATGATGGCCCTTAATGTAATTTTTAATATTATTTTATATAACGAGCGGTGATAAGATAAATAACGAAAAATAAAATAATACTTATATAATATATCCCATTTAGATTGTGTGCTTATTTACTCAAATGATGTTTCTATTAAAATTATTAATAAATAATAATAATAATAATATATTTTAGACTTTTTACGAAAACAAACTAATTGATAATTGATGATTAATGATGATGTTAATAGTATAGTATTAATAAACTCGAAAGTGCATTCAATAGTTTAAGATTTCTCAATATGAATATAAACGTATTATGAATATAAACGTATTACGAATAATTAGATAATATACGTCATTTCATAATTATAATTGATATAACTATACTATAATCTTGGGTGATCAGGTGGTTAAAGAAAATTTTCCTATTTCATATAATTTATAAAAATAATTTTGGTAAAAATATTTTATTATGATATATAAAACCTCGGACTTTGTATGTGTACATCCTTTGAAAAGACAGCGCATATTAATTCGGTTGCTGCCTAAGCGGGTTAGATATGTTCTATAATATCCAACTTTATCTTGATTATCTTGGTTGGAGGCGCTTGTTTTTATCAAGAAGCTTCTTAATTTTGAACCTGAAAATTAGGTGGACTTCTAGATCCCAAATAGAAAAATTAGCTGGAGTGTCTCCACTCGACTATCTCGCAATTTGAATTGGATTAAATAACATAATATATTATAAAGAAAAAAATAAGCATAAAGTTGAATTTTTTCAACTCTTTACTTTTTACTATCTCGTCATAATATTGCGATCACGAAAATTTTCGATGTCGAAATTTTGATGTTTTTATACGTTTTGAAGGTCCCTGAGTCATTTTCACTAACAATAAGGTTGAGAAAATTGTCTGTGTGTGTGTGTATGTGTGTATGTAGACAAGATTACGCAAAAACGGTTTGAGCTAGAATGATGGGTACACGGGCATTATTCAAAATTCGTTGTTTTCTATTAACTTTTGAGAAATGTATGTGTTACAATAAAATATTAATGTAGTATTATTTACAAAATATCCTTTTGAATTTTATTTTCTATTTTCATAATTCACAAAAAAATAAATATTTATCTTATTTAATATTATTAAACAAAATAAAAAAAAATTATTTTTCTAGAAAAAGGGAAAAGTATCACCTCTTTTGTAATTATATGTAAAATAAGTATAAGTATAGATTGATTTTAAAAATATATTAAATAAAGTTTTTAATGAGTAGACCATTTTTAAATTCTTATTCATAGATAATTTTAACAGTAAATAATTAATTATTTTTTTTATATTATGTCGACGTTTCTATCATCAAATTGGAATCATCTTCAGAGAAAAACATTACAATGCCTAGTTAAATCTAATTTATGAATTTAATTGTTTTATTGTATTAATGAATGATGGAATTTGAAGATATTCTATAAACTAGAAAAAATACTGGCCAATACACTTCTGAGGATGATCCCAATTTGAAGATAGAAACGTTGACATAATACTAAAAATAAATTAATAAATTGAGTGATAAAATTATCATTCATGTTCATAAAAAGTTTATTTTAATTATCATCTTCAAGTGCTTAGTTTTATTTAATGTATATACAAATAAAATATAATAAAATTTATAATTGAATTTCGCTACAATATATATGGTTAGATTTTCATTTAATCAAGTTTGTGAGAGTAGAATAACCATCGATCGGGTATAATCGCCCCTTCACCACAAGCTCGTTTCCTATAATGATCATTTAAATTAATTTTCTGATTAGTTCGAAAATCTAATCATGTATAAATTCTTCAAAACTTAAAATCATTATTCAAGAAATCTGGTGTTAATTTAAATTCAGAATCTGGCAGCCAAAGCTAATATATAACCATGGAATATTACTACTTTATTATCTAATTACTTTAACATGAAAAACTTAACATGGTCATGAACCCCACTCAACAAAAATAAAAATATTTTTTATATAAATTGTTTAATAGAGAGAGGTAAGCATATGTAACGTAGGGTTTTGGATTCTTCCTAAAGAAGGGGGAGTTTTACATTTATTTATTATAAAAAAAACACATTAAAAGTTATGCTACTGTTTTATTTTATTTTAATTTAAAAAACAAATTATTAGGATATTTGATAGTTTATTTTTAAAAATAAGAACTATGAATATGAATAAAGCCCTAAATAATACGAAAAAAATTAGCTGGAGTGTCTCCACTCGACTATCTCGCAATTTGAATTGGATTAAATAACATAATATATAACCAGCGCATGTTTGGCTTTTTGTTGATGGCACCACGTCACGTGTTGGCGCGTGAGATTTGCAGTGTTAAAAATTTAATTCTGGTAATTTCAGCGAATCAATCAAGCTGAAATTCTATATATAGCAGTTTTATACAATTATTAATCATGTGAAAAATTATCAAACATATATCTTTATTTTTACGGTCACTTTAAAGGAAAAAAAATCAAAACGTTGTAGGTAATGACCCTCTTCCGGTTGAGCTACATTTCTCAAAAGTTGATAGAAAACTATGAATTTTGAACAATGTCCATGTACCAAATTTCATCATTCTAGCTCAAACCGTTTTTGCGTAATCTTGCCTACATACATACACACATACACACATACACACATACACACACACAGACATTTTTCTCAACCTTAGCGAAAATGATTCAGGAACCTTCAAAACGTATAAAAACATCAAAATCTCAACATCGAAAATTTTCGTGATCGCAATACTATCTCTGGCGAGATAGTAAAAAAGTTGAATATCATATTCCAAAGGAGTTTGGGAAATCTTTTGTCCTATTTCAGTAATTCGTTATATTTATAAAATCTATAAATTATAGGAGTAAAGTCATTTAATTGATATTAATGGTTTTTTAATTAAATGTGCATATATATATGTAAAAATAATAATTTTCTTACAAAATAAACAATTCTTTATTAATGTACACTTTCTAATGAGGTCTGTTCAAAAGAAAAGATTAATTTTGAATTTAGTATTTATTTATCATCAATATTTATTTTGTCCCCTTCAAAGTAATTCCCTCAGATATAATGCACTTATGCCAGTCCTCCTTCCAATCGTCGAAGCACTTCTGAAATACGCTTTTCGGTATGACTATCAGCTCGTTCTTCGATTCCGACTTTATCTCATCAATTGTGGCAAACCGCTTTCCTTTCATTGGTCTCTTCAGTTTTGGGAAAAAGAAAAAGATGCAGGGAGCCAAATCTGGTAAATACGGTGGTTGAGGCATGATTATAGTATTGTTTTTGGCCACAAAATCACGAACAAGCAATGATGTGTGAGCAGGTGCATTATCGTGATGCAGAATCCATCATTTCAGCAATTCTCAACCTGTGGGACGCACCCCCTGGGGGGGCGCGAGCATATCCATGAGAAAAACAATATAGTTGTAAAAAACAAAATTGTAAGATGATTTTGTGGTAGTAGTATTCCTTATTTTATTTGAAAGTGTAAAAAATTGAAGAACACACAAAACATGACCAACTTTTTCAGTTGTCAAAAACAAACTACTAATCCAAAATGGCTGATAATGTCAACATATATGTATCAATATAGCCAAAAAAAATTTGATAATCGAAAGTACAGAGCTCTAGAAAATTCAAAATTCACCTTTTCTTTTGTACATACCTCGTTTTATCCTTACAGAAATCAAAAATATATTGATCAGAGTTATTAATATTAAATTAATGAGATTTCCAAAAAATGACGTTTAAAATTAGATCAATTGTCGAGATGGAGTCGTTGGAGTCCACTCGTCACTGACCCATCGAGTCCATCCTGATAACAAACAAGGTCAATTTAATTTAAATAAATAAGAAAGCCAATGGTCAGCTCGAGCCATTTTCCTCTACTTTCTAGTCGAGTGCTCTTCAGGTGCTGTGTCTTAACGATTTACGAATTCCGTCCATCCGAGTTTCGGTGTTTTCCTTTACTTCTTCAGCTGTTTCTCTCTCCTGTATGAGTGTACTGGCCCCAAAGGCTTTGGTCCAATCTTTAGAAAGCTCGGCGGCTCATTCTCGTCGTCTTGTAGCTCAAATTATTGCCCAACTCTTCGCCACTAATTTCATAATACAATTTTGTTTTGGTAATCACAACCTTTTATTTGATTAATTAATATTACTATTATTATTATAATTATCATTTTAAATATATATATATATATATGTGTTTATACATCTGTGTAATGATTTTATTTAAAAACTTAGATTGCTACAGTATTTATTATTTTATAAATAATATTATATATATATTTAAAATGATATTAAAATGTAAAAATAAAGAAAGGTCATCGGTGATGTATGAATAATTTATACAAAATTTAAAAAAAAAAAATAATTTTGAATTTCAAATATTAGTTTTAAATTTCCAAAATTATTCTTTACTTTCAATAATATTACTAATCTTCTTTATTTAAATAAATAATTATGAAATTATTTTTAAAAGCTACAATTAAATTTTCAGAGAAATGATTATGGAACGTTACTGTTTTTCTCCCTTATATCGTATAACATATATATATATATATATATAAATAATACAAGGAAAGGTCAATAAGTATGTGACTTTTTGAATAAACACAGGTTTTTTGATAAAAATTATTATATTTTTCAACGTAGTCTCCTATACACTTCGTCCAACGTTTCTCTAATTTTTTTATCCCTTCCAAAAAATGGTCGAGGACATTTTTGGTGCCGATTCACCCCAAGAAACCCACTGTTTTGATTGCTGTTTGATCTCAGGTGTGTTGTAGTAGATCCACGTTTCATCCACCGTTACGTAACGGCGCAACAACTCGGTTTCAGTGATGTTTTTTTTCAGCAAAAACTAATGCTTAATAAGCACACCAAATTCACTTTTTTCTATTTTTTTATCCAATCACGAGGTAGTCTGCTAATAATGAATGTCAAACAAAAACTAAAAGACCCAGCTGGTTCAAATTTCGACAGGATTCAGTTGATAGGTGCCTGCTGTGTTTCCATTTCATTTAAGAGACGAAAAATTCAAAAAGTCACGAACTCTTATTGATATGCCATCCTATATATATACACATATATATTGTAACGTTAAAAAGAGTTTTTTTAGAAAATAAATAGGTTTTTGATTTAAAACAATATTTTATTTATGCACTATAAAGACCAACACAGTCTCTACAAGGAATATAAGACAATAAAAATTTTAATTTCTTAATGTTTCGTATAGATTATTATTATTTATAAAACTATACATTTATTTTATTTTATTAATATTTTATACTTTGTATTGTCTTGGAATTTTAACCTAATCTTTTTGAATCTTGTATATTATATACTCTATATCAAAATTCCATATTAATATTTATATATAAATATTAACAACTTTTATATCAAAATTATTAATTGTAGTTGTGACCATTACTTTAACTATAATAAAATAATGACGTGTATGCAGAACATTACCAGGTATAAATGTACAAGTTTAGGGTCTAAAAAGGTAAATGTTAGGCCCTTTCTCAATTGATATACGAGATATTTTCGGAAAATAAGTTCTTTTTGATTTTATATAAAAAAAAACTTATACCAGAAATGAATTATAGATGCTTTACTCTCATATAAGTTAGAATTTTTGTCGATTGAAAAATAAAAAATGTATATATATACAGCAATCAATTAAATTCATAAAAATATAGACAACTTCTCGATAAAACCATTAATTTTTGAAGCATTTATCATATCCTGGTAAATCTTATCTTATTATGCTAGCTAAAATTGTATATATGTATTTATCTATATATCATGGTTCTCAAAAACCGCTCTAACGATTTTTTTCAAATTCACACTAGATATAGTATTTATAAAGAAAAATTAAGTTTTATTGATGATATCTCTTGAAACATACAGCTTCATTATTAATTTCTTAATTGAAAATTATATATTATATGGAAAACGTCAAAATTTTTAATACTGCCTGCTAAGACAGTAAAAAAATGACAATTTTTTATCTAAATACATATAGTCCAGCGGTTGGACTGATGTTTTAACGAGTGGATTTCGTCGGTTCGAAACTCGCCGGGTGAATCGTTATTTAAAAATGAAAATAATGATTTTGTTATTTTTTTTTCTTTTTATCTATTGTTTACTTTTTAATAAATTACTATTCTATATTTATTTATTCATTGTTCTTTTATTAATAAAGTTTTAGATAGTTTTATAAGTTTTAATATTTTTTCAATAAAATATTATTCAATATATTTATTAATATTATTTTATTTATTATTATTGAGTACCCGAAGTTCCATTCATTTTAATCAGATTGATGCAATGATGCAACAGTTAATAATTGTAATATTGTAATAAATTTCTATCTTGAAAATTGTTACATATTATTCAGGATATTTTAAAAACTATTTCTTTCTTTAATTAATATTCATTTTTTCTATAAGTCAGATATATTTCCAAATATTAAATAATTTTTGAAGTGAAAACTTCTTTAGCGGCGTTGAGCACTTTTGCGGGATGGGGAAAAAGTATAGAACTCGCGTGATCGTGACCAACACCATGAAACCATCTGCTTTCAAATTTCTTATAACAGAGCGCGAAATTTGAATTGTCATTAGAACTGTTTTATAAATTATCTCTAACATATAAATATATATTTATTATGTAAAGTTCATTTCATATATACATATATAATCAAAATTATACGAAATGAACTTCACATAATAAATATATATTTTATGTTAGAGATAAGAATTATAAAACAGTTCGTATTGCAATATTTTAAACAAAGTTGTGTATTTATATATATATAAATATAAGTTACAAATTTGTTTAAAATATATGTTTAAAATAATATATAAGTTATATATATATACATGCATATGAAATTCATCTTTCTCGTGAAATAGCGCGAATTTCGTCTGTTTTAAAATTTCTTACGCAGAAGTTTTCACTTCTGTCGGCCAGTCCCACGACTGCCAATTTTGCTTTTTTAATTCCGAAAAGCTGCAAAGCACGTTTTTTTGTCTTTAGTTTGTTTTATAACCACTTGGGGCGCTAAACAGTTTTTCAAAAAAACACTATAGAAAAAAAATATATGTACCTATATATTATATATTTATGTATTATTGAGGAGCACAAGTTCATTAATTTTAATCAGATTGATGCAAATGTGTAACATTTAATAATTGTAATAAATAATTAAAGAATTGTGTATCAATATTTTTTAAAGGGTAGAGCGAGAGCTCGGTGTCCCAGGTATTAATATTACCAGCCAAATCCAATAATAATGAATCATTTTTTTTAACTTAAGTACCGAGCCGAGGCTCGGGGTCCCGGTACTATAATATAATAATGCAAGGAAAGTAAGACATGAAGCTCCTTCTCCTCTGTGAAGGCTTAATGAAGAGATTAAATTCGGTCCAGAACAAAATCCACAGATGAATATCCATGTACTTAAGTACTTATTCAATGTACTTATGTACTTATTCAATAAATTTTTCATTAAATTTTTGGACCCACCTTCTCATCTTGCATTTTCTTTCTTCAAGCTTGAAATCGACAACTTTTCAAACGATTAAGTTCTTTGAGTTAACAAATGACTCTTCTCTGATAGAACACTATTCTATTATAATACATTATTACTAATATAGGTTTATATCCATCCCTCTGTTTTAATGTTAAACTTGAAAGTTCTTGACTATAGCAACCATATATATATATAATAAAATAGTGATTCTCAACCTGGGCGATCGACATCTTAAAGGGGGCGATAAGTTATTTGGGGGGGGGGGGGATAGTTATTTTTGGGGGGGCGAAATCATTTTCAACTCTAAAGGTAAGATGATTTTACGAACAGGCTTTTTAATCATTTCCGCTTTTTTCAAAATGGTTCTGAAAAAAAAGGTAAAATGATTTTGCGATCAGGTTCTGAAACTCGAATTTTCAATATGACTCTAAGTAAACCTACCTTATAATAGGGCAATTTTTATCTGTTAAAATTTATAGGGGGGCGAATTATATTCGGCCTTATGAAGTGGGCATTTGGTCCAAAAATGTTGAAAACCAATATAATAAAATCATCTATAGAAAAATTATTAAACAAGGATTTTGATGTTTTTAGATTGTATGAAAAGGATGTCTTCGATACCTCAAGCTGCCTATGCTACTACCAAAATTCGTGCTAATAATCAGATGAATTATAAAGCACTAGAAGAAGACTTTACTCGAAGTGTGGGTGAGTAACTTATTATTAATATATATATATATATATATATATTTATATATTCAGGGCCGGTCTAGGGTTGTGAGCGCCCCGGGCAAAATAAAATTTGGCGCCCTTTCATATAAATTATGTTTTAATTAATGAATGTAAAAAAACATTTTATTTTTAAATCGACGCCCCGGGCAGTCACCCGGCTTGTTCATCCCTTTATCCGGCGCTGTATATATAAAAAGCGAGACAAGAATTAATTAATTAATAAATAGATGAAATATCAATTATTTTTTAATTATTTAAATCTATTCAAATATATATAATATATAATAATGTGTTTTCTTTAATTGACATGTCTGTTGACAATATACAGAGTAGGAAAAATAGATGAAAGTGAACTTATTTTTAAATAAAATTAATTTAAATTAAATTTTTATTGGTATATGATTGATTTCAATTGAGAAAATATAAATGATATGAATTTAAAAAAAAATGCTTAGTGGTAATGTTGAATCAAGACTACCTATCAATAATATGATATATAAGGAAAAAAATAACAAGTAAATTTCATCATCTTTATGAATTAAAATAATCATGTTTTTATCTATCTTTCTATAAATATATATTCTAAACAAATCTGGTTTTATTGATAATACACTCTTTTTTCAAATCCAAATTAATATTGATATTATAATTATTTATAAAAATTAAGATAGTTTGTAAATTTATAGTAAATATTTAACGAATGAAAAAAAAAATTATTCTAATTAAAAATTCAATAATATTATAAAATTTCATGTTTTTTTACTATCTCGCCAGGGTCCCTGGTTCATTTTCACTAAGATTTAGAAAAATGTATGTGTGTATATGTATGTGTGTGTGTGTAGACAAGATTACGCAAAAACGGTTTGAGCTAGAATCATGAAATTTGGTATACGGGCATTATTCAAAATTTGTAGTTTTCTATCAATTTTTGAGAAATGAAGCTCAATCGAAAGAGGGTCATTACCTACAACGTTTTGATTTTATTTCCTCTAAAGTGACCGCAAAAGTAAAAATCTAAGTTTGATAGTTTTTCACATGATTAAAAATTGTATAAAACTGATATATATAGAATTTAAGCTTGATTGAATCACTGAAAGTACCCGAATTCATTTTTTAACACGTTGACTGCCAATCACGCGCTAGCACGTGACATGGTGACATCAATAAAGAGCCAAACACGCGATGGTTTAATAAATATTATTTATTAACTTTAATTTTATAATTTAATTTTTTTTTAATTAAATTTAATTTAAATATAATATATGCTAATTTATGATTCGCTGAAAGTACCGGAATTAATTTTTTAACACGTTGACTGGCAATCACGCGCCAGCACGTTACGTCGTACCATCAACAAAGAACCAAACACGCGCTGGTTTAATAAATATTATTTATTAATTTTAATTTATAATTTAATTAATTAAATTTAATTTAAATATAATATATGTTAATTAATCAAATTCAAATTTACGAGATAGTCGAGTGGAGACACTCCAGATTTTTTTCAATAATTCTCCAAAACTTTTATTTTATTTTATGTCTGAAATAATTATAATAATATAATTATAAAAATTTTAATTTATGTATCAACATTATTTTAAATCTTAATGTATTTAGTATTATAAAAAAATAGATATTTATATATATAAAAATAAAATAATATCATAATATTAATTTGTAGATTAATTGTCTAATACAGGTAACAATAAAAAATATATTATAAATTATTTCAGAATTAAATAAAAATTAGAAAAATATCAATTTGTGAAATTGTTTTTTTATATGGGAGTGAAAATTCTAACGTTTGAATCCTTGTGTGTATAATTAAATTTATTTTATTTAATAGCATACATTTTAATGATCAAAAAATTTTACATTCAACGATATAATTTTCAATTCTCTGACGTATTTAATTCCTTGAAATTAATCTCAGTTATGTTTTTATATAATACTATTAATTATTATTTTTTATCAAATATATATATATATATATATAATATTCGATAAATATAATGTTTTAGACAAAATAATATACTGATAGGATATTTGTTATTTTTTCTAATCAAAGATAAAAAAAAAATTACAAAGTGAATATTAATTTTTAAATTAGCTTATAGAGAGTTATAATTCTTTACTAAAGATTCTAGTTCGGTGAAAATTACTCATTAAATATGAAAAAAAAATAAATAAAAATAAAATATTAATATCTTTAAATCATGAAATTAAAATATTTTTTAAGGGATTTTATATTTGTTAAAGAAATATTTTTATTTAAAAAATAAAAAAATTAAAATAAGAAAATATTTCAAGTTAACACATTACGTTTCTCGTTGGTGCGTATATTTAGTACAGCACACATCTGAAATCTATTTTGTAATAGAACTTGTCTAGTATCTTAATAATTGTCTATAATTGAATAATAGATGACAAACATCCTACAAAGGTAATTGTAACAGATCTAAAATTGTCTCTTGTAGTCTTGTTTCTAAAGAATATATACTAAAATTATAAATATTTTCATTTTGTTTTTCACATCACATTCTTATACTAATAAGCAGTCTATATTTAATAACTACGTAGGCATAGAACATTTTAAATGAAAAGTATCCTCTCAATGGAACAATTCTCTTATTGACTTGAGTACGAGGGCAAGTCAATAAGAGCGTGACTTTTTGAACGAAACACAGGTTTTTGGATAAAAAAAATTATTTTATTTTTCAAAGTATTTTCCTTTGAGCTCCATACACTAGAACGTTTCTCCAATTTTTTATCCCTTCCAAAAAATAAGATTTGTCGAGGACATCAAAGTAGATTTGTTTGTGAGATGATTTCATCGTTGGAGTCAAATCTCTTCAGGTTTGGAAACAAAAAATAGTCACTCGGAGCTAAATCTGGAGAATAGGGTGGAATGGAGTATAATTCGTATCCTAATTCATGGATTTTCATGGAAATTCATTTTTTTCCATTTTCTTCTCTAATCACCAGGTAGTTTGTTATTGGATGTCAAACAAAAACTAAAAGACCCAGTTCATTCAAATTTCCAGTCAGCTGATAGTTTCCTGGTGACAGGAGCAGGGTTACCATTTCATTTAAGAGACAGGAAATTCAAAAAGTCACGGACTTATTGACCTACCCTCGTATTATTTTGACATATAATTGTAAATAAATATAATAGGGCAGATTTTATTTAGAAGTAATAAAAACAAATGTTATTTTTTATTAAATAGAGAGTGGCTCACCTTGGGATATTTTTTTCAATCTTTTTTTTTTTATTGATGAATGATTGTCAAAATTCTACCAAGATTCCGTGCAACCTTTCTCTGCATTATCAAATAACTTTCAAATTCATATCCATTATAAAAAATTAAAAAAATAATATTTAATAGACTTGTAGTTTGTCCCAAGGTGTACTACTCTATCTAATGGCTCTGCTTGGGACAGTTAAAAATAGTTGTATAAAGTTCAACAAATTAATTCCAATCTACTTAGAATTGTTTCGTCAAGAAAAGAAAATGATTTCAACTGATAAGTTATTAGAGGCAAAGTGATAAAAATATTAGAAATTCACATTTTCTAATTCTTTTTTAACAACGAATTGTTTATTTTTCATATTTTCTAATTCTAATCCTTGCCATTGTTAAGTCTAAGAAAATACTTTAAATCATTAAAGTACTATTTATTTCAAAATATTTTTATTAAAAATTCATTTTACAATTTTGTTCTAAAAAGTAAAATCTTCATAAATTCTAGCCTGCTTTTTCAACTATGAATCAAAATCTGACAATTTGATTGTGCTGAACATTATCTACTCTGCAAGACATAAAAATTAATATAAAATTTAGGTCAAAAATAGAGTTCTCCCGAAGTGTATTGTGTCCTAAAGTGAGCCACTCTCCCTTATAAATCAATAAAATTGATACAATTTGTATTTGTTACACATTTGGCATTTTACACAATTTCTAAAGTTTAAAATATATATAGGAAATCTATATGGGATGATTTCCACAAATATATTATAATAATTGAGATTTCTATTGATGAATCAAATGCGCTAGGGTGATCTCTAAATAATAAATTTTGTTGTTTTTTTTTAAATAAAACATATAATTAATTTCTTCTAACATCATAAGTATAAATTTGTAAGCAACTCTTAGAAATTAAATTAAAATAATATAAATTTTAATTTAATTATTGGAAAAGCAGCAAGTATAACATTTAAATTTTATGTTTAAATACTTTTAAAAATGCAAATAACATCTATTATATTCATATTACTGACTTGGTGTTAATTAATAATTAATTGTAATTTGATTTTAGTTACAGAACATCCGCCTGCAAAATATAACAGTAACTTTATGAAGAGTATTTGGAATCAATACAATCGTTATTCTGTTCATAATTTGAAGAAAATTACTGGAGATGCATCGGCTAACGTTGTTTTTGAGGCCTCAAAGTAAGTGATTTGAATTTTATTACGATAGAATTGAGATTTTTTAAACAATTGAATTTATTTTATATTTTATGTTATTACAGAAATATTGAGGCCTCAAAAAGTCCCAAAGGGACTTCACGTGTTGGACCAAAAGCTAATTTAAGTTCTTGGTCCAACCTTACTACTTTTGAGACACTTTTATATTCATAAAAATGGTAAGTAATGGTGGCAAAACATATTTTTTTCGGAAGCTCTTCTGACAGGCTATGTTCCTTTTTTTTAATTTTTTTCTTTCATTAATGTAATTTTTAATTTTCAAATTTTTTCAAAATCAGTGGCGTAGTGATAAATTTTAATATGATTTTCTTGAAACTATATATATATATATATATAATATGAGAAGTTATTTTCAGATTATATTCACTTTTTATTATGAGATTTGAATCTCGACGTTTCGGCGCCCATTTTGGTGCCATTTTCAATAAGGTTTTTTAGGAAGGATATATATATATATATATTACAAAATCGAATATTGTTCATTGATATTTGATACACCAAGCCATATTTTCAACATTTCCACTTCTTTACAGCACTTCAAACAAAAATACATATTCTTTGATCCCTCATTATAAAAATCGCCAAATATGCATGACCAAAACATTTTTAATTGACTGTCAACTCAGACATATTCATCAATATTTATTCAAAATAAAATTAGATATATTTAAATATAATAAAATTGAAAAATTAATATAAATTACAATTTCAAAACTGATTTGATTTGGGCCCTAAGGATCTATCGCTACACCACTGATCTGTGTTTATTTTTAATAAGCTTAAATATTTTTAAGATTAATAATGAAATAAATAGATTTAAGGATGAAAACGATGAAAATTGATTTTATGCTATTGAAAAAAATATGCCTGGCTGAGCCGTGAATATAAGTTTTCAACGTTAATAACAGCGAACATTGAAAAATAAAACACATTCAAGTTTGCTTTTTAATTTTTTTATACATAAAGATAAAAATTAATTTAATATTTTTTTTTTCTCTCTTTTTTAGGTGTTTTTTTCAAAAGAATATGTAGTCATTCAAGTAGAAGTAATCCCTCGAGATAATATATTTATATAAATATATATTATTTAATATATATAAAATGATGTTTAATAATACAACATTGTCAAATAAATATTGATAAAAATAAATATATTAATGTAATTGTTGTAATGTTTTTAAAAAATTCGTTGTAATATTTTTTAATTCCTCATCATATTGATTAGTTAAATTGATTCTCATTTCATATTGAGTTCCTTGATTTTTTGGAAAGGGCGGAACATGAAGAGCTGATTGATCTCTTGTGGTTGGTTTAACCTAAATAATAAAATAAATAAATAATATAATAATGACAAATGATCATAATTTCAAGAATTTGTTTACCTGAACACCAGTTGATACCTGCAATCTTCGAATTGTTTTGAAATTAATTTCTTTAGGTTCAAAATAATCATAAAAATCAGCATCACTATAATGGATAGGATTATTTAAGAAACTTTTTCTAGTTTTAAGTTCAACAGCAAACTGAAACATAATTATTGTATTAATACGAGGTGTTTCTAAAAAGTTCGCGGTGAATGGTATGATAAAAACATTAAAAAGAGAATGTTAATTGCAAATAACTTTATTAACCTACAAAATACTCTCCACTTGCCACAACCCACTTCTGACAACTTTCGTATAACGCTTGAAAACTGTTGGAGCAGGGCCGTCCTACGATTTTCAGCGCCCGTGGGCTCCCAAAATTTTGCGCCCCTTTTCATAAGAAATTACACAAAATGGTTAGTAAAAATATATAAACCAATAAAAAATGCCGCCCCCAGAAGGCTTGCGCCCTAGGGCTATAGCCCAATTAGCCCTGTGGTTAGGGCGGCCCTGTGTTGGAGAAGTCTTGATGTGGAATCGTTCTCAGAGTAGCCGTCACAACGTTCAGGCCGGCAATCCACAAGCAGGACACCAGAAAACACTGAACGTGTACGAGAGATGCTAAGGCGATTGACTTTGCGACAAATATCCGAAGAATTTTGTATTAGCAAAGACACAGTAAGTAGTGTTTTCTGGTGTCCTGCTTGGGTATTGCCGGCCTGAACGTTGTGACGGCTACTCTAAGAACGATTCCACATCAAGACTTCTCTAACAGTTTTCAAGCGTTATACAAACGATGTCAGAAGTGGGTTGTGACTAGTGGAGAGTATTTTGAAAGTTAATAAAGGTATTAACAATTAACATTCTCTTTTTAATGTTTTTATCATACCATTCAACGAACTTTTTAGACACACCTCGTATATCATAGCAAAAATATAAAAGCAGATTTAAATTCTTGTCTTTCAACTTTTCACCCATTTTAGAAATTAAATTATTAATAAAATTTCTAATTGATATAATTAATAATAATTATTATTTATAGTCTATAAGTATTATTATATATTGTTATTTATAGATGTGATGCTTAATCCGAATTAGCTAGTCCTCTTAACATCATTAATTTTAGAATTTATAAGGGATGAAGATCTATTAATAGCGACAGTAAAATGTTATAACTCAATCCATACAGGGACGGATTATTTTTAAATTATTAAACAGTCTTTCCATCATTCATTTTCTTTTTTGAATTAAAAAATAAAATTCAAGGTGGATAGAATTATATATATATATATATATATTTAAACAAGGATGGGAGCCTCCTCAAGAAAACCAGCCAGGGATAGAAATAAAAAGTTCTATATTTAGATATCGACTATTCGAGTACGAGTCGCACTTATCTTCAATACAAAGAAATTGTTAAAATTACATCTAGAGTACCACAATATTTGTAGAAATAACAAAACATCAATATATGGATATTGACGTTTTGAGTATGAGTCGCAATTATACTCAAAACATCAACATCTTCAAAACAAAGACATTTTGTTTGCCTTGAAGATGACATCATCTATATATAATGATTTTTATTACTAGTTAGCTCCTCCTCCAGAGAAGGCGCCCGTCCTTGTAACTGATATATATCTTATCTTATCTTATTATACCTGCAAAAATTGTATCTATATTTGTATTTTTGAAATATTAAACCGCTGGAAGGATTTTTTTTGAAATTCACACTATGGATAATTTTTATAAAGAAAAATCGATCTGTATTGGTTTCAGTTTCGGGAAAAATAATCTTTATTAGTTTTTCTTAATTTAAAATAGGTAATGTAAATGACGTCACCAACTACGTAAGACAGCGCGCTTCCTTAAATACAAAATATTATAAATATAAATAAAATCGAATTGCAAAATATATATTATGTTATATTCACATGCCATATTTGTCTGTCTTTCAGTGCATTAATTCGTACGTTTAAGGCCAGTATGTTTAATGACTATTTTTTTTAATTTATATTCTTTTAAATTATTTGAACACCGGCTCGGTGAACCAGGTATTAATATTACCAGTCAAACCCGATAATAAGAAATAATTTTTTTTTTAATAACCAAGCGGAGGCTCTGTGAACCAGGCACTATATATTTAAAATAAAGAAAATATTGAAAGAAAAGTAATTATTTAATTTTACCATTTTTCTTGTTTTTATTGGATGGAAGGCATCCACTTCGGTTTCACTTCCCATACTATTCCATGTTTTAGGATATTTTTCAATCAGGATTTTCACTTTTTTATTTCGTTCCAATTTCATTTTTTTAATCAGATTAGACATTTTCATTTCTGCATTTGTCGTTAAACAAATAATAAAATTATTTTTTAATTCATCTTGCATTCCAATCAATATAGAATCATTCGTATACTTCTAAATATTAAACAAAAAATAGAGTAATTTGTTTTTTATATTATATAAAATTTGTTTTTATAACTAGAGAGAAGAGGTTCTCACAAAGAGAGGATCCTACGGACCACAAAAGTTGAATATATAATTAAATAATAAAAAGAAAAGACAATATTGAATTATTGTTTCTTTTGAAAATAAATAATAATGAATGAATTAAAAATGAATTTAATAAATAATATATTGACACAAATTTATAAAATAAATAAGAAAATAATTAAAAAAAAAATAATAACAAATATAATCGAATGATTAAATCATAATAATTTTTATTTCAAAAAATAATTAACACAAAATGCTAAATTGTAGGATAAAATTCTCAATGACATGTTGAAATATTATTAATCCTAGATTTATAATTACTAACTTCGATAGAATTTTTATATTTTGTAAATTCAAAATTGGTATTGTTCAGATGATTTTCAATTAATTTTTTTTCTATATAAAACCACTTATCACAATAAAATAATCGTTCGTTTTTTGGAAAATTTAATAAATTTTGAGTTTCGAATGAAATTTCTATTAAAACAACACCTGAAAAATTAAAAAGATAAAACCCTATGAATATATTATTATTAAAAAAAAAAATTAAAAAAACATAATAATAATAAATATATATACCATCGATTTTTAAAAAATCTTCCGAAATTTCTGAAATGGATTCATTAACACTCTTTTTCTTATAAATATTTTGGTATTTTGAAAACGGGTCCATTATAATATATTTTCGAATTCATATAAAATATATAAGATGATTTATTTTCTTAGTGAATAGATATAATATAGAAACCAAGGAATGTTTATTGATAATTTCACCTGGTTTCTATGGTGACTAAATCTAAATGGTAATGTGTTTATCGCTAACAAAAGGCAAATTTAATTAAATTTTCTAACTCATTGCATAATTAACATTAACAATTTTTTAAATTTATTTTATTAAGATACATATTTAAGAAGAGTTTTTACTGTGATTGTGTGTTGATATACATTATATAATTTATTTATTTATATTTAAACAAACAAAGAACAGAAAAAAATGTACATGTATCATCAACTTATAATTCTAATTAGATTAAAAAAAAGTTTTTATTATATTAATTTAATTATTATACACAATTTTAAATGAAAAAATTGATGTTATTTCTATGAAAACTGATTATATTAATTTATTTTCTATGTTTGTAAATTTAAATTATTACTTTAATAATATATATATCTTTTTTTTTACTATCTCGCCAGCTATCAGCTTGATTGAATCCCTGAAAGTACCAGAATTAATTTTTTAACACTGCAAATCTCACGCGCCAACACGTGCCATGGTGCCATCAATAAAAAACCAAACATGCGCTGGTTTAATATTTATTATTTATAATTTATAATTAATTAAATTTAATTTAAATATAATATATTATGTTATTTAATCCAATTCAAATTGCGAGATAGTCGAGTGGAGACACTCCAGCTTATTAGTTTAATTATTGTTATAAAAATAAAGTAAATTTTTTCAATGAGTGCCTTTTTACTATCTCGCCAGATATAGTATTGGGTTCACAAAAATTTTCGATGACGAGGTTTTGATGTTTTTATACGTTTTGAAGAGAATAATGAAATTTGGTACACGGTCATTATTCAAAATTGGTAGTTTTCTATCAATTTTTGAGAAATGTAGCTCATACGGATGATGACCATTACCTACCACGTTTTCATTTTTTTTCCTCTAAACTGACCGTAAAAATAAAGATATATGTTTGATAGTTTTTTAAAAATTGTATAAAACTGCTTGCTATATATAGAATTTCAGTTTGATTGAATGGCTGAACGTACCGGAATTAATTTTTTAACTGCTAATCACGCGCCAGCACGTGACAAAGAGCCAGACACGCGTTGGTTTAATAAATATTATTTATTAATTTATAACTTAATTTAAATTAAATTAAATTTATAAATATAATATATGTTAATTATTCCAATTCAAATTTGCTAGATTTATATATATATATATATATATATATATATCATAAAGGGAGGATATATATTATTAAATTATTATATATAATCAAATATAAAATGTCGTTATTATTCAACTTTATGCGTATCTATTTTTTTTTAATATTGTTATAGTTCAAATAGATTTATCATTTATTTTTTTGAATGATTTGAAAAAATTTTGAAAATCTAAGGGATTTTATATATGAAAACAATTATTTCTTTTCACCGAAAGCACAAAATATTTTTTCAAAAGTGGTGATGTTTCTTGTAGATGGCGCTGTTGTCATTTTCGTTTGAAGCAGCGCCATCAAGGTAAGTGGTCGATTCCCTTAATACTTCTATTCTTTTGGCCTCCTTTCACAATTTAACTTCACATTCCAGTTTAATTTAGCAATTATACAAAATTCAGCAAAGATTTCTTCGCAGGCATTCAAAACGATTGTCGATTTTTTCGCACTCACTTTACCCACCTTTCGGGCAGTAAATGTAAGTAATAGAAAAATTAATTTACCACACATTTAACCAAAAACAAATGTTGATCACAAACGTTTTCTTGCTAGAAAATGGCGTCCTTTGATTACAAACTTTCCTGTTTCATTTTTCTATCAAAATTTTAACTATTTACAATTTATTTTAAATCATATTTTTAGTAAAAGAACTATAAATATTTTCATTTTTAATAAATTTTTTTCGCTGTTGGATATAAAAATAAAGAAGCCCCACAGCTTCCTTCATTCTCTTACTTTTCTTTTATTAATCATTTCCCCTACAATTATAAAAAATATCCACCATATAATTTATTTATAATCTAAATGCTATTTATTAGATTTTAGATATTTCCATGGCTATATTTTCTATTTTTATTTCAAGACCTTTACTTTCAATAAAGCTTGAAAATTTAATATTTAATGACTGAATAGGAATCATCTTATTTAAATATTTTAACATTTTTAGTTCTTATATATTTATATATATGATATCATTTAAAAATAAAAACCACACAAATTGTTTATAATTAGTTTATTATTAAAAAAAAAAATAGACATGTTAAGATTGAAATTCTACTAATTAAATAAATTTATTGAATAAATTAAATATTTTCAACTTTTTTTTTATTAATTTTTTAATTATTTTATTTCTAAAACTTAAAAATATAAAAATTAATTTTAAAATAGTTGGATTGAAATTATTTAATTAAATTATATAAAAAAATAAATGAAAAAACGTGGCATTGTAATGTCCAATCAAGTCTACTATTCATTCTCTTTTTATTATATTAATATTTATTAATATAATTTTTATAATAAATTAATCAGGCATGTAATTGAATTGCAGTTTATTCTATAAATTATCTTTTTCTAAATTTATAAATATAATAATGAAAAGTGAAAGTTATTTGGTATACCATTTAACTTTTTATATTTTATTTCGGAAAATTTTCTTATAATTCCTTTTTTTCTTATCTTATATATTATATACACGTATAATTTCACATAGATAAATATCTAATAAAAAAAATTAATAAATATTCACTTAAAATAAAAAAAAAATAGTTATTAATTATTAATTATTAATTAACCACTTACTCGGAAAAAATACATCATAGACAAATTAATTCAATTTATTTATAAATAATAATTAAATATTTAAATTTTTTAGGAAAATAATAATTTTATTAAAATCGTAAACTATATATTTATATATTGATGATGAGGATTTCAATTAAAATTTTTCTAATTTGATGCTATTCAATTGGATTGTTTAATTTTTTTTGTTATAGTAGTCAATCAATTAATACTTTAAGGATACTTTCTTAAAATTTTTCTAATTTGATACTATTCAATTGGATTGTTTAATTTTTTTTTTTTTGTTATAAAGGGTGTCCCAAAATTAACGCAAGATTTGAATTTGCCGTCATTTATGCAGTACAGTGTTGCCAACCCTAAAAACAAAATAAATCGACAGTTGACAGTTTAGGGTTAGTAAAAATGGAGCGTTACACAATAGAACAACGTGTCTTCATTGTTGAGCAATATTTCAAAAATAATGAATGCTTGGCGGCCGTAGTTCGAAAATTTCGTACAAAATATGGTCGGAATAGTCTTTTAACTTCGTCAACTGTGAAGCGATTAATTGAAAAATTCCGAGAGACAGGATCCGTGGGAGACGCCAAACACACTGGTCGTCCAAAAACAAGCCGTTCAAATGTCAATTAGTAGTCAATCAATTAATACTTTAAGGATACTTTCTTTTTTTTGATAAGTTATCTACTTTTAATTCAAAATATTAAACCTGGGAATTAACACTACTTTAAAATTATAAAATATAAATATTACCAATATAATTAATAGGCTTAATATAATATCATATTTTTATAAATTTAAATTTCTTTTTTTGTAATTCATAAATCAGTGATGGTCAAGGATAGGTTCAATCAAAGCCACATTCGGATTTTTATAAACTTGTTCATTATTATAATGAGTCACCCTGTGCTTACATATTCTTCACAAATATTAAATGTTAAGTCTAGAAACATATAAGAGAATAAATTAATTAAAATAATTTTTTCATAATTTTTAAGACTAAAATTGCCTCTATTTTCACAATTTCAAGTTGAATATAATATTTCATTTATTATAATGAGTCACCCTGTGCTTACATATTCTTCACGAATATTAAATGCTAAGTCTAGAAACATAAGAGAATAAATTAATTAAAATAATTTTTTCATAATTTTTAAGACTAAAATTGCCTCTAGTTTGACAATTTCAAGTGGAATATAATATTTCATTCACACAAGAAGTATAACGAATATCTATAATATTAATTAATATATATATAGATAGATAGGTATAGATATAGATAGATAGATTTTCTTCGAATTTTAAGTTATTTCCACTAAACATTTCTTTAATTAGTTCTTAAAAATTTCGGAAATTATATTGAATGGTCATTCAATCATGGATTTGGATAAAACTTTACCAGTGGGTTCCTTTTTTCATTTCAAATAAACTTTTCTTAAAATTTAAATACACATTTAATATATGTATATATATTATCTCTACAAGTTTTATATAGGAGAAAGCATTGTCTATTTTTATATCCGGTACGGTAAACAAATCCTTTATACATATTTTTCTTTAAACACCTTATATAAAATTTCTGTAAAAATAAAATAATAATAATAATAATAATAAAATACAAAAATAAAATTTACACAATTTTTCAAAAAAAAACAATAATGTTAATTTTATTTATAAATTAACCCTTTTTGCATCAATTTTTTTAAAAACTTTGTATAGAATTGCTCACATAAATAAAATTTACACAATTTTTAAGTTAACAATAATAATGTTAATTTTATTTATAAATTAACCCTTTTTGCATCAATTTTTTTAAAAACTTTGTATAAAATTGCTCACATAAATAAAATTTACACAATTTTTAAGTTAACAATAATAATAAGGACTTTGATTTACTTCTTAGATTTCTTAGATGGTGATCGAGAAATATATTTGACAAAAATGTTGATGATTTTGCTTGAAGATATATCCTTCTTACATATCAATCTGTTACACATTTTAATAAAATGTAGTAACATTTCTTTATGTAAAAGAAGGCTACATCTTTTTGCGAAATCATCATCAATGGACAAAAGTCTGTGGGATAGAAAGGATCTGAAATGGAAGGAGAAGAGAGGATATTTGTGAGATGGATGATGCTAGGGATAATACGGTAAAATTTGTCCATCTCTTCGGAAATTAGTTTTATGAAATTATTTGAGGGATATTTTGACAAACATCCCTCATATTGCCGGGATTCTGTTAATTGATGAATGGCATTACTGCCTTCCGCGCATGCGAAATTCTTGCAGGAAGGACATTCATTAATTAACAGTTCTCTTATCAAATTACCAGCAACGCTGGCTCCTTTGTTTAGATCCAAATGAGGGTGTGCGGGCGTACCCAAGGGAATAGATAGTGCTGAAGGAAAAGGATTGGTAGGTTTTGGGTCGGGGGTAGTGAAATCTGTGTTTAGGAGTTGCCTGTAGGAAAGAAGGATACGGTCACCATCATCTTCGCAATTCGAACCTAAACTGCTTTTTGCAGTATTTTGCAAAATAACAGTTTTAAAGGCATCGGCGAATTGTAAAGTTGATCGTTTTGTGTTGCCCCCACACAACCCTCTCGAAATACTAAATAAATTCTCTAAGGATCTTGGTTAAAACATCTTAAAGCAAGCTCTTTAAAACCAATTTCCTTTAGAGATTTCCACAAATTCACTACGTTGCTGATTGTTGCAATAAATAATTTCATAAATGGAGGGGGTTTAACAGTGCTGTTCCCAACCTTAAATTTAATATTCCTCAACGACCGCCTCGCATTCATCAAAAATTCAACATGTGGCGATTCATCAGTCAATTTTCTGGCTAATGGGTTTCTAGAATTAGGGTCTGTATTGAGCGAGTCGAACAGGTCGTTCATGAAATTAAGAAATTCACACGTGCCTCTTGAGTCCATTGTATTTGTTATCGCAAGATATCCAAGCAGAGATGCAACGGAGCGACTAAACACCTGCGTATCAAGTTTCACTTGCATTTTTTCACGATTTGACGGATTCACATGGGCATTAGTGAGTTTTGTGACCCTTATTGGGCAACGAGCGTCAGTCTCGTACACTTCCTTTATGTCGCTCCATTTTGCCAACATGCCATTGTACTCAATATTTTTGGTTCTAAAATTGTTCCTCATACATTTGACCAGATGAGGAGGATCAAAAATATGAACAATTTCATAATCTCCAATATTATATACATAGGTGTGCTCTGCTTTCTCAGAGTTCTTTGAAAGAAAATCAATGGCAGCAACATTCCACGCAGCACAGTCACTGACAGAGGCAACGATTCTAAATTTGGTCTTTTCGTGAACAGCCTGGACAACCTCGCAGATCAAGTTCTTTAAAGTTAAATGGCCCGCTGTATTGCGTGTAAAGAAATAAGCTATAGGCTGTTTCCATTTACCAGCAACGCCTCGAAGCATAAACACCAAAGCATGATCAACGAGTTTAAGATCATTTTCAGCCCCCGATTCTACAAAACCCTGTACCTTCCAAGAATCTTTGCTAATGCTTAACTCTAAAAATTTGGAAATTTCCATTTCATCGAAAAGTAAACAACAAAAGCGTTCCTGGAAAGTCAGAACCTCGGATACGAGGTTCAAATAGACAAAAAATTGACTGTTGATGCCTGCTGGCATTTCGAAATTGTTTAACGATCGTTTAAGAGTTTTCTCCGAAGGAAGACATAAGATTTTTTGTAAATATCGACAGCACCTAGGGCCATGTTTGTATATGGAGAGGAAAAGGGCTTTTTCCTCCTGTGAATACCGGCGGGACTTTTTGGACCGATGGAAATTTTTAAGGATGGATAAAATAAAAGTTGAGAGAGGAGCAGGGAGATTATGGATATCATTAATATTTTTAAATGATTTAGGGAAAAGGTCACATTCTTTTGCTTCCTTACATTTTCTAGCAATTATATTCTTCCTCACTCTATTTTGCTTCAATAGTCGCTTGACCTCGGTGAGCCTTTGGTACAATCTTTTCTTCCTGGGAGATAAATATTTTATCCTTGAAGAATTCAGATGGTGTAGGCGTATGTCCCGCTGAACACCTGCAAAAATTAAGTTTAAAAAAAAATTCCAAAGAATTAATACAGAAAAGCCTAAGCAAAATAAAAATTTATTTTAAATCATTATAAAAAATCTATTTAAAGTTAGGAGAAGATTAATGAATTTTATTAAAAAATATAATACATACTTCTCACAGGGCTGGATTCCTTGCCGGCCAAGCCCAAACAATCTGATAGTGAAATATTTGTCGCTAAAAAAATATTAAAATGCATCTCCAGATATAGTTAGAGTTATAAAAGCGAGAAGGCTGGGATCGGCAGGGCACATGGCTAGAATGGGAGAGGAAAAATATATTGGTGGGGAGTTCGATTGGAAAACGTCCGTTTGGAAGACCAATTGTGAACAGGGTGGGCAATGTAGGAAGGAACGTGAGAGAGATGGGACAGGATAGGAGTTATAGCTCAGAATAGGGGGGTACAGGGGGCGGAGCCCCCGTCTAGGTGTGGATATTAGTAGTAGGCTAGTATATATATATATATATATATATATATATATATATCAGTGATTCTCAACCTTTTTTTTACCACGGCACACTTTTAACGGTTTAAAAATTTGGCGGCACAATAAAGAAAAAGATAAGTGTAAAAGTTTACCATATTAAAAAAAAGTCGGAAATGTTTAAGAGCCTCATAATCTGGCGGCACTCTGGTTGAGAATCACTGAAATATATATATGAGCATTAATAGAATTATTTAAATTCAATTACTTAACATGACGAGAAGAGAAGGTGTATGCAAAAGAGAATTGTTGGTATTGATTGTTTTCTTAGTTTACGTGACTCAAGATCGTTTAAATCTTGCCAAGCCTCTTTGAAAAAAATAGAAATATAAATTTTCATGTTTAATGATTTGACTCACCTCTTGATTAAAAATAATTTCGTCGCATTCAATGGAATAATCATTAAATTATTCCAACTTATTTTCAAAATAATATATGTTTCATCAAATTATCATGAAATATCAAGATAAAATTTTCAAAATTGCCTATTAATAATTAGCAGTATTTGTCAAAATATAAGACAATCTGATTGTAAAAAATTATAATATTTTAATTAGTTAGAAATTAATAGAATAAAATTTTACATTCAATTTTTTTTTACTTATTTAAGCTTTTTAAATTTTAAGCGTCCTTCATTATAAATTCAAAGTTAAAAGTAATTGTGCACACACACATGCACATCGAAAGAAATAAAATTTTAGATGCATACTTGGAAATATATTTTCTCTTTAAAGTTACATTAATTATCATATTAATTATATACGTTTGCTTTATTACAAATGAAATGGTTTATTAATACATATTATGATTTTAACACATCTCCCTCCCATTCACACACGATACAATATTCTAATTTCATTCCAAGTAAATTTAAAAATAAATTTTTAGTATTTAATGTTTAATATTTTTAAATTAACATAATTACTCACTGGTAGTGCATGCCAACTGGACTGACTTCATTCAAGAGATGAATCGAATATTTATAGTTATTGATACAATCGTTGATAAACTGTTATTGGAAAAAGATAAGAGTAGATGTGACAAATTGGGAAAAATAAAATCATTTTATTCTATTCTTTTAGCGAAAATTTTCTTTTAAACAAATTCATTATTTTTTTTATGTTCAGTAAGTCATTGGTCGTCATACTAATTAAAAGAATTATAATTCAATATACTGTGTGAAATTAATGAAATGTATATTTGACTGCGATTAGAAAGGAGTTGGGCATATCTGGGTGTAGATAGTAAAAGAAACATAAAAAGGAGAATGTAAGGAAGCAATTCTAAAATGTATCTTTCGAAAGTTCTTGGTCGATACAACCACATTCTTTCAAACGTCCATATGCCACCTCCATCCAATTACTATCCTCTTCCAACTCCTTCATCTCTCATTACATATGCTGTCAACCAACGGTCTCCCCACACAAGCTTCTAGTTAGTTTTTACTATCTTGCCAGGCATTATTCAAAACTCGTAGTTTTTTTATCAACTTTTGAGAAATTCGGAAGAGGGTCATTCATTTTTTTTCCACTAAACTGACCGTAAAAATAAAGATATATGTTTGATAGTTTTTCACATGATTAAAATTTGTATAAAACTGCTATATATAGAATTTCAGCTTGATTGAATCACTGAAAGTACCCGAATTCATTTTTTAACACGTTGACTGCCAATCACGCGCTAGCACGTGACATGGTGACATCAATAAAGAGCCAAACACGCGATGGTTTAATAAATATTATTTATTAACTTTAATTTTATAATTTAATTTTTTTTTTAATTAAATTTAATTTAAATATAATATATGCTAATTTATGCAATTCAATTTTGCGAGATCGTCGAGTGGAGACACTCCAGATTTTTTCTATCTCGTTCTAACCAGGTCCCCTCCACAATATATTTAGAGATCGATAGAGATCATGGAAAATATTATATATTCTTCCTATTCCTAAATTCTAAAAAAAAATATAATATTATTTCTATTCTGTTTCAAATGCACATTTATCATTCAACTTTACCAAATCTATTTTTTTTTTAATCGATTTTATTTATTTTTTAAGGTTTTAAATAATTTATTTGTCTTCATTTTTTAATATATTAACTAATATCGATATTGAATTGATCATTTATTTATTATTATATACATATAAACAAAGAATAATAATTGATTCATTTGGTTAGTCAGCCGAATTTTTTATTTTTATATTATTTATTTATTATTATAAAACTTTTACTATTTTTTTTATTTAAGTATATCTTTTCTTTATAAATAAATAAACTGACATACTTTTTTTTTTACTTCATGGAAATATTTTAAAATTTTCATTAACATAAAAATATAAATGGGAAATGCTTGGAGCAGATGTGATCTTACATAATGGAAAACCTCCAATATTCCCCCTCCCTGGCTTCTTCAACTTCTATCCATAAAATTCACCAAAAAATCTTCACTAAATGAATTTATGCATATTTATTTATTATTTATATTATTTTTTTTATTTTTAATTCTTAACTTAAATTAAAACTAATGATATAATTTTTAAAACTAATCTCATTTTGAATTTATTTATTTATTTTTTTAGATGCCACGCCTACGTCGAAGAAAACACTCCAGGGGTCGGTCTAGATCTCATTCCAGATCGGATTCCTTTGACCGATGTGATAACAAAAGAAGAAAAATTTCCAATGAATCCCGAGGGTCTTATAGGTAAACAAAACAAAACAAAAAATTGAATTTCATATATATATATATATAAAATTCAAATATATATATATACAGGGTGTCCCAAAATGAAAGAGCAGATTTCAAAGAATGTCACAAAATGAAAGAGTAGATTGGTCTGTAATACGAAATTGAAATCTGCTCTTTCATTTTGGGACACCCTGTATATAATGTGTTCAATATTAAATATAATTTTTTGTTTTAATATTTTCTAATTTAATTAATTATTTTAAAATATAATTTAATTATATTAATTAAACCTTTAATCATTCACTCATTCAATCTTATCTTACATTTCTGGTATTCGTTCTCCTTCTATTAGAAAGGTTTATTTTATAAATAGATAAATTTTATTTCAAAAATAAAAAAAAAAAAGTTAAAATGAATAAAATTTAAGGACAATTGAATTCAATTAAAATACTTTTTAAGCTATTTACAAGTAACAATAATGTCTAAATATTTTTTCACTAGCTAAATTGCTGTCGTTCTATTTAATATTCATTTAATTTAATTTAATCTATGAATTGGAACTTTTTTGTTTGCCTCTTCTTTCTCCCTCTTCTTCACTCCCCCCCTGACGTGCTTAAAATATCTTGCGCCATCAACTCATAACAAAATTAAAAATATTCTCTTGATATATATATATATATATAAGTGTAGATCTAGGCCTCGTTTTAAATCCAAACAAAATAAAAAATTAAGATAAATAAACATTTGATAAATGTATGTTTCAATTGATATTGTAGAAATCTTTTTAATCTTGTTGAAAAAAAAAAATTAATTAACTAAATTAAATTTTTTACTATCTCGCCAGAAATAGTATTGCGATCACAAAAATTTTCGATGTCGCGATTTTGATGTTTTTATACGTTTTGAAGGTCCCTGAGTCATTTTCACAAAGATTGAGAAAAATGTCTCTGTGTGTGTGGGGGGGGAGGGGGTTAGACAAGATTACGCAAAATTGAGCTACAATAATGAAATTTGGTACACGGGCATTATTCAAAATTCATAGTTTTTCTATCAACTTTTGAGAAATGTAGCTACCACGTTTTCATATTTTTCCTCTAAACTGACCGTAAAAATAAAAATATATGTTTGATAGTTTTTCACATTATTAAAAATTGTATAAAACTACTATATATAGAATTTTAGCTTGATTGAATCGCTGAAAGTAAATTTTTTAACACGTTGACTGGCAATCACGCGCCAGCACGTGACGTGGTGCCATCAACAAAGAGCCAAACGCGCGCTGGTTTAATAAATATTATTTATAATTTAATTAATTAAATTTAATTTAAATATAATATATGTTAATTAATCCAATTCCAATTTGCGAGATAGTCGAGTGGAGACACTCCAGATTTTTCTTGAATAGAACCAATCACACTTGACTTTACAATTTTTTTTTTTTTTTTTTTTATTAAATTTTTATCCTTTATTTATTTATTATTATATTTTGTTTCCATTTGCATTTTGTTTAAATCTTGTTTTGTTTTTTTTTGTTTTTCAAATTTATATATAAATCACGAAACATCATTTTCTGACATTTAATAATTATATTTTAATATATTTAAATGCTTTTAATATTGGATATTTTTAGTTCATCTTGAAAAAAATAAGACCCTTGGAGCTTTCATTTCATATAAGTGATAAGAGGCTGTCTGGAGTTGTCATTTCAGTTGTTGATTAGATATTTTAAGCACGTTAAGAGTGAAGGATGGGTAGTGGGTGTGAGGACAGAAAGATGATCAAATAAAAAAGGATCTGTTCAGAAATAAATTAAATTAAACAAATATTAATGTAACGTCAGCAATTTAATCACCTGAAAAAAAATTGCTTTTATTGTTAATTGTAAATAGCTTAAAAAAAAATTTCAATTGAATTCAATTGTCCTTAAATTTATTCTTAACACGAAATTTTCATAATAAAATTTTTCTATATATAAAGAATAACAAAAACACTATATAATTATATCTTTATATGATCTCGTAAAGTAAAATTTATATAATCTATTTATGATATATATAAAACTTATAATTATATATATTTACTCAATTATTTTTCACTTTTAAAGAACAATTATATTATTATATTAACATTAAAAAAAAACAGTACAATACACTTTTCATTTATTTTTTCTTTCTCATGCAAATTTTGGATTAAAAAATCCCACCCGTATGAAAATAATTACTTTTGTTAATTCAAGGTCAATATTCCCTTTAGTAAATATTGAAACACATCCACCATCTAATCGTATCAGGTAATCAAAGCCAACTGCCTATTGCAAATATTTAATTAAATCTTTATATATATAAAAAAAATGTTTATCATTTTTTTTTTTTTATTAATATATTAAACTTTGACCTAAACAGAATTAGAATCAGGTCAATTGATCACCATTTATATTCATGATTGAAGCATGGAAAGATATTAGTTCGAGTGATATGAATTACATTGAATGTTTATCCATATATATATAGTTAAAACGGAAAATTATATTTTCTAAATAGTTGATTTTTTAATGAAGTTAATTAAATCCAATGGAAACCTCGGTAAAATATTATAATATTAAATTTATTAACTAATTTAATTATTTATTTGTTTTTTCATACTTGAAATTATTGAATTTCAAAGGAAACTTTACAAAAATCAATTAAAATATAAAAATAAATTTTAAGATTTATTTTTATATTTAAAATATTTTTTTTTTTAATTTAAAGATTTATTTTCAACGAACTTTTAGTTCGTTTATAAAATCTATGTCTGTGTGTCTGTCGCCAAAAATTTTCGATTTTTTTAAATTTTGATTTTGGATTCGAGTAGAGCTTAAAAAAGTGTAAATGTAAAGTGGTCTTGCTTTTTTAAAATTCGGTTGGGAACATTGTCAAAGTTGAAAATTTCCCATATTTTCAGCGCAGCTTCGATCGTATCATTATAATTAAAATTACATTTTCATTCTGTAAATTAAATAATTTTATTTCATTTAAATAAATATCTATTATTTTAAAATATTTTTTGCTCTACATTATTTATCTAATTCTCACAATATATTAAGATCATATAAATTGGAATTATTTATGCAATTTTGTGATAAATATGAATAAAAGTTCGTTTGATAGTAATGCTTCTTAGAATTCCCAGATGTTTATATTTAAAATATTTTTTTAAATTTAAAAATTTATATATTTAAAAGGATTAGATATTATATTTATATTCCATGGGAGAAAATCCTTTCACAAGCCATCTTATAGTTTTATCCCAAATAATCTTATCGTTGTTTCCCAAATAACTTTATCCTATTATTTATATAATAATATAATATTCAATAAGTATTGAAAATAAAATAATGCAATTTTTTACATCTAGCTATTTTCTGATTATAGTATATTGTTGACACTTTTTTCCGTTTTAGTAGTGAACGTGCCCAACGATCAAGACAACATGAACGTGGAACCAGTGGCGAACGTCGTTATAAACGAAGTCATCGACGTTCTCCCGACTCTGGACGCCAGTATAGCCCAACAGGAAGCAACTCTTCTGTTTATAAGCGACTTTATCGGTACAAGCAGCCGACCTACAGCAGTAACAATAGCAATAATCAAAATATGAATTCGGTTGGAGCTGGCACCAGCGGCGGTTATTCAGTTTCCAGCAATCAGAACTACAATCTAATCATGCCTTCTTCTTATCAATCACGGCATCATCATCATCGAGACGAATACTACAACCGTGGTCGAAGTTGTTCGTCAAGCCAGGTTAGTTTCTAATAGACTGAAGTTGAGATTCTTGACACAAAATACCTTCATCCCCTTTCCTTAATCCTTAAAGGTTTTAAAGATTATTTTAAGATTTTTCGACCAATCTCGGTATGGTTATTTCTTCCCATCTTCAGTGGCCATATTAGCTTGTATTATCTATTTCTGGCTCGACTTCTATTTTCAAGTGGGCTTCGTCATCTTTATGTTTTTGGAACGTGCGTATATGTATGAGTAAGTGAATCCATTGGAGTGATGGCTGGGTGTGTGCATGTGGCTGTTGCATGGGCCAAATGCTATGCGCGCGCTTCCCGTCGCCTTCTTCGCCGCCGTTTCTTTTACCAAGAAGCGACTTTCCTAATCCAGCAGACTCTTGCCATGGAGAATTTTACTTGCTTAATTCATCTTTCCCATCAATCTCTTATTTTTACATCACTTGTGTTAGTGAGTGTTTAAATCTGTGATTGTCATGTTTCATTCGCTAAAATCCTTGTCTATATATGACCGCTGACAACAATGTTGGATCCTGAAGAGATAGTATTGAGTGCAAGCCAAGCGTTATACACCCTACATGGCCAGCATATGGGGATGATGGGTAGAGCCTCCTGGCCTCCCCGACTCCGCGATTTGAATACCTTTGAGCAGCCCGTGGCTATCTCGATTTTGACAGCCGGGTCAACGGTTAGCGATGTCGAGACACAATCATCAACTCAACAACTCGATGATCAAACACATTGGCTTTGGAAACCTTATCAAAACGATCCAAGTCTCGAGGTAGACAATTTTAATTATTGTTATAATCCAAACTAATATGATTTATTAATCACATTTTCATTCATCTAATCATTATATATATTTATATATATATATATATATATATTTATATGTTTTTTAAATTTTCACCTCTGCATGAAAGATTTCAGTACAAATATTATTGTACAATTTTATAAGAACGTTAATAATCTAAAAAAATATTTCATTAAACAAATTATTTAAAACAATTCAATCTAAGCATCTGTTTTTTCTTCTTGTCATTCATTATTACTAAAATAAATGTCTCCATTTTGCCTTTTGGCATTTTTTTTTTAACTATTTATTCTCATTTTAAAAATAGAAATAATAATAATAAACATTGAACAATTTCCAAAGATATCTAAAACTAAAAAAAAATCGGAGAAATTTCTTGCTTTTTTTTAAGTTTGAGATATATTTTTATAATACATATATATCAAATTAAATTACTGGGTGAGATATTATTTATTCGTTGGGATGTATTGTTTTTTTTTTCTATGGCACCTTGTTGACACTTAACGTCTCTCATTGGAATTTATATAACGGCCTTTGGCCAACGCACTGTTACTGCGTCGAATTCTTGTCCGTAGCTAATGCCTTGTCGATATTTTTAGTAGTCACTATTTGGCAGAGGTGGTAACGAAGTTTCGATGCGAGACTATGTGAGCGCTGCTTGGGTATCTTTCTTTAGTTGCATCCCTGGTCTACGCGGTGTTGTCACGTTCTCACTCTTCGTGTAGGAGAGGTTAGTTTTGAAGATTGATCCTCCTCCTCCCCCCCTTTCCCCCTTTCTTCTCAATTAACATGTTTATAAATTCGGAGATCCTGGGACGTGAGTAGCCGAACTCAACCGACGCATGTTAAAAATATACCAAGTGTGCACACGGACTGGTCATTCTATGCCACCCCTTGGGGACAGGTTTAGTATTCGCGATATGTGACAACACCGGCGAGGCCATACACACTTTTAATTTGGTTCGCCAAGCCAGATTCGATTTTACTTTGCTCCAATGAACCCAAGAAGCAACCCTACCGCTACAGCAACTCCTGCTGCAGCGACAACCCGCCGTCTTCGATATTCCCGTTCATCCACCACTAGTGTTACTCAATTGTTAACGGAATCATGTACCAGTTTACTTCAACGATTGACTACCCGAGTCCGAGGACCATCAGCTATTGCCGAAACCCCAAGAGCTGCATTAACCCTTGGAATGACACGCTCCCGTTTGGAAGATAAATATTCAGCCGTGCTTGACCGATATCGACCAAATGATCCTTCCAGAGAGCCATCACCTGAGCCTATGTCACCACCCCCCTCTTCCTCCTATAAATCTCCTGTTCCTATTAGTAAATCCGCTACCACTGCTAACATTCTCTTAGCAGAAAAAGCATATCCCTATGTAAGTGCAATCTCATCTCCTCCTCCAAGAGATAAGACTCCCTATAAACATGGAGGAGAGCACCGAATCGCTCATCGAGAACAACAACAACACCATCATCATCACCATCATCACCATCATCGACAACCAATCCAGTCCCAAGTGTCCGTCGATCCAAATTTCCAAAAATCGCAACAGTCTTATCGTTCACGACATAAATCGGGTCAAGCTGAACTCCGACCTAGAAAACCATCAGCCCCAGTACGACCCATTCGAGTTGGAAAAAGTGAACAAAATAGCGCCCATGGTGCTGGTGCTGCATTACGTTTATGCCAGAATGAAACTTCAACAGAACCGATCGATCCAGGACAGGCGGACCGCGAAGCCAGACGAAAAGAAATACAAAGTTTAATTTTGAAATACTCCGCACTGGATGAATTGTATAATAAAAGTACACTAGAGTCAGATCGTGTCGAGCAACCTTTAATTACTTCTCCGAATTTAATGGCTAATAAATATCAGCATAAGTTGGCACCAGTCCTCCCTTCGACCGTAAGTAGGCAGCGGTCAAGCCAAATTAGTATCTCTCTACTTTATAAATACTCATCTCAATTAAATAAGATTTGTCTTTTTCTATTTATTCGATTCAATCATTACTACTCTTGGAAAAAACTTCAGTCAATTCACCCTTCTTATCCAATGAAACCAACCAATTCTAAATATTCGATTATTATTATTTTTTTTTTCAAAGGGTTAATTTACTGAAATTAAAATTTATAAAATTCTCTATCTAAATAGAATACAAACCTTCTATTTCATTGGCCATTATTAATATTAATGATATATCATTGAAAAATATATCTCATTGTTGATTTTAGGCAAAGGGAGACATAATTCTTTCTTGCATGCCGCTTATTTTTTTTTTTCAATTCATTTTGAAATAACACCTTGTTTCATTTGATTGACTCCTTATAATCCATTATTAGATTGGTCGAAATTTCTGAAATTAATCTTTCATTTGACCGTGCTCCTAAATTTCCTTTTTATATACCAGAAAAAAAAAATAAAAAAATAAAAAAAAAAAACATTAAGGCTTCAGAAGACGATATTTATTATTCCTTTTTTCTCGTCACCCTATGAACGTCCATCAGTTGAGTATTGCTCTGGTTACATTGTTTATTTGTTTCCATGGCGACCATGACGAATGACACATCTCAAACCAAATGCCCTTTTCCTTCTTTGTCTCTTGATTGTTGGACCTCGCAACTCGGTTTGAATTGGCTGCAATCCCATTGGCACATCAACTTCTGGTATGGTCTGGTCTACTACGTGATTGGCTGGTGTGATCCTGATCCTGATGATGATGCCTGATGACCGATGATCCACGTCGTGGTGGCCTGGCCGGCGTGCAGAGTTCACGGGCCCCTTTCATCGAGGATGACGAAGATGGCCATCTCATTTATCGGCACGGCGACGTGCTTCAAGACCGATGTTCGTGAATACTTCTCTAGTAGATATATTCATATCAGACATTTTCATAATTTGTCCCCAAATATATATAAAAAAAAAAAAAAATAATATAAATTATAATCAATCTCTCTAAAAAAAAAAAAAAAAAAAAATATATATATATATATTAATACGTGAGGGAAAAAATGGGTGTGTTAATGTTGTTTCTTTTCAGCAACCGAGTATTATGGTAGGGGGTAATTTTTTAATTAGCATGAATAAGGGCGAAAGAAGTGAGAAATCTCTCTTTATTTATTTATTTATTCTTTTAATAAATTAAATCGTTCAAATGATGTGTCTAATCATTTATTAAATTATAATAAGCATGAATGATAGCAAACATTTTCGTTTCATTAAAAAAAATATATATAATTTTAAAAAAAACACAAAAATAATACATTTATATACAAATATATATATATATGTATATACGTATATATATATTTATATATATGTATATATGTAATTAATTATTGTGCCAAATTTATTCTCAATAAAAAAATTAATTTGCCTATTGAAGTCACATCACTTAAAAAAAAAATAATAATAATAATTTGTAAAGAAAGAAACGAATAACAATAAAAATTATATCTTGAAAACAAATTATAATTCGTTTACCTTTATTACAGACAAAATATTGGCCACCTTAGGCGAGGGCACGTTTGGAAAAGTAGTTAAAGTGAAAGACCTTCACATGTAAGTTTATTTTACATAAATAATATCAAAATATATAATAAAACAATAAACCTAAATAATGTCTATATATACATTATATAGACTTTTTAGTCAATTTAAAATATAGCAAATATAAAAAAATATGAATTCAAAATAATTTCAAAATTAGGTTTATTGTTTGTTACTAGAAAATAGTCAAGTAGAAATTAAATATGAGAACTTGACTAAAATTGCATTCTCATTTATATATTTCATATATTTTTATGTATGTATATATTTATTATTTATAGGGACCGTGTTATGGCACTGAAAATTATTAAAAATGTTGAAAAGTATAGAGAAGCAGCCAAACTTGAAATAAACGCACTAGAGAAAATTGCTGAAAAAGATCCTACTTATAATCAGTAAGTGATTACATTAACAATCAATTAATAATTATCTATTTTCTAAATTATTATTTTTCTTTCTAGTTTATGTGTGAAAATGTTAGATTGGTTTGATTATCACGGACATATGTGTATAGCTTTTGAAATCTTAGGTTTGAGCGTCTTTGATTTTTTGGTAAGTTGTCTATAGATAAAAAAAAAAATAGAATTAAATAAATTAAAAAACAATTTATTTATTTTTTTATTTCTCTTTAACAGAAAGACAATAATTATCAACCATATCCTTTAGAAGCTGTAAGACACATTTCCTACCAATTATGTTATGCAGTAAAATTTTTACATGATAATAAATTAACACACACAGATTTAAAACCGGAAAATATTCTTTTTGTAGATTCAGATTTCTCATTACATTATAATAGTAAAAAGGTAAATAAAATATTATTTTTAAAAGCAAAACAAAAAATAAACTCAATTTTTATTTTAATAATTATAAATATAAATATTTTTAATTTCAGAAAAGAGATATTAGACGAGTTAAACGAACTGATGTACGTTTAATTGATTTTGGAAGTGCTACTTTTGATCATGAACATCATAGTACCATTGTATCTACCCGACATTATCGAGCTCCTGAAGTTATTTTAGGTAAATATTTAAAATTCTTTTTTTTTTTATTTAAATTGTAACAATCATATTATAATTAAAAATAATATTATAATTCTATATTTTATTTCAGAATTAGGTTGGGCTCAACCTTGTGATGTCTGGTCGATAGGATGCATAATATTTGAACTCTATTTAGGGATTACTTTATTCCAAACACATGATAATCGGGAGCATTTAGCAATGATGGAGAGAATTCTAGGTCCCATTCCTTTCAGGTAAAAAATCAAAATATTTTTATTATTTCAATTTATTTCTACCTTTCACAAACCTTTTAATTTCATTATTAATGCTATCTTTTAATGATACAACAATTTATCAACAAAAAATATCGTGTTTCCCAAACTTTTTTGACCGCGTCCCAGTTCGAGGTCTTAAAATTTGTCATGACCCACTTTATTAAAAAAAAAAACATTTATTTACAAGACAAATTTTATTTTTCAATAAACATCAAGTTGTTTATTTCATACACAAAAATTGCAAAATGATTATATAAGAAAAATAAAAGTAATTAAAAAATTAATAATTTTCAAATTGTTTATTTTATACAAAATAATTATACAAGAAAAATAGAAGTAATTTTGTGTTTCTAATGATGTAAAAAAATAATAAAAATTCTAAAAAAATTTTCGCAACCCGGTAAAATCTTTCTGCGACCCGGTAACCGGGTCGCGACACACACTTTGGGAAACACTGGTATAGAATATTCAATTTTTTTTCAGTTAACAATCAAATATACTAATCAGTTTTGGTGTATATCTTTCTCATGTAATATTATCTGTCTGAAGATATGAGTGTTGAAATATTGAAATTAAAATATATTTTATTTATTATACTATTAATTTAAAATAAATTTATTTTAAATTAAAATTAAATTTCCAAAAAAAAATATAATTATATATTTGGGTATGAATCTTTGATTTTGTTTTAAGAAAGTAAAATTTTCCCGCATAATTATAACCTAAAAACACTCGTCAAGATAGAGTTTAAGTTATATAATATTATTAATACAACTTATGCCCTATATTATGTGAAATTTAATGTTAACATTTAAAAAAACAAATCTAGTTAACTTCTTAAATTTCTTCTCTAATTACTATTTTTAAATTAAGATCTTTGATAATATAATATTTATTTAATAAATATTATTTATTTTTTTAGAATGGCCCGACGAACCAAGACAAAATACTTCCACCATAGTAAATTAGAATGGGACGAAAAGAGTTCTGCGGGACGATATGTGAGAGAAAATTGTAAACCATTAATGGTAATTTATAATTTTCATTTTTTTTTTTTTTCAAAGGGGGTTGGGGAAGCTTTTATAGCCAGTCTGTTGGACTCTCCAGGGGATACCCACTAAACCCCATTCCTCTGCCTCCATTTACTTTCATCGGCTCTCGTTCTATTTTCCAAAAATAAGAAATGGCCAGGAACCGCGTAAGCATACCTCTGGTCATCACCCTCCATACATTTCATTTCATCTTATTTTCTTCAAGTTTTTTTCTCAGGAGCCTGCATATGTACACACATAGTTCCAGAGCTCTTTTTATGTCAGCATTAATTGTTGAAATTTTTAAAATTCTACTTTTATTTTAGCTATCTGTCGATGTTGTTGCCTGTTAGCAGATTTAAAATCGTTCCATATATCCAGAAGTATAAGAGCACAGAGTTTTCTACTTAGTTTTTCCTCTATTCGCTTCATTAGCAATATCTATCACTTTTTGCTGATCTTTCAGTCCTAAAGCCAAATTGGTTTGCCACTCGATCTTATAAGTTTTCTAAGTCACTTTGAGGTGTCTCATGATCAGGTGCTCTAACATTTTTCCACCCACACTTAAAGGTCTATTGGAAGTTAATTCCTCCCTAGGTTTCCCTGGTTTAGGTATTAAGACAAGTTTTGCCATCTTCCATTATAGTGGAAATCCACTTTTTTAGAAGATTCTTATATAAGCCTGCCATCATACTAGGCTCTTCTCGACTTAGTGTTTTCAGTACCTCTGGGGACACGCCGTCTGGTCCAGGAGCTCGCCTACTTTTTAATTTGGTTCCAATACATATTTAATTAAAATATTTAATAAGATAATAAGTAATACATTTTTTTGTGTTTTATATGAGTATAATGTGAAATTAATTAATTAAATATTACGTGCTTGCATGTATTCTGATCTTTTTTTCACTTTTATTTATTCAGCAAAACTGGTATAATATATATTAACACATTTTAGGCGGGCGCTCTCAGGAGCGTAACTTGACTTGAATGAAAAATAAGATGTAAAACATTGATTGTAATTTTGAAAAATACAACTTTATTTTCTAAAAAAATACAAATAAAATATAAAAATCTGGAGTGTCTCCAATTAATTAACATATATTATATTTAAATTAAATTTAACCCGGCAACCCCGGCATTGTTTTTGGGCCTTAGCTTTTAAGCCACCTCTCACAATTTTGGCCAATTTATGTTTTTTCAGATCTTTTGATTTTCTTGGAGGAGGATCTTAGTTACGTCGGTGAAGTACCGACGTACTTGGTTGCTGATCCTCCTCCATAACTTCCTCATCCTTAATCCAATATTTTGCAGTTTGATGCAAAATGTCTTTATATTTTGAATTTGGTTTTAAACTTTTGTAAACTTTAACGCATTAAAGAGGGCACAATTCATCAAAAACATCGCACATCCTTTTGTCTACTTCTTCGTACAGCGCACTCTAGAAAAATATGAAAGGTATTGATCTGCACAATCAACACCTTTCATATATTTATTATACTGCACAATACAAATAGGTTTCCAAATTTTTTCTTTGGACACCCAGTCTATATTATGACTTTATACTATTTCGGCAGAATGAATGGCTGTTATCATGTGAACTGGCAATACCCGCCTAAAATGTGTTAATCAAAATATTTTCCATCACTTTCTACAACTCTTACTTATGTTTCTTGTAACATGGCGATACCATGTCAAAAGAACAATGTTGGTATGGCAGCGATCTAATCATTGATCCATTTTTGTACTTCTTCAGCATTTCGAAACCGTGTGCTTAGCAGCTATCAGTGAGTATGCTGGGTGCGGCAGAACTTTCCATTCGAGCTGCAACAGTGTACCCTTCACAACTCTTGAAACGTGTGGCCCAGCGGTGTGTGTGTTGCTCGCTATCGCTAGTCTAGCAATATGTCTTTCAATTTGTTCAGTTGACATCTGTAAACATCTGCAGTTACAGTTTGATTAGGTTTTAGCAGTTCGTAATCCACTACACCTTGCTGATTCCACCATATGCACAGCAAGAATTTAAGAATTTAGAATTTTTTACCTGCCAAGCAATGAAACAACGGTTCGAAATGACATTTTCAGTCAATTCGTATGGTAGCCATTTTTCTTCCTTTTGAATCTTCATTATTGCATGTAAATGCCTCGAAACAGTTGATTCATTAACTGCTAAGGTGTCTTCCTTGTCATTAACATCAAAATGACCACTTTTAAAACGTTGAAACCAAAACCGACAATTGGGATATGGTGGAGCAGCATCACCATAAGTTACTAAAAGTGTTTGATGGGCTTCGGCAGCAAAACTCTTATTTTATGTAGAAAAATGTCAAAACCACCGCACTTAATATGTTGGTTTGTTTTCATTGATACTTCGCATCTTCACTAATAATAGATGTCGCTGATAAAAATGTATGCAAGCACCATTTACTTTTTTTTCTAACACCCAAAAGAATAATTATTCAAAGACAATAAAATAATAGGAATGATTAATTAATATTGACTCTTGTTAAGAACATGATTGAATACCTTGATAAACCTATAATAGTTTAGTGTAATAATAGAAACAATTTAATATGTGTTTTTTCCTCTTTTTTTTTAGAGATATTTAAGTACTGATGATGAAGATCATAAAAACCTATTTGATCTTATACATTTAATGCTCGAATACGATCCTAATGAACGTATTACATTAGCCGAAGCGCTTCTCCATCCGTTTTTTGATAAAATACCTAAAAATCAGAGACTGGGAGAAAATAAAGATGACAGAAACCACGAAAGAAGTCACTCACTTTCACGGTGAATTAGGCAAGTTTATTATCGTAAGTGTAGAAATTTTCGAAATCTAAAATTATTAAATATTCGTTTCGATCTTGTTAAAAATTTCTTTTAGTAATTGATTTAGAGAAAATATATAAATAAAATATTTCAATTTATGTTTATTTCATTGGTAATGTAAAGATATGAAATTTATTCTTCCAATACTAATTTATGTTATTTATCTTTTTTCCAGTTTAGCTGTATATTTTTCAGAAGATAGAGAACTAAGCTACCAAAAACCTTACTGTAATAAATTATAATTTTTGTTATTTTTTTTTTACTCTTATTTGTAATATAATTATATTTATTTATATTAGATGTATTAGATTCGAATATGAATTTTCAATACACGTGACATCTAATATTTCTAATTAATAGACAACATTAAATTTAATTCAAGTTTTTAACCAAATTATATCTACTATATAAATTAAATTAAATATGAAGCTCGGGAATAATAAGTTCTTGAGTTAATTTTGTATTTTGAAAATAACTATAAATACAATAAAAATATTAATAAATAATTTTTTAATGTAATTGTTAACACGAGGGAGTTTTTTAGGCAAATTGATTAATTATTTATTTTACCTATTTTAAATTATTGTTTATTATTTAAAATACTATTTATCAAAATGTACTTATTTATTTATTTTATAAAATATTTATAAATTTTAATTTAAAAACAAAAAAAAATAGTAAACAAAATAAATATTTTCATACTTAATATAACAAGAAGTATTTCTTTTTAATTAATTCAAACAAAATATGAATGAAAACAAATAAACCCAAAATTTTTTAAAAACAAATTATAATTTTAATGCTCAATTATGTTTTTGTTTTTTTCCATGTTTACTTTTATATTAATTAGCTTTATTTTATTAAAGTTTTTATGATAGAAAGAAAATATTAAAAAATAGGTATTGATATTTTTAAAAGAATTTTATATTAAAATTCAAAATAAACTTTTTTATATTGTTAAGTTTTCATAAAAATCTATTTCTTATGGCGTATTTTATATAGAAATGCTAGCTATTGTTAATATAAACGAAGACATTTGTTATATATTTATATATATATGACTAAAATAATGAATTATATAATTACAAATTTATATTAAACAATTAGTATTTAATATAAGTGTTTTAACTAGATTTTCTCCCTCATTTTAAAAACCAATTTTTATTGTATTTATATTCAATCTCTTCTATTTAAAAATCAAAATTTAATTTAGAAAATTTTATTATATTTAACTAAAATTTATACAATATCAAAAACTGTAAAACTAATATTTCTTTATAAAGAAAATTGATAATGCTGTTATATATAAATTATATATATATTTAAGATATTTTTATATAGACGTTTTTCATATTCATCTTTTTAATTTCAAACCTTTTAGATATAGATATATTTTTTTAAACAGTATGAGTTATTTTATCTTATATATCTTAAAAATTAATTTTATTTTTCAAATAATATAAAATGCTTATTAAATACTAGTTATATAACTATTTAAGAGCCAATGATTCTTTTAAAAGATTAATTAAATCTTAAGGTATACAATTTCCAAAACATTCTATTATTGGAATAATAATTACACTTTTAAAAATATTTTATATTAATTTTATCAATTTTTCTTTTAATGGAAAAAAATATTTTTTAATTAATACATTTTTATTTATTATTTTTACAGTATATATATATAACAAATAAAAATTTTAAGTGAAATTAAAAAATTCTGAGCGCGTTTCGTTAAACTTTTTTGTACCAATTAATTATAAAATTTTCCGCAAAATGAAGAATATTTTAACGAAATGGAATATTTCTGATGACAAAGTCCTTAAGGAAAAAAAAACGCTCAGAACTTTTTTTTCCTCCAATATCGAATTTTATTATTATAATATATGTTGGAAATCTTATAAATTATTAATAATTTATTTTTTAATTTTTTTAAAATTTTTTAACGTTTAAGAAACGATTAAATCAAATTCATTTTTTTTATCTATTTTATATTTGAAATTATGTATATGAATTTATATACAAATTGTATTATAATTATTTTATATTTGACCTTTGTTTATAATTTTTAAATTTTTAGTAAGCCTTATTGATTATATGTCATGTTTTACATAATACAAATTACAATCTTGTATAAAAATTGAGAGAAACAATTTAATAACTAGCATTTCTTTATAAATTAGATTTAGTCAATTTTTGTAAATGCATTTGCAGATGAATCCAAATATATTTTGAGATCAAACTAACCTACTACTCTATTAATTTGACAAATATCATTTTAATAAAACCATGTATTAAATTTATTGTAAATAAATAAAAATTGTTGATCCCAATTCTTATTTATATTTTATTTTTTAAAAAAAGTATTTCTTGTTTAAAGAATTAAATAAATAAATAATTGTTTCTCTGAAACCCCTTCCACCAATATCTCTACATTCTCTTCTTACTTATTCCCTTCTTTTAAATATTTTCATAATATACTAAATAATGTCTTTTTGGATAATTTAATACTAAAAGTAGTATTCCCATTCTATTGTTCCATTGATTCTGCATCTAATATTACCTTCCAATATTATTAATCATTTCATTCTGCTCTATTCTCGATCTGCCTTTCAATTCTTTTATTTTATTCTACAATTCCTTGTCTATAGTTCTATCAATTCAAATTGTAAATGATGCAATTATCTTTTTCTTAATTAATTTTAATTTATTTGATTCACTTTGTAATTGTAATTCAATTATTAATATTTGTATTTCAAGATTGTACTGACAACTCTCTAAACATTTTATTTATTTGTAAATTCAACCTGAAAAAAAACTTTTCTTTTATAACAATTTTCAATCTATAAATGGAAATGAAAATTAATAATAAAATAAAATAAAAAATTTTAATCGTAGTATAATATAGTTGAAACTTGAATTGATGACATCTGTCGAAATGACCATAAAATTGAATAAATAAAATATTTTTTTTTTTATTTTATTATAAAATTATTAATTTTCATTTCCATTTATAGATTGAAAATTGTTATAAAAGAAAATTTTTTTTTTTTCAGGTTGAAATTACAAAATTGAATATTTTATTAATAATTCAATTAATATTAAAATTAATAATTCAAATGGTCCTTATATTTTCACCAATTTGATCTCGTTATTATTATATTTAATATAATTATTTTCTAAAGTTTTCAGTTTTAATAAATATGATTGTTATGGCTGAAAATTTTAGAATGTGTGTAGGACAGAAATTGAAATTTTTTAAATTCTACTTTTATTTCAGCTATCTGGCTATGTTGTACTATTAATTAAATAAATAAATTAAACATAACATAATTATATTAAACAATTAAATAATAATTTTAATTATGGAGTAGATTCTGAAGGGATTTCAAGTTCATTGGATTTCTTCATTATTTTTTTTTTTTGTATGTTGCATGATTAATTTTTAATTTGAACAGATTTCTACTTATGAATATTTTATACTAACTGCTCAGAGCTCCTTCGTCGCTCTTCGCATCTGGACGGGGGCTCCGCCCCCTGTACCCCCCCGAGTGTCCCTATTCTGAGCTATAACCATCTAACTCCTAACCTGTCCCATCTCTCTCACGTTCCTTCCTACATTGTCCACCCTGTTCACAATTGGTCTTCCACACAGACGTTTTCCAATCGAACTCCCCACCAATATATTTTTCCTCTCCCATTCTAGCCATGTGCCCTGCCGATCCCAGCCTTCTCTATTTTATGACCTATATCTATAGATGCATAGAGGTCATGCAATTCCTTGTTATGCAGTCTCCGCTATTCCCCGGTGTCCTCATCTTTCTTTGGCCCATAAATGCTGGGAAGAATCCTATTCTCAAATACTCTGAATCTATTCTCATCTCCCAGGGTTATAGACCATGCCTCCCACCCATATAATACAATTAATAATTTAATAATTTTGATCCCCTTTGATAATAATTTCCAGATTGTAACCTCGATTTAAATTCTTTGCAAATATTATTCTCTCTGATACTAATTATTTTGTCTTATCACTATTAATTTAAAACCCCATCAATTTTCCTGTCTCGATTAATTTTTTTATGCTACTTTAAATGTTATTAATTTATTTAAAAAAAAATCAAAGTAAACAAAATAAAAATAAAATATAAAATTAGCATAACACTAAACTACTATAAAAATAATATTAAAAAATATATTATATATTAAAATCTTACGTGAAAATCCAATTATGAGATCAAATTTTCTTAATTAAAATAATTTACTCACATAATCTTAAAAATTAATAGAATTAAATTATAGCCGTAATGTGAATGTTTTCAAAGTTTAAAAGGCCAATAAGATCAATTGAGATATTGTAAATATCAATAGATATAAAAAGATTTTTATCTGCACATTGCTCAGAATTTAAATTATCGCCACCAGCGCCTCTATTGACATATTTTTGTTCTACATAATTTCCACTACCCGCCTATAATATATTCTTTATAATTTTTTTAAAATTTTTCTAATTCAAAAATCGAAAATCGGGCTTCGAGGTCTGGTGGCCAGCCCCTTTGTGCTTCCGTGTAAAAAATTCCAGGTCCCTGCGTGCGATAGTTTTTGCTGGAGAGCTCGGTCAAACAGACAAACAGGCAGACAGACACATTACACTTGCTTTTATTATTATAGATGTGTAGCCTCACCGTCAGTAATAATATTTAACTAATATAAATGTAAATTAGATGAAATTACAACATTATTGTTAGGACATTATTAAATGATATTATTATTAATATTATTTAGGTAATTATTATTTTAATTTTTTAATAATTAATTTTAATTAATTTATTATTATATAAATCCATCCATCAATATATATATATGTATGAAAATGCACCAAATTTTTTGTCCGGGGCGCTCCGTCCCTAGAACCGGCCCTGAATGGTATGGTATGGAACAAAATTGATTGCAATCATGCACGTTTTTTTTTTGCTTACATAATACTACAAGTCAAATAAAAAATTTAAGTATTGTTTTCCTAAATCAATTTTTAAATGAGAAAACACTACTAGAACTTGAGATATGTTAAAACGGCCATATTTGCGAGTCATTGAACCAATATGTGGTAGTCTTTTGAAGTTTACTTGCAGATCACTCATATTTATTAATTCCAGCCTCTATTGTATCTTTATGTACAAATACATAAAAAAAAAATCCCCAAATAAACCCTTTTTTAACGTCCCATTAAATCCGCAGAAGCGAACAATTTGGATAAATAATTGTATTTATACGATTTTTCTGCCTAATCTGTTCTTATTGTTTATGAAAATCTTCTCGATGTAAGTATTATATTATTATTATATTATAATAAAATATATAATTTTATGTCACTTAATTAACTTAAATTCTTTTTTTTTAGATGCCGAATGATATGGAAATCTACAATATATAAAATTCTGACAAACAGAGGGTTCAAAAATATTTACTAGTACCTTTTGTTAAGGCCTCCTTCATTTGAGAGTTTTAAAAAGATTACAAAAGAGGTTTTAATATAAAAAAAAATAAATAAATTAAGGGTTCATATTGAGAGAGTTATTATAAGTATAAGAGAGTAATAAATTTCCAACGTAATTTATAAAGTAAAGTAAATTTCAATTTTCAATTTATTAAAAAAAAGTGTACATTTTAAATTTTTTTACTTAATCTAATGAAATATTGTATTATTTTGAGTTCATTAAATAACTTTATAAAACAAAACGTTTGGTTTTACTAAAATCATTATTTTTTGATGATTTTTTTTAATTTCCAATTAAATTTTTTGTATATGATCATCTAGAATTAGTTCAAAAGATACCTATTTTACATATTTATAAAGAAATATTTTAAAAACACTGGCAATTAAAAAATATATTTTTCAGAAATCATTTAAAATAAAAATTTATCAAGCAATTTTTTGTTATGAGGACCATTTGGCGCCTCTTTCTGAGTAGCGCCCTGTTCATGATGCCCTCCACCTCTTGCCCCATCACTTCCTTCTCGCTACGCTACTGCTTGTTTAATGGATAGCGATGGTTTTAAATTTTCATTTTTTTTAACAAATAATAATTAGTACTGTACATTTTTAAATTTTTTTTACTTATTCTAATGTAAATATTCTATTATTTTGAGTGCATTAAATACCTTTTAAAAAAAAAACTTGGATTTTACTATAAAACCATTATGTTGGAGGATTTTTTTAAATTTTTAATTAAATTTTTTGTATGTAAACATCAAGTGAAATATTGGAAATTATAAAAAAAGACAAATGTGAAAAAATAACTTGTTTCATGAATAGTGATGGTTTTAAATTTACATTTTTCATTAATTAATAATTACTGTTGTGAGTTTTATTTTCTGTTAATGATTTATTGAAAATCTGAAATCTACGGAAAAACAAAATGGAATTACGAAGCAACACTTTTAATGTGTTTGGTTTCAAATCAATCTACGAAGCTTAAATTCTTTAAAACAATTAATTATTATTATTTTTATTTGGTATATGTATCTACAACTTTCCGTCCATTACATTTGTTACAATGTTCAATCTATATATATAAAAAAAGGTTTTTGTCTGCACATTGCTCAGAATTTAAAAATTTTTGCATATCTTCGCGTTTCATGACCTCTAGAATCCAAAAGTGACTTTAGAATTTTTCACGTCTGTCTGTCTGTCTGTCTGTCTGTCTGTCTGTCTGTCTGTCTGTCTGTCTGTCTGTCTGTCTGTCTGTCTGTCTGTCTGTCTGTCCGGAAAATTACTATTTTATAGACTCAGAATTGGCTGAACCGATTTCTTTGAAATTACATCACAATATTCTTATATACCTCTAGAGTAACATAGGCTATAAATTTTATTAATAACTTATCAATAACCGCAGAAATTAATTTTTTAAAGTTTATATAATTCTCCGTGTTGTTCATTCAAGAGCAGCTCGCGGCTCACTGTCGGCCTAGCGGAATCATTTCAAACAATGAATTATCATAGAGATTCCCAATCGAAGAATTATTATAATATTTCCCTTTTTATTTTAAATTCTAATATACAAATATCAATTCAATTAAATAATTTATTCTAAAAGTTCTCAATTTAATTAAAATATTTATTAGATCATATTTTTATCTTAAATTATTTTTTATTTAATTGAATATTTCTTCTTTTCTATAATATATATATAATAATATATAAATTTTATCATTGAATAATAAAAAAAAATATTATTTAACCTGAATTAAAATGACTGAATTATATTATCTTTACTGAATTTTATTATCTTTGTTTTTTATTTTAATTTAATTACTCTATTATTAATTACTAAATATATATATATATTATATAAAAATTAAAATATGATGATATAAAGTTGTTTTAAATTGGGTATATTTTTTAATATTATTAAAATGTTTTTTTTTATTTATTATGTTTAAAAGATTCTATTTTATAAAAAATAACGATGCTCTGTGTAAGTCGAATCATGTTGCACATAATTAAATAACAATTGCCAAACAAAGAATATAATATTTTTTTAAATTCTTATATTTAAATATCATTTCAATTAAATAATTTATTCTAAAAGGTCTCATTTTAATTAATTTAATAAAATATTTAAATCACCATTCAATTTTTTATTAATAGGCTTCTTTTTTTATTTTTAATTTTTAATAAATTCTCTTTTTTTGATATGATATTAATAAAAAATAATATTAAATTGTATATATAAATATAAAAATTAGAATATTTGAATTTTTTTAAATTTTAACACATGTAATCAATCATATGCATTAAGAATGGAAAATTTTTAAAATCAACTTGCTATTAAATTCAGAAAAAAAATACTATTATATATAGAATATATAGACTATTCGAATATAATTTAAAACTCTTTCTCTCCTTCTATTTTAAATTAAAAAAACGGAGTTTTAAGAAATTTAGATGCCATATGCAACATGGGTTGGTAAATGAATTGGGCTGGAAGAGGAGGCAATTTATAATTTTCTTCTAATTCAGATTTAGGACAAATCGTACAACATTATATCAAATCTCGCTAAGAACATTCAATATTTTTGTACACAAATTATTCAGAGTATTGGCTAAGCGTATCACTCACAATCAGTTTATATTGAAATTTATATAAATTAACAAAGTAAAAATTTTTATTTGTTTAAATTTTATTATAATGAATCAAAAAAAATTAAATATATAGATCACATGATTAAGAGAAGCAAAAAACTTGACAGAAAATAACTTTTGGATGGAGGTCGGACATGACAGAAACTGTAAGCGAAATCTTCATATTGCGACGAATGATTTTCAAATCCCCTAGCACCACAGAATTTAAGTTTCTTTTAAGGAAAATAACTATGATCTAAAAAAATTAATAAATGAACTTAATAATAAAAAAACAAATAAATCAATTAATTTAAATTAATACTATTAATGAATGTATATATTGGTCATTTATCTATAGTTTTATACCGTTAATTTTTATAAATTGTCTCAAGCAGGGCCGCGACGTGGGTGCAAAGCGCCCGTGTGCAAATTTTTAAAAAGCGCCCCCTCTATCAATAGAACAATAAAATCAAATAAAACATTTAATTTTGAAAACTGTGTTTATGAATACAGAGGAATTTATCTACATAATAATAGGAAATAACAAAATAATTAACTCATTAACAATAGAAACAAGGTTAAATTTCTAGAACAATAAACATAAAAAAAATTCAAAAATGAAAACATAATACAATATGAAATTCCATCACAAAACTATACTATTCGGATTCTTCGAGCCTTTGAAGCTACAAAACCTTTAATAATATCATATATTTCTAAGTTATCCATGATTTCATTTTCTATTGCTATCATAGAAAGATCTGTTAAGCGCTCCTGCGACAATGTCGAACGCAAATTCGTTTTTATAATTTTTAACTTAGAGAAGCTTCGTTCACCCGAAGCTACAGTTACGGGCAAGGTTAGAAAGATACGCAGTAAAACAAACAAATTTGGAAAATATATTTAAACGTGTCGTAGGATTCACGTCCACAATTATATTGATTCATTTTTAAAACACTTAAAATAAAATAAAAAAGAATGGTCAGTTTGGCGCCCCCTACACCAGGCGCCCGTGGGCAGCGCCCACCTTGCACACGTGCACGCCGCGGCCCTGGTCTCAAGTCTCTATTTTTGCATTTTCTCAAGTTTCATTATAATTAAAAATATTCAATAATAATCTAGGAATGAAAATAAAATACCAAAATGTAATGATCAAGAAATATTATACTCTATTTCACTATTATAACATATACAATACTTAAGAACCATAGGCGGAGGAAATATTAGGAGATATCATTGCGGGTTCAGGCCAAATCGACCAACATTAATTAAGATATTTTCATTATGACAGATATTAGGAAAAAAACCGCGAATTCAATATTTCTATTCACTAATTATTTGTAGACTTTAGTAAAACATACGCATGACTCAATAGATCCGGATAAACTTTTTCAAATTTTCAATCTTCAAATTTGTCTTGAAGGTAGTAAAGAAAGAATAAGATGCGGAAATCAATTGTAAAATATTAGGTTACCCAGACGACTTAAATATAATAGGAGATTCGGCAATTGCAATTACAGATAATTTAATGGAGGTTTGAAATTAATAGTGATAAGAAAAAATATTTAGTAACAAAGAGGAAGAGTATTAACATACAAAATCTTAAGATACAAAATGTAGAATTTGAATATGTAGAAAAATTGAATGTAAACACGAAGGATAATAATATTTGAGAAGAATTTAAATCGGGGTTGCAATCGGGAAACGCCTGTTATCTGCAATAAAGAGGCTTATCTCTTGAAAATTATTATCAAAGGGAATATATAAAAAGATTATTTTGCCTGTTGCATTATATGGGTGGCAGGCATGGTCTATGACCCTTGGAGATGAGAGTAGATTCAGAGTATTTGAGAATAGGATTCTTCCCTGCATTTATTGGCCAAAGAAAGATGAGGTCACCGGGTATGGGGGAGACAACATAACAAGAAATTGCATGGCCTCTCTGCATCTTCAGAAATAGTTAGGGTTATAAAAGGGAAAAAGCTGCGATAGGCAGGGCACGTGGCTAGAATGGGAGAGGAAAAAGATATTGGTGGGAAGACCGATTGTAAAACGTCCGCTTGGAAAAAAACGCGTAGGAAGGGACGTAAGAGAGATGGAACAAGGGCTCAGGATAGGGACACTTGGAGAAATGTGGTTGTTGCGGCTAAGAACTTTCGAGTATCTTTGAGCCACATAGGTAGATAGATATAGCATATACAATAATAATATATAATTAATATAGTGATTAAATTAAAATATATTTTTTAAATAAGAACACAAAAAGAAATGAATGTTTTATGTAATATACTGATTGAAACAAAATGGATGAAAACCTTTTACTACTTTCAACCACCAAATACTATGTAACACTCGGGGGTACAGGGGGCGGAGCCCCCGTCTAGGTGTGAAGAGCGCCGAAGGCGCTCTGAGCAGCTAGTTAATTATAGAAATAATATTATAATAATATAAGTCTTAACATATTAATATAATAATATAATAAATCGTGTGTGTAAAGGCAAAATTTTTAAGATTTATTAAAATAAAAGCTATTATTTGATTATGCACAACTGTTTTTATCACTAGTTTTGCAAGCGACAGGACAGCCAGCAAATATATGACGTTAAATCAATAGCAAAGCGTTTTCAGTCATGATCTTTCGTCTCTTATTACGGTTGAATAAATTAATATTAAAGAATTTTATATGTGGGACGATCATTTTTATTAGATAATAAATCATTTAATATAAATTTCTAACAAATGAAAAATTCATGCAAGTTTCCATTGCTGCTGTCGAAGCCTCCAATAACATGGAAATTCCTCCCTCTATAAAAAAAAAACTTTATCTTATGGTTGGTCACATATGGATTTGAGCTCAAAACAAAACTGAAATTCAAGCTAGTTACAAGTTACATCAATAGAGTGAAAAAATTTAATTAAAAAATTAAAACCACTCTCAATCATAACTATTTGTTTGTTTTTTAATATTACTATTCCATTGTAATAAATACAATACACAATATTCTTATATAATAATATAAACTTAATTTACTAATTAAAAAATAGTTTTTTTAATGATTTTTGAAATTTAAAAATTTTTTTTTCTAATATTATTTCTATTGTCTCCAATATAGAAAAGGGAATTTCCCAAATTCTCCTAAAAAGGTCAAATTTAGGTTCAAATGTCTTGTCTTAGAAATATACCATCCGGGTTAAATCCAACATTTATTAAAATCATTTCAAATTAAGATATAAATTTCGTTCTAAATCTCATCGATGATGTTTTTTAATAAATAAAACATTGGAATAATTTTAATTAATATGTGAATCAAAATTAAAGAAATATATTTTTAATACCAATTTAATTTAAAATGATTGACAGTTTTGTATTTTTATGGCTTAAAAAGTTTGTCATTCATAATCCCTCTTGGGAAATAAACATACACTTTATGAATGCGTTAATAAAATAGATTGGTTGCCTATATAAAAGGCAAATCTTGCTAATGGTTGCCTATATCACAGGCAAATCTTGCAAATGGTTGCCTATATTAAAGGCAAATCTTTCTAATGGTTGCCTATATCAAAGGCAAATCTTGCTCAACCTAGCTAAATACCTTTAACCTCTACGGTATGTATATTTATATTTATAATAAAATATAAGTAATTTCCTTTTAAAAAATAGATATTTAAAACTGAATATGTATATAAAAAAAATAATATTAATACACTGTTGGTGTATATACGAGTGTGGTTAAATAAGTCGGTGCAAAGTCAGAGAGAAGGAACTACTAGAGAACTTTAAGCGTCGTTTCGTGACTGTAGATGAAACATGGATACATCAGTCATGAGATCAAAGAACAATCCAAACAATGGTTCTCTCATGTGTTTGGAAAATCTCTCGTCTTCTTCGAAGAATAAACCAATCTGGCTAAAACTTGGTGTGTTTTCTTCCAAGAGATATTACTAAGTAAAAATAACCTTGATAAGGACCAGTAGTGTCCTATCTCTGACTTTGTACGAAATTTTAAAAACAACCCCGTATATTCTAGTTTAAAATTTTAACAAAAATTTACTGAAAAATTAGCAGACGAAATTCAGGTAAAAATATTTATTAATTTCAATTATGATCAATTTTCTACAACTAATTTTGATTTTAGGTTCAATGTGATGACGACGAATATGAAGTTGATGGTCATCTTTATAGTTTAGATTACAGAACCAACAAAATTCATTTAAAATTTCCAAATTTTTAACCAACGGTAATTATGAACCACACACACACATTCAATCATTTGATTTTATCACAATTTTTTTTAATTCTGCTTTTTTAGAAATATAAAAATTATTTTTTAAATTTTCAGGCTGTTTTTGTGTAAATTTCAATGCAGATTCTTATGAATATGTAAAAGAAAGTGTAGAAAAAAAACTTTATTATCTAATTTAGAACTAGATGATCGACTCTCATTCCAAGGTCTACCTGTAGTTATTCTTTTTATGGCCGACCCATCATTAGACGAAAAATAATTACTTCGCTTAAGGAAAGAGGGGCAAAGTTTAGCCGATAGGTATATAAATTATTTGAGTATTATAAAATATTTTTCTTTAATATAATTGCTTCCGAGAATATAATCCCAATTGACTATTTACTAAAGTCTGTTATATTTTTGTATATTTATATATCCATATAGAAATTCAGAAATTTATATTTAACTTGAATTTCTTTCTCGGGAGCATAACTATCATTTAACAAAAAATTATTTATTATTTTTTTTTCATTTTTACCGACCGACGATAGTAAGGGAGGTATTGTTTTCATACCAAATTTCACATGTGGAGATTTTTACATATCTCCGCGAATCATGCTTTTTCTTAACAGAAAAAAATATTTTTAGCATGATGTCTGTCCGTCCTTCCGTCCGTATAGATGTGTACAGCCTGAACGGCTCAACCGATTTTGATGAAATTTGCTATATTTACTTAATGCATCAGTATGATGAATGGATCAACTTTTGGTGCAAATCCGGAAACCGGAAGTGGTAGTATTAGCAATCGACTATAGGAAGGGAAGGGTTATTTTCACACCAAATTTCACATGAGGAGATTTTTTTACATGTCTCCACAAATCATGCACTTTGTATTGGTTTTATCCTCGGGAAAATCATCTTTATTAGTTTTTTCTTGATTTAAAATTATATGACGTCATCAAGCCATTCATGACGTCACAGCCTGGTCTTGCATATATATTATAAATAAAATAAAATTAAAAATATTTATGTTCTATCTATTTTTTTTATTCTAATAAACTTTTCTTATGAAATTTTTGCGGGACGCTCCTAGTTTACGGGATAAAAATTATTAAAATTTGCATATACATCTGTGGCATCGCTTAAATTTAAATTAATTTGTAAAAAAATTAAATTAAATATTATTATTATTAATATTATTTATTAAACAATAAATATAAAAAAAAATATTCTATAAATATAAAAAATATTATTTTAAACAGAATTAAATATTATTTTAAATTGGATTAAATAGTATTTGAATAAAAAGAAAATATTTTTTATAACTAAAATTAAATATTTATTTATTTTGTTAACACTTATCGGTTATTTTTATTTATATGTTTTTTTCATCGAAAGTAATTTCAATTGTCACTAAAATTATTTTTTTTTAATATTATTTGTAATGATGTTATTCCTTAAATTAAATTATAAAATAAGAGTTAGATAAATAAAAAAATATAATGATTTAAAATAACGAAAACAATTCTTTTTTTTTAGGTCCTTTATATTCTTGTATCTATTGTCATACAAATTTTATAAGTGAGGAATTTTTATGTAAACATCTAAAAAAATGTTTTCATTAAATAATATTTTCAATATTCAAAAATGATGTAAAACTGAAAAAAGATACAGAGAAATATTTAGACGAAAAATTTGAAGAAGAAACTGATTCAAATCATACAGAAGACAATCGTTTACAATGTAATTATTGTAAAAATAAATTTATTCAGAAATCAAATTTTGATAAACATTTATTAATTCATACAGGAGAAAAACCCTTTGAATGTTGACATTGGAATATTACGAGTTGAGAAAATTTTCTCTATACCTGGGATTGATTGTCTTTATTAGTGATTCTCAACCTGGGCGATATCGCCCCCTGGCGGACGATCGACATCTTAAAGTGGACGATTATTGGACTATACGCTTTTGGGGGGCGATAGTTATTTTTCGTGGGCGAAATCATTTTGAATACCCTCTTGCAGTGATGCCCGCATTCAAATTACTAATATTAAAAAAAAGGTAAAAAAAGTTCAATTTTTTTTCAATATGGTTCTAAATTAGCTGGAGTGTCTCCACTCGACTATCTCGCAATTTGAATTGGATTAAATAACATAATATATTATATTTAAATTAAATTTAATTAATTATAAATTATAAATAATAAATATTAAACCAGCGCATGTTTGGTTTTTTATTGATGGCACCATGGCACGTGTTGGCGCGTGAGATTTGCAGTGTTAAAAAATTAATTCTGGTACTTTCAGCGATTCAATCAAGCTGAAATTCTATATATAGCAGTTTTATACAATTATTAATCATGTGAAAAATTATCAAACATATATCTTTACTTTTACGGTCACTTTAGAGGAAAAAAAATCAAAACGTTGTAGGTAATGACCCTCTTCCGGTTGAGCTACATTTCTCAAAAGTTGATAGAAAACTATGAATTTTGAATAATGCTCATGTACCAAATTGCATCATTCTAGCTCAAACGTAATCTTGCCTACATACATACAGACACACATACACACACACACAGACATTTTTCTCAACCTTAGTGAAAATGATTCAGGAACCTTCAAAACGTATAAAAACATCAAAATCTCAACATCGAAAATTTTCGTGATCGCAATACTATCTCTGGCGAGATTACTATCGGTAAGATGATTTTCTTATCAGGCTTTTAAACATTTCCGATTTTTTTAAATTTTTTTCAATATAGTTCTAAAAGATGATTTTGATATGGCTCTAAGTATCCCTGATCTAAACCATACCTACATTATATTAGGGATTATCAAGCAATTTTTATCTGTTAAAATTTATATGGGTACGAATTATTAAGCCGGCCTTACGAAGTGGGCGTTTGGTTCAAAAAGGTTGGGAAACGCTAGTCTATATAGTTTTATTTTAAGCATATTAAATATAATATAAACTCACTTCTCTTTCTTTAGATTTTCTTATCTTTCATTATACAACATTCTCAAATTATAATAAAATAAATTTATTAATGAAAAAAAAAATATTATTTATTTCTTTTAATTGATATTGATCCTTTCTTTAATTTACTAACAAACTTAAATATTGATGTAAAGAGAGTTATATACTGGTCGCGCCAAATAGCGACATTAAAAATAATAAATAATAAATAATTGAATCGATTATTTCGAAAAGGTATTATCTCCAACAAATGTAATTCTTCAGGGAACTAAAAAAACTGATTTTTGAAAAAATTAAAAATTTTATTGAACTAGTTCTTTCGTGTTTCTTTTTAGCTATCTTCAGGTAATATTAATTTGTGTTAATCATTATTTTAATAAATTGCTTTTGTACTGAAAATTCCAAAAAAAAAAATTTTTGATATGTTCCCTTTTCGAAATCAACGTCCTTTATCAGATTGAAATAAGTTCAACAATGTAACTATGGCTTGTTTTTTTATTTAAAAATATGAAAAAACTTTACAAAAATAATAATATACTAAAAACACAAGTATAATATGCAACAAATGTCATTTTTGATAAAATTTTGAACTATTTTTATTTTTGTAGACAATTTAAAAATCTTGGTCGGTATTTTCATTAGTTGTGGGCCACAAAAATATATCTTCGTAAAATTGTGTATATTCTGCCGGAATATACTGAATCACCTTTTTGATGTCGACTATTTTTTTTTGCATTAATTGGCACTTTTGAAGAATAGGCAGGAAAATCCATTTGGTTTGGTAAAGAAGAGAAATTTGTTAAATGCTTTAGTCAATGAAATTCCTCTTCGTTCATATCATTATCTATATATTGGCGTACCTTAACAGTTCCAGGAGTGACGGAACTGTACATAAATTCGTTATAGCTGCTCAGTGGCGCAACCAGGGGGGGGTTTTGGGGGTTAAAACCCCCCCCAGGAGAGAAAAAAATATAACTTGCTGTATATTATGTACTATATTACAAATAGAAAAGAAAAATAATTCTTACAGTATAACTTAGTGTTTAATAAGTAAGTTTATTTTATTTTAAAAAAATTTTAACAAAAATAAAAATTGCTTATTTTTTCGTACAGAATTAAATATAAGAAATAAAAAATTATTTTATTATTTCTCCCAATGGCGCAACCAGGGGGGGTTTTGGGGTTATAACCCCCCCCCCCCCCCCAGGAGAGAAAAAAATATTAAAATTGCTGTATATTATGTACTATATTACAAATAGAAAAGAAAAAATATAATCCTTTATTTTAAAAAAATTTTAACAAAAGTAAAAATTGCTTATTTTTTCGTGCAGAATTTAATATAAGAAATAAAAAAATTATTTTATTATTTCTCCTAAATCATGAAAAACAAAAGACTTAATATAAAATTACTAGATGATTGTGAAATTTTCCAATTGTCTATTATTTAAATATAAAATAAATAAAATATTACTCAAATTCTAAATATTTTTTATTAAGAATACAATAATTGCTAATTTCATAAAAATTATGAAGCGAAGACTATTTTTTTCAAAATATGTGGAAACGGGTAAAAATCCCTAAAAAGAAAAATCCCTAAGACCGAAAATCCCTAAATAAAAATATCATTGACTGAAAAAATCCCTAAAAGAAAAAATTACTAAAAACAAAATTTTTCATTTTTGTATTAATTTTAATTGTGATTAAGAAAATTAAATCACAAGGTGAGCATGACACCCAGTTGCCTGAGACAAGACCTCCCAAGGAGGTAAACAGGCCTGGACCGAAAGAAGGGAAAAATAGGTCAAAAAATACATAGGGGCCACACACGTGATTTTTCCAAAAATAGGGGTGTCAAATTCGTATGTTAAATAAAGGGAATTTACTCAAATTTCGTTTATTAGCATACATTTTAATAGATTAATGATTCCAAAAACAAAATACACCATTTGCACCGTATATTTCACCAGGGAATATATAACGCAATTTATGAAATTTACTATCATCAGAGGTTGTCTTTTTCATTTTGCTCAATGCATTTATAGAAACATCAAGTCAATGCCAGAAGTTTTGAAGCTCTATAATGATATAGATAATCCTGACAACTCCACTCATTTACGAACTCTTGCAGCTTTGGTTTTGGTACCACCATCAAAAGTCATTGTAGGCTCCCAAGCATTAGCTGGACGACCAACAGGGTAAAACTTCGTGATCTTTTTTCTTACTTCGAGCGCACTTGGCTAGGTGAACAATTTTTGGCTGGCTTTTATGACCCCGAATTCGACATTGGAACATTGGAACATCTACGATGCCACTTTGATGGGTTTGCCTCGAACAAACAATTCATTGGAAGCAGTGCCGCCCTAACCACAGGGCTAAATGGGCTATAGCCCCAGGGCGCAAGCCTTTTGAGGCGGCAATTTTTTATTTGCGATATAGTAAAAACTTATTTTTCATTTTATTAGTTTTTACTTATTTTTAAATTAAAACACTTCTTAAAATATTAAACTGATTTTTATTTCTTTCAAATGTGCTGAAAAACGATAGATAGAGAAGGGCAACGCGAAATAGGAGTAACACCCTACCGATCGTACGTTTCAGTCGCACTGGAGTTAATATAAGACCACCAATCATATAATAGTTCCGATCAAGTTAATAGTTCTAAGGATTAGACTAAAAACTGATCGGAACTGTCATTATTGAGATAATCCCCTCAAATCTGGGTAAACCATCTTTTAAATACCCATCTTTTAAATAAGTGACTTTAAAGAAAAGTTACAATAAAGATAACAGTTTATTATAAAAGTAATAAATAGTTTTTTTCTTGTACTGACACTTTTGTTTTGTATAACTTTTCCGACTCCAATTTGCCATTCTGTGTATTTTCTTAGGAAGAAAGACGCATTATTTTAAGTAGCCCATGGGCGCCGAATTCCTTAAGACGGACCTGATTGGAAGGTTACAACAGTACTCTTCGTTCACGCTTAGGAGGTTACAAGACATCAGTATGGGACCTGATTAAGCAAATCCATATTGCGCATAACCTTATCTCTTTGGAAATCTGTCGTGATGTTCGTGGTAAGAAGTCTGATCCACTAAGGAAACGATTCCGCGACTCGCATGATGAGCTTCTGATCATAATGAAGGCAAACCATGAAAAATGGGACGCTAAAAAACCAGATGGAACAGATGGGATGACACCAACTACCTCATTTAAGTCTCTTCGACTATTCATTATTAAATAAGTAAAAAAAATTAGTGAAATTTTTTATTTAGGGATTTATTTTTTTAGAGATATTTTACTTAGGGATTTTTTTCCAGGGATTTTTGATTTAGGGATTTTTTCTTAGGGATTTTTACATGATTTCTTTCAAAATATCCTGCCACTACGGACGACGAAAAGATTTCGAAATCTTAAAGTAGTTTTTTTTATAAATAACTCCTTTATTATTATGTTTAGGTAAAAATGAATATAATGAAACTTTTAGTAAATTCGATTTCCTATAAATTTAATACGATAGTATAATTCTCATAAAAATCGGTATTTATTGAGAAAATCAATAAAATGTGCTTTGATACTTTAAAAAAATTAGGGATTAAACTAACCTTACTTAAGGTCCGATCTTGTCCAAAAACAATCCAATCCCCGCCCATCATTCGCCAAAAAAAAATCATCTAAATATCAAATTTAAAGGCAATATCTCATTTTGTCTAGACGTAATCTCGGTAACGAACGGCCGGCCGGTTCAAAATTTTTTTTTTTGCAGTTTTGGATTCAGAACCGTCTGAAAAGTGGAAATCTCGAAAAATCTCGGAGAAAAAATTTTCAAAATTTTCCGACCATCGTATAAGCTATCATTCCATGAGGAAAGCTAAAATGATTTACTTATAGCTGGAAAAAATATTTTCTTTCTAAAACTGTGAATACGAGTAAATAAAATACAAAATTAAATTTTTTGCCAGATTTTGTAAAATCAGTGTTTCATTTACAAAACTTTTTTAAATATTTAATATAAAAAAAAATCTTAATGAAAATTTGTCTTTGAGAGAGCCCCGGGGGGGGGGCGCCATAGGAAGGTGGAGCGGCTAGTCAAAACCCCCCCCCAGGATCAAATCCTGGTTGCGCCACTGTAGCTGCTCACAGCAAACGAAAACTTTTGCTCTCTTGGAATTTGCTTTACCAAACTTCTTTTGGATAGTACAGTTTTTGTGTAAAATTGTGGCCACCATTTTTTAAAATCAATAATTTCGGAAGTTGTAATGTTGTAGATATCAAATTTATTGGTATTTGATGATGATTTGATTAATTCGATATACTTCTCAGGGACGTTAAACGAAACAACTGCTCGAGTTGTTACCTTTTCGAAATAAATAAAGTTATCAGAATTTTTTTTTAATGATAAAACTTCGAGGTTGTTTCCTTTCCACTCTAAATAGGTGTTATTACGCTTATTTTACAAAATGGAATTTTTTTCTCAATTTTGAAAAAATTCGGAGATGTTACCTTTTCGAAATAATTGATTCAATTGCATATTTATAAAAAAAAATATATTAATATATATGTGTATTAAATTTGACAACAATGTAACTCTTTGGCAACTCTGTAATTCAAATTCTATCTCTCTCGACTAAAAGACTTAGCATTCCGACTCGAAAAATAATATAAATTAATTTGTATGTCTTTGGACGGTACATTGTTCATTTTTAGAGTAATTGTAAATAACAAAAGAAGTTGTTCTCTATTCTAGATATAATAAATCTAGATAAGTAGATTAATAAATTTGGAATATAATTAATAATATTATATATAGTTATTTTACAATCTAAGATGAATGTTGAATTATTGTTTGACATCTATGATTATTATTTCTTAGTTAAACGTTACTGTTATTATACTAATAAAAATGATTTTCATTATATTTTATTGAATCTCTTGAAATTTTCTCCTTCTTATCGGATATAATAACATCAAAAAAATGAAACCAGAAAAAATGAAATTTTAAAGAAATTGTTTTTAATTAAAAAAAATATATTTTTTTTATTTTGTTAATTTTATTTATTATTTGTTTATAAAATCAATCATCAGTTTGTAAAAATTATAATAGAAAAATAAATTTATATTATATTGCTATAAGATACAACCCGATATGGATTTGTTTTCAAAATATCAGAAAAATTTATAAGAGAGAAAAAGAGTGTTAATTAACTTCTTAAATATGTATCTTAATAAAATAAATTTAAAAAAATTGTTAATGTTAATTATGCAATGAGTAACAAAATTAAATTTAATTTGCCTTTAGCTAGCGATAAACACATTGCCACACATTTAGACTTAGTCACCATAGAAAGATAAGATATATATAAGAATATATATATATATATATATATATATATACGTATATTTATTATATATATTTATTAAAGATAATAATTTAAATTTGCTAGTTTAGAAAATGAATTAATATAATCAGTATTTCATAGAAATAACAATATTTTTATTTAAAATATTTTATAATAATTAAATTAATATATATAATAAAAACTATTTTTTTAAATTTAATTAGAATTACAAGTTGATGATACATGTACATTTTTTTCTGTTCTTTGTTTGTTTAAATAAAAATTAAATTAAATTAAAATAAATAAATTATATAATATATATAAACACACAATCACAGTAAAGAACTTCTTAAATATGTATCTTAATAAAATAAATTTAAAAAAATTGTTAATGTTAATTATGGAATGAGTTAGAAAATTAAATTAAATTTGCCTTTAGTTAGCGATAAACACATTGCCATTTAGATTCTCACCAAATAAATCAATAAATCTTATATATTTTATATTAATTCGAAAATAAATCATAATGGATCCGTTTTCAAAATACCAAAATATTTATAAGAAAAAGAGTGTTAATGAATACATTTAAGAAATTTCAGAAGGATTTTTAAAAATCGATGGTAATTTATTAAATCTTTATCTCTTATTATTATTATTATGTAGATTTTTTTAATAATAAAATATTCATAGGTTTTTTTTTATCTTTTTAATTTTTCAGGTGCTGTTTTAATAGAAATTTCATTCGAAACACAAAATTTATTAAATTTTCCAAAAAACGAACGATTATTTTATTGTGATAAGTGGTTTTATATAAAAAAAAATTAATTGAAAATCATCTGAACAATACCAATTTTGAATTTACAAAATATAAAAATTCTATCGAAGTTAGTAATTATTAATCTAGGATTAATAATATTTCAACATGTCATTGAGAATTTTATCCTACAATTTACCATTTTGTGTTAATTATTTTTTGAAAAAAAAAAATATTATGAATTAATCATTCGATTATATTTGTTATTATTTTTTTTAATTATTTTCTTATTTATTTTATAAATTTGTGTCAATATATTATTTATTAAATTCATTTAAGGAATTAATTAAAGGAAGTGATTAATATTGATAAATATTTATCTATTTACCAAATAAATAAATCATCTTATATATTTTATATTAATTCGAAAATAAATCATAATGGACCCGTTTTCAAAATACCAAAATATTTATAAGAAAAAAAGTGTTAATGAATCCATTTCAGAAATTTCGGAAGGATTTTTAAAAATCGATGGTAATTTATTAAATATTTATCTCTTATTATTATTATGTAGATTTTTTTAATAATAAAATATTCATAGGTTTTTTTTATCTTTTTAATTTTTCAGGTGCTGTTTTAATAGAAATTTCATTCGAAACACAAAATTTATTAAATTTTCCAAAAAACGAACGATTATTTTATTGTGATAAGTGGTTTTATATAAAAAAAAAATTAATTGAAAATCATCTGAACAATACCAATTTTGAATTTACAAAATATAAAAATTCTATCGAAGTTAGTAATTATTAATCTAGGATTAATAATATTTCAACATGTCATTGAGAATTTTATCCTACAATTTACAATTTTGTGTTAATTATTTTTTGAAAAAAAAAATATTACGAATTAATCATTCGATTATATTTTTTATTATTTTTTTTAATTATTTTCTTATTTATTTTATAAATTTGTGTCAATATATTATTTATTAAATTCATTTAAGGAATTAATTAAAGGAAGTGATTAATATTGATAAATATTTATCTATTTACCAAATAAATAAATCATCTTATATATTTTATATTAATTCGAAAATAAATCATAATGGACCCGTTTTCAAAATACCAAAATATTTATAAGAAAAAGAGTGTTAATGAATCCATTTCAGAAATTTGGGAAGAATTTTTAAAAATCGATGGGGTAATTTATTAAATCTTTATCTCTTATTATTATTATTATGTAGATTTTTTTAATAATAAAATATTCATAGGTTATTTTTATCTTTTTAATTTTTCAGGTGCTGTTTTAATAGAAATTCCATTCGAAACTCAAAATTTATTAAATTTTCCAAAAAACGAACGATTATTTTATTGTGATAAGTGGTTTTATATAGAAAAAAAATTAATTGAAAATCATCTGAACAATACCAATTTTGAATTTACAAAATATAAAAATTCTATCGAAGTTAGTAATTATAAATCTAGGATTAATAATATTTCAACATGTCATTGAGAATTTTATCCTACAATTTAGCATTTTGTGTTAATTTTTTTTTTTCAAAAAATAATTATTATGAATTAATCATTCAATTATATTTGTTATTATTTTTACTATCTCGCCAGAAATAGTATTGCGCGATCACGAAAATATATAATACATTATATAATTTATTTATTTCATTTAATAAATATCTGATTTTTAGTAATATTCTTTTTTAAATTATTTTTTTAATAATTATCTATATTTTTTTAGATAAAAAGAACCACCAGCACAATTCCAGTAATGAATTTTTTTAATCGTGTGATAAGCCACTAGGTTAAATTTCATGGAAAAACAGAATATAAATAAAAATAAAATTAAAATTTATCTTTTAGTTTACATTGCAAAGTGAATATGATAAGTCACCTATCTGTTGGGATGTCTGTCCGTCCACCTTGCCAGGTAATTCATTAATAAGTATTTTATTCATTCCCTTTAATTAAAAATATTATTTATTTGTTTTCTATCCACACTTTATATTAAAATGAATATTTTAATTAATTATTTATGTTTTTTTTTATTAAATTATTTGATTTTTACGTCTAAACGTTATCTACTTTTTGATCATTGATTTCATTTTTCATTTTTTAATGCTCTCATCATCCTCTTTGGAATATATTAATTAATTCATTACAAATATCCATCAACAAAGAGCCAACCATGCGCTGGTTTAATAAATATTATTTATTAATTTTAATTTATAATTAATTAAATTTAATTTAAATATAATATATTTAATTCAATTCAAATTGCGAGATAGTCGAGTGGAGACACTACAGCTTATTTTATATATGTTCCCAAGAGAAAGGAAACAAAACAATAACCTTTTTTTATGTAGACAATATGAGTACAATATCCAATATCCTATATACATTTATAAAATCTCATATTAATAAAAATTATTCATTTATAAATATAATATAATAATTATTATTTAATAATAACATTTACTTAACATAAATACATAAAAACAATTTTAGAAGATTAATATCTTTTTTTGTTTTATTCAATTTTTTCAAATTTTCCTATAACTTCATCTTTTCTATTTCTCTTGTTATATTAAATAAATTTATCAAATTAAAATAGCACTAAAAATAATAAAATAAAATAAATATAAAAATTTTTTTATAAAATAACGTTTTTCTCATGGACTAAAAAGAATAAAATAATTTTAAATGTGCCCGTTTTTCGTTGAATATGAAGCAATTCATCCATAAATTTTTAGTTCATGAGAAAAACGTTATTTTATAAAATTTTTTTATATTTAGATTATTTCTAATTTGCCAAACCTTGTTGACATTCTTATTAAGATTCCCTTCAATTTCAATTTTGATGCCTTACTGAACTCATTTTTAAATATTCATGATAAGAATGTAACACCCTAATTTTTCTGTCATTAAGTGTATAAGGAAATAATATGAAAATTAAAAATTCATTGCTAACTTTCTATGATTGTCTTTTCAATAAACTTTTCAGTTCTAATCATTTTTGACTACCTAGAAAAAAATATCATTAATATTACAGGTATAAAAGTATAAATTAAAAGAATTCGATATATACTTGCCTTCCACACCAGTATTTTCTATTTCTCATTTATAGAATTTATTTATTTGTCATTGATATGAAATAATTACTAATTATAACACAGTTGATAAATAAATTTCTTGGGTATATAATTGGGAAACAATTTCTAATTAATATTATTAAATGAATAAATCATAGATAAGTGTATATTTTAGATATTATATAGGAAAAAGGAACGGAAATTCAAATTGAAAACTTTACAAAGCACAATTTAATTCAATTTTTAAAAGTAGAAAAAAAAAAGAATTACAATTGACATTTCAATTTATTTATAACGTAACATTCATTACAATTTATATTATTTACAAACTATAAGAGTAAATAACAATAATTTTCATTTATATTAATATTTAATTTTTAATAATTTTTATTTTACTATATAAATTAATTGTTCTTTATTTTATATATATATATATATTGTAATGATTACCAATTAACTCCTTGTCAAATAGATTTTTTCGTAAAAATCTATTGTCAAATCTGGGCAAATTGTTCTTGCCTCTTGTCTAGAAATATGTGTCATCGGCTCTCATCATCCTCTTTGAAATATATTAATTAATTCATTACAAATATCCATCAACAAAGAGCCAACCATGCGCTGGTTTAATAAATATTTTTTATTAATTTTAATTTATAATTTATAATTAATTAAATTTAATTTAAATATAATATATTATGTTATTTAATCCAATTTAAATTGCGAGATAGTCGAGTGGAGACACTCCAGCTTATTTTTAATTATTTTCTTATTTATTTTATAAATTTGTGTCAATATATTATTTATTAAATTCATTTTTAAACTATAACAACTCTTTTGGCCCCCATTTCATAGTCAAAACTTGACCACGGACCCCCTTTCATAGTAAAAAAAATCTTTCTTACGGACCCTGAGTGAAATTATTATTATGTAGATTTTTTTAATAATAATATATTCATAGGTTTTTATTTTTTTAATTTTTCAGGTGTTGTTTTAATCTCTTTTCTTCTTTCAACTTGATCAGGGCTCTGGGAAATAATTCTTTTGAAGTAAACATTTTTTTTTTCAATATACCAGTCACAAAGGGCTGAGTATCTCTTGGCCTATTGACAGGATGTTATAAACGAAAAATTTTATAATAATTATATAATAAAAATAAAAATAATAATTAATATTCAACAATTTTTGGGTTTTTGGTGATTTTTTTATTATTTTTATTTATATGATGAAATATTTTAGATGTTTTAAAATTTTTTTTACATATAAACTATCTTGTCTGTCTGTTAATTTTTTTTAATTGGGCAAATTTTTTATTTAATAATTGAAATTTTGTCATTTTATCAGTGACGGATCTTTTCGAGAGTCCAGGGCTTAAAACTACAATAGACCCCTGTGGTTGTTTTAAAAATTTCAAAAATAATAAGTGTATTAAAGATTATTAATTATTGATTGCATTTTGATTAATGATATTAATTATTACATTAATAAATATAAGGTAAATCCCCATTGTGAAATTCAATATAATACAATGACAACAACAGACTATACAATTATATAAAAAGACTAATTAATCGTTTTTTTCAACTTTTTTCTCGGCATATCCTTTAATAACTTCATCATCGTTTAATGAATTTGTTCATTCGCTTTCCAATAATAAAATCATCAAGTCTTGTAATTTCTTATTATTTATTTTACTTCTTTATTTTGTTTTTTGTTTTTTGTGTAACGCAATGTTGAGAATGTCATTCTTTTTGCTTCACATTAAGTTATTAGTATGATAAAAAACGTTTTGAAAATAGATATAAATTTGGAAAAACATTAATTAATAATTTTTAAATTTTGTTAATATTTCATTTGAGATTAATTAACTACTATTACCTATATCAATATTATTTTTTTCAATGAATAAATTAATTTTTCAAAGTGATTATATCGTCAAGATCATCTTATTACAATATTGCATAAAAAATGTATAATAAATTTAGAGAACCACTTTTAGAATTTTTATCTCTCTCCTATCGTGTACATAACTTAAGAAGGGCCAGGTAGGCAATTCTATTAAAATTGACAAATCCTAATTCATTCATTTCATTTATTCAAGAAATATATATACAATCATTCTGTATGTTATTTCGGTCCAGCTCATTTGGGTGGTGACAAAAAAAAATAGCAAAAACATCCAAAAAGCAATCAAAAACAAAATAAAAAAAGAAAAACATATTTACATAATAACTAACACTCTGTAATCAACGATAATAATGTATCAGATTGAGGGCACACACAATCAAAGACCCAGAGTATTAGTTTTAGATTTTTTCAGATATATACAGAAAAGAAAAACCAAAATAAGAAAAACAAAATACAAAAAAAAATGCCAAAAAAAATAAATAAATAAATAGATAAATAAATCGATCATAATGAAAAAAAAACACAACAAAAGAGAGAAAAAATAAATAAATAAATAAAAGGAATATCTAATAGTTACTCCTCATATGTCAGTGAACAAATCCTAATTAAAACTATTAATAAATATTATCATTATTAATCATAACGTTGTGTATATTTTTGTATTTTTACTATCTCGTAAGAGATAGTATTGCGATCACGAAAATTTTCGATGTTGAGATTTTGATGTTTTTATACGTTTTGAAGGTTCCTGAATCATTTTCACTAAGGTTGAGAAAAATGTGTGTGTGTGTGTGTGTGTTTAACCAAGATTACGCAAAAACGGTTTGAGCTAGAATGATGAAATTTGGTACATGAACATTATTCAAAATTCGTAGTTATCTATCAACTTTTGAGAAATGTAGCTCAACCGGAAGAGGGTCATTACTTACAACGTTTTGATTTTTTTTCTTCTAAAGTGACCGTAAAAATAAAGATATATGTTTGATAATTTTTCACATGATTAATAATTGTATAAAATTGCTATATATAGAATTTCAGCTTGATTGATTCGCTGAAATTACCAGAATTATTTTTTTAACACTGCAAATCTCACGCGCCAACACGTGACGAGGTGGCATCAACAAAAAGCCAAACATGCGCTGGTTTAATATTTATTATTTATAATTTATAATTAATTAAATTTAATTTAAATATAATATATTATGTTATTTAATCCTATTCAAATTGCGAGATAGTCGAGTGGAGACACTCCAGCTAATTTGAATAAATTTACAATAACAAATATCAATATGTGGTTTTATTTACAAAACAACCACCAAAGCTTTAATAATTTATTATTATTAATCATTTCAAGATATATATATATAATTATATTATATTATATTATATTATATTATATATCAGTCATTCATGTTTTACTAATAATTTGTTTGTTTTTTTTTTGTTTTAATTAAATTTACTACAAAATAACAATACATATAATAATGGTTTAACATATTTTTAACCCTAGATGAAGACCCTTATTTTCGACCTCCCTCCCCCCACCCCACCCCTGATAATCATAAAACTCTGGTAATTATAAAACTTTCTAATTTCAAGGATTTTTATTACTCATTTTCGACTCCACCCTCGATACATATTAATTTCTATTATATATTATCGGGCAGGAAATATCATAGAGTAAAAAAATTCTATTGAGCCGAGAATAAAAGAGTTCAAAGTATCAAAATGATAAATTTTAAAAAGCTTATGATTTCTCTAAAAGTATTTCATTCCCTCCCCCCACCACCCCACCCCTGATATTCGTAAAACTTCGATATTTATAAAACTTTCTAATTTCAAGGATTTTTATTACTCATTTTTTGACTCCACCCTCGATACATATTAATTTCTATTATATATTATCAGAGAGGAAATAACATAGAGTAAAAAAATTCTATTGAGCCGAGAATAAAAGAGTTCAAAGTATCAAAATGATAGATTTTACAAAAGTATATGATTTCTCTAAAAGTATATTCATTCCCTCCACCCCCGATATTCATAAAACTCTGATATTTATAAAACTTTCTAATTTCAAGGATTTTTATTACTCATTTTTGACTCCACCCTTGATACATATTAATTTCTATTGTATATTATCGTGCAGGAAATATCATAGATTAAAAATGTCTATTGAGCAGAGAATAAAAGAGTTCAAAGTCTCAAAATGATAAATTTTAGAAAGTGAATATTAAACAGGTCTTAAGGGTATATATAGAGAATATTAAAAATCTAAAAATCATTCATTGAACTCATCACCACAAGAACTATTCTAGTGCTTACTACTTTTCTAGTACTTACTTTGATTGTCAACATGGTATCCATGAAGTTCCTCATTATCTACTTGCTGGGTAAGCAACACTTTATATTCTATCTATTTATATCTATCTATCTCTATGGCTCTACGGAACTTGAAAGTTCCTGGCCGCAACAACCACGTTCCTGGCCGCTGCAACCACACTTCTCCAAGTGTCTCTATTCTGAGCCACAACCCTGCAATCCCTATCCTCTCCCATCTCTCTCACGTTCCTACATTATTTACCCACCGCGTCCTTGGTCTTCCAAGCGGACGTTTCCCACTCGGTCTCCTCCCCCCCAAAATATTTTTCGCCGTTGTTTCCTCTCCCATTCAAGCCACATGTCCTGCCCACCGCAGCCTTCTCGATTTTATAATTCGAACTATTTCTGGAGATGCATAGAGGTCATGCAATTCCTCGTTATGCAGTCTCCGCCATTCCCTCATCCCTCTTTGGCTCATAAATGCTTCGCAGAATCCTATTCTCAAATACTCTAAATCTCTACTCTCGTCGCCTAAGGTCATAAGACTTTATATTACTTCTATTTTTAATTTTTAATTTTATTTTTTAATTTTATTTTAAATTTAACTAACTAATATATTAAATCGTAAGTGAATCACGGAGCGCCGCCACTTTTACTTTCAAAATTTATTTTTTACGATTTAAGAATATTGTTTTATAAATATTGTCATTCAATCCAAGGAAATTCATCAATTAATTGGAGCAATTATTATGAATATTATCTATTCTACTTTCATTTTATGATAAATACCAATTTTGAATATACTAAAAATCAATTTCTTTTTTCAATACAACCCCATACACTTCAACGGATCCTAAATTCAGCTCAGTTACCTGTGAATATAAAAATATAAATATTAATTCCCACTCAAAATTATTAAAATATAAAATATACCAACTTATCCTTGTGCTAAATCATTTTCCAAATTTTTAAACTTATCAATTTATATTTGTGTGACTTTATTTAAATTTATATAAATTAAAATCTATTCCATGTTTTAATTAATATTCATACGATTTAATATTATTTTTATCAATATAAAATTACATAAAATAATTTATTTAAACATCACAAGGAAAAGAACCTTTTAATTTTTTTTTTTTTATATTTAATTTATTAAAATTTGTATACATTTTTTTTTTTAAATTTCAAAATTATTTCATCATGTTTTAATGTATAATCAAATTGTTAGCCTAGGGCCTAGAACCACGTAGAGATTTATTGGATATTTTAATTTGATTATTCAGATTTATTTATTGATTTATTGCAAAATTCTAGAAAAATCATATATCTAGATTATATATAATTATACTAATAATAATAAAATTCTCATTGATTTAATTATCACTATTATTAATATTTCCATTACTAACATACAATCTAGATATATATATATATGAATATATTAATCTACCATTCTACATATATCTGCATAATATATATGTACATTTTTATTTTAGTTTCATCTGCCATCACTGCATCTACTTACTCCCATAAGAAGCCTAAAAGCGACTACGAGAAGTATATGAACTCAATTAAGAGTATCAACCCGAATTTTAATTTAGAGCCGACTTACTCAAAAGAAAAATTTATCAACTATACTAACCCTCGTTATGTTATTCGCAAAAAAGATAACGTGATTGTCATAAGGCAAATCTAATATTCATTTTTATTATTTTTCATTTTCTTTAATCACATTTTATTAATATTATCTTTTATAACCTAATATATAATATATCATTTATAACCCAAAAAAAATATATCTTTTATAATCTAATCTAATTTTATAATGTAATACAGTGATTCTCAACCTTTTTTTACCGCGGCACAATTTTAACGGTTTGAAAATTTGGCGGCATACAAAGAAAAAGATAAGTGTAAAAGTTTACCATATTGAAAAAAAAATGGTTCCAAAAACGATGTACCTTTTTTGTTTTTTTGTTTTTTACAACCATATTGGAAAAATTTAGAAAAAAGTCGGAAATGTTTAAGAACTTAGTCCCAAAAATGTTTTACCTTTTTTTAGAACCATATTGGAAAAGATTTAGAAAAAAAGTCGAAAATGTTTAATAACTTAGTCCCAAAAATGTTTTACCTTTTTTTTTAGAACTATATTGGAAAAATTTAGAAAAAAAGTCGAAAATGTTTAATAACTTAGTCCCAAAAATGTTTTACCTTTTTTTTTAGAACTATATTGGAAAAATTTAGAAAAAAGTCGGAAATGTTTAAGAACTTAGTCCCAAAAATGTTTTACCTTTTTTTAGAGCCATATTGGAAAAAATTTAGAAAAAAAGTCGAAAATGTTTAATAACTTAGTCCCAAAAATGTTTTACCTTTTTTTTAGAACTATATTGGAAAAATTTAGAAAAGAAATCGGAAATGTTTAAGAGATACACTAAAGTGCCGCGGCACAGTGGTTGGAAATCACTAATCTAATATAATATAATTTAATAATAATTTAATCTATTATAATATAATATATAATAAAAATATATTATACAATGTTGTAATCAATTATATGTTTAACCAGTTCATATTTTGTTCAAATATATTATTGGAACAGTGGTTGGAAATCACTAATCTAATATAATATAATTTAATAATAATTTAATCTATTATAATATAATATATAATAAAAATATATTATACAATGTTGTAATCAATTATATGTTTAACCAGTTCAAATTTTGTTATTTTTTTTAACATTTCTACGGTCACCTACCCAGAAAAAGTTTATCCTTTCCAAATTTTCCATAAACTAAAATGATAATCTTTTAAAACTTATCATTATTCTTTTAGGTTTAATTAAATTGATCTCTTAAGTCATCAGAAATCATTTGTTTCGAATAGCATTTCACTCAAAAAAAAACAAAAAAAAAACGTTACATTCAAATTTTCTATCCTATTCTCTCCCAACTCCCTCACATCCTCCTATATTTTATCTCCCCACCGCGTCTTTAGCCTTTGGGTCGTTTCTGAAGTGGTCTTCCTACAACCAAGTTTTTAGTCTTTAGTCTTTCCTCACCATTTCGCCAATCACAGCCTCCTTACCCGAAATACCATTAAAAGAATGATTATGAATTTTTACTAGAATTATTTTATTAAATTTATATTTGCTAATTCATTATTCAATATTTTTATTTACTTTAAATTTTTTTTACTAATTTCGACTAATATATTAGACAGTTGATTTGAAAGTGGTGAATAAATTACAAAAGAAGAAGTTTTATTATCAAAAAACAATATCAAATCTGAGGATTTATATTGAAAGTGCTATTAGCTGTTTAAGAGCTTGATCACTCAATAATAGATATCCATTTAATCCCATTAATAAAGTTTTAGCCAATTTAATTAATTTATTTATTTTTAATTTATAAAAAAAAGTGTAATTTTTTTGGAGGATTTTTTAAATTTTTAATTCATTTTTTTGTGTCAAGTCAAATATTGGAAATTATAAAAAAAGACAAAGGTGAAAAAATAAAATAAGTATCATGAATAGTGATGGTTTTAAATTTACATTATTCACTAATTAATTATTACTGTTGTGAGTTTTATTTTCTGCTAAAGATTTTTTGAAAATTTCAAATTTCTAAAAAAAAAAAAAAAAAAAAAATAAATGGAATTTCTAAGCAACACTGTTAATTTATTTGGTTTCAGATCAATCTAATTCTTTAAAACAATTTTGCTATATGAATCTAGAACTTTCCGTCCATCAATTAATTATAGAAATAATAATTTACCATCATTATATTAAAGATCTTTCCATATCGGAAGATTATTTTTATAACATAATAAATCATTTAATATAAATTTCGTGGAAATTGAAAATTCATACATGTTTCCCAATATAGATATATAATTTGCTTAAACTTTTGATTTCATTCATCTTTTCCATTCTAAAATGTTACATGCTGAATGGGATGTTGAATGGGTTTGTCCGTCTTCTTGTTTTGATGTTTTAGAGATAAAGTTTTAGTGCATTAGAGATAAAATGATTTTAATAACGAGATTTTATCATTATCATTTTAATTACAGGTTAGTGAGGTTTCACAGAGTTATTTAGACATGAATAAATAAATAAATAAATAATGCCAAGATAGCAACAACTCATGGCATTATAAATGCGTAGTTACACTAGAAAGTAAATTAGGACATTAATAAATATAATAATAATAATAATAATTTAATAACAAATTTTTTGTGAGAAAAACTTTAAAAAAATTCTATAATGGGTGTTTTTTTTTTTGAAACATCCTATTTAAGGATGAATTAGAGCAAAATTAAATGAAATTTGTCCTCCTCTTACAGATGCACTTCTTTTTAGAACAATCAATTGAAACAATATTGGGGAAGAGTGTTATAAAATTTTAAAAAATGAGTGTTTTTTTCTCGCAACCCCTTGGAGATAGGCAATGAATATGTCACGGCCCACCCACTTTCCAGCCGCTTTTCATTCTTATCATCATATTTTCTATAATTTTATTTCTAATCATTTAGTACCATTCTTTATTCTTTTTCATTATTATTTCAACTTCATTATCTTATACCTTCATAACTTATAAATCTAGGAATATTCGCATTCTTAATTTTTATATATTAATTCTTCTTCTTTTTATTAATACAATTGTTACCTTAATAAATATTATATACTTATTTTTCTATTTTTCTTTTTTCTTTTTTAAGACCCTCCTTTCAACTTACTTTCTATCAATCTAAGTTTCGTAAAAAGTACAATGGTTGCGCCTTAGGCAGTGGCGTACCTAGAACTTTTGCCGCCCGGGGCGATCTCCAGTTTGCCGCCCTTTCTATTATAAGTCAATCAAATAGTGGTTTTTATAAATTAATACACATAAATAAATTATTAAGTTATTTAATCAATATTAATTAATACACAGAGTAAATTTTTTTAAACATATTTGTATGCACTCGTAAACATATTTATATAATATTTACTCTTCTAGCTTTCATACTAGAAAAATCGTGTATAATGCTCTCAAAATTTATATTATTTGTAATTTCTTGTTCTATTGACAATTTGCAAGATTTTGTATTCTTAATTGACTCATTGTAGAACGAAGATAATTTTGCCGAACAAAATCTTAAAGATGCGTTTACGAATTCAACGAATTTTAATGAATACAATAAAATAAAATTATTATCCTGTTCTTGAACGAGGAATAATATTCGAAATCATATAGTTGATCATAATTTATATAAATCAAATAGTAAACTTATAATAATCATAATAATCATTTATTATTCAAGAAAGAAAAAAAATAAATATGAAATGAATAAGTTACTTTTTACAACTATAACTAAATATAAAAAATGCCGCCCCAAGATAAGTGCCGCCCGGTGCGGACCACACCCACCGCATCCCCCCCTTAGGCACGCCACTGGCCTTAGGCTTTATAATTACATAAAGAAAATATTTATTTTCATGTTAATATTTTATAATAAATTATTCATTTTAATAAATATCAATCGTGTAATTAAATTTAATTCAGTTAAAATTTCCATTTACATTTTCAATCATTTAATTATTTATTATCAATTATGCTTTATGTCTGTCATTTCTGTTCCATTAATATATCTAAAAAAAGAATGTATAATTACTTTAATTAAATAATGAATTTTATCATAAATAAATATAATCTTGCTACAAACTAGACTAAAATATATCATAGATAAATTAACATATTGGTTTAATTATTAGTATTATTAATAATCATGATCACAATTATGAGGAAATTCATTTTTCAACAAGAATGACATTAGACTCTATATAAAGACCAAATTAATAAATGATCTAAATGATAATTTATAATCAATATATCCATCCAACAAACATAGAAATAACAGAGCATAAATAAAATCAATTAATCAATTAATAACTATTAGGTAATTGTTTAGAAACCGGGAAGCTTCGGGAATTTGGATGAAACTTAGCCAGTGGATTCCTTTTTTAATTTCTAAGCAATTTTCCTTATTCAATATTTCTCGGTCGCTTCTTGTTTACGAGATAAAAATTATTAAAATTTGCATATAAATCCATTGACTGTTTTATCCATTTGGTCAGCAGAGTATGTCACTAATTTTCAGTTTTTTTTCAATTCGGTTTGGATGTATGAAAATTCAAAAATTAATTAATTAAATTAGTTTCCTATATTCAAACAGAACCGAAAATTAGTGAATTAGTGATTAAGTCAATAAAACATTACTAATTGGCTGTTCATCCATAACTAAAACTGAACACTAAACAATTACCAATTATTATATTATATTAATTCATAGTTGTTAAAGCCTCTCCCTGATTTAGATTTATTTATTTTAATATCAATTTATTTTTATATAATTTTTATAAGTTTTTTCTTTTATATATATTTTTTGGTATATTTATATACAAACACGTGGTCAGATTGTTTTGTAGCTAAGTTGACTATGCAAAAGGGTCACATGATCCCTTACAGCCAATCACCTTGCTACTTTTAGTTGATGTTGGCTGAGGGCTGCTTCTCTTGGCTTTTGAAGAATTGATCACTTCTCACTTGCTATTTCACTAGTGGCACAGGTGATCCGATAGGCTCAAAATATTTTATTTTGTTTCTGCTTGTCCAATAGTATTGGAAATAGAATTCCTTTCAATTTAAATGTAAAATAAATCTATATATATATAGATAGATAGATCTCATGTCTCACTTTATAGCAGTGATTCTCAACAACTGTGCCGAGGCTCTTAAACATTTACGACTTTTTTTCTAAATTGTTTCAATTTGGTTCTAGAAAAAAAAAATGTAAACCTTTTTTGACCACTTTTTTTCAATATGGTAAATTTTTACACTTTGTGTGTCGCCAAATTTTTAAACCATTAAAAAAGTGTGCCGCGGTAAAAAAAAAAAAGGTTGAGAAACACTGCTTTATAGCCTAGAAGCCTTGGTTTAATTAATTGTGACCAAAAAAACAACGCAAATCGAAATATGTTTTATTATATGTTTGCATAAATGTAGTATAGATATTGATATTTTTAACCAATGTCTATATAAAGCTTATATTCCTAGACAAAAATTATATTTAATGATATATAATTTAAAAAAATACTTGCTATATTTTAATAATGATTTTTTTTTTATTTATTTTTCATATCGTTGTTTTTATAAAACACGCAAAATATTTCCTGTATTGGGGCAAATAAATAATTAAATAAATTATATTTATTCTATACATCTATCTATCTAATATCTATACTCTTGATCAACCATCTAAAATGAATATATTTATTTTATGATTGACCATGGTTGAATATACATACCTATTTTAAATTGAATACAAATTCAATGTTGAATTTAAAATAAAATTTTAAAATAAATAGTTACATACATATATTAAAATATTTTTTTTTATTTTTTCTCTATTGTGACAAAAATATTACAAATTGTGCAAAATACATTTTGTTTTAGTTTGTTTGTGCCTAATTAAATATATTAATTTACACAATAACAATTGTTATTATTAATAATAAAATATGGCAATGTATCTTCTGGCAACTTCATTGATTACATCCATTGCGAATAAAACTCATCCATCGACACGAGATTTTTCATTTCTAATTAATGAAGGAATTTTGAAACATTTTCTTGTCGATTATCCGATTTGTTTTAGTTATTATAAATATCAACAATACCCATATTTTAATGAAATGTTATCTTCTATTTTTAAAAAGATACCAGTTATTAATTATTGTATTCCATCACCGAAATATATAAATATTTTAAATTTTGATTTTTATGAAATTGAATTCTCATTACCTGATTATAATGAATATTTTTTGAATATCAATCCAAATCAAAATTTTATTGTCTATTTGGATTTATATAAAAAACGTGGAAAGAATTTATGCGAAAAGTATTTTGATAATGAATGGGGATTCGATTCGCAATATATTTGGAGAATTTATCGTGTTTTGTTTATTTGTGAATACTATTCGAAGAGGGGTAACAAACATTCTGAATTATGGGTGATTGAACCATGGATAAAGGATTACATTGGAAGGAGAATTTCCCATTTAAGATGTGCCTATTTTAATCGACATCCAAATATTCATGGAAAAGAGCTTCTTTTCTTACTTGATAACGTAACCCAGGAGTCTACAATTAAAGAGAAATTGTTAATAATACGTGATACCGTTATGGAGAAATATAATGCCAGTAAAAAGAAAGATGAGGATGATTACCAATTTGATTTTTCGATTTATTCTTATGTTGGTTTAAATACCAAATCCTATTATTGGATACAATCCTTGTGTGTTGTTATACAGAAAGGAGAGAAACATCCAGAATGGCAGGCGTTATATTGGTGTTACCACTGGTCCAGTTGGCTTGGTTTAATTCTAATGTGGTTACTCAGTGGTTTAACTTGGCACCGAATTAAAAAATCACCGACAAGCCTTTTCAGATCACAAATTGAAACTTTGCAAGTTTTACTCACTTATGGCGTCACTTGGTTCCATTCACTCTCCTATAATAATTCACGAATTTTAACAGGGACTTTATCAGTCGTCTCTCTCATCATTATTTCCAGTTTACTCCAGTCCCAATTGTACACCAATATTCGTTATCCAGGACGTTTTCCACCTATTAATAATATACCAGAATTAATTGCTAAAGGTTACCTGATTGGTTGTCAAAGTCGTGCCACTTGTGACTTTTTAAAAAATATTTCCGGCACCCATCATTTTCTCGACGGAAATTTGAATTTTATATTAGAAAAAAAGGACCAAAAATCGTTCTCGTTGAATCATGTTTTGACAAACTCCAAACTTGCGTTGGTGTCCAGTTGTGATGAGATAAATCGAATAATAAATACGATTCCACGTTTTAAAGAAGAACTTCATGTTTTAGACGAACATATTGGATATTTTCCCATTCCATTTTATGATGATATGTTTCCACTACCACAATTTAATTATCTATCTCATATCGTTGCATGTTATTATGAAAGTGGGATTGCTCCATGGCATGATCATATACAACAATGGCGGTATCTGATGAAACTACTATATAAAGAAGAAAAGGAAATTGTTGATCAGGTGTTTTCTGTGAAAAGTTTACAATTTGCATTTATAACACTATTCATAGGTTATTTTATTTCTATATTTATATTTCTATATGAAATAATATACAATTATTATATTACCAATTAAAAAAAAAACAATAATATCTTCATTTACACTTACACTCACATTCTTTAAATAAATAAAATTCAATGTATAAAAAGAAATTACCTGGAACACCGAGCTATTGCTCAACCCTTTAACAAATGTATATAATTTTTAAACTTTAAAAATTATAGGAGTACAATTTTTTAATTATTATTATTTATTACAATTATTAAATGAGTTTTGTAAAAATGACACATTAAAAATTTGTTTTCTAAAATAATTAAAATAACTCGATATACATTTCACGATCAAAAAAATATCCAAATTTACTTAATAAAATATTTGATCTTATATTATATAATATGTTGTTAGTTGATATCAGTGATGTATTGGTAAAATAAGAAGTAAGGGAACGCATAGTGGTAGCAAAAAAAAGTCCTATTTTCAGCAAACTATTTTTTTCCATATAAGTTTTAATTTTTTCTTATTCTTCCTATACAAAATATTTACAACACAAAAAAAAAAAATTCTAACAGTAGATTTAAGTGGGATTTGTCGGAATATGAAAAAGTACTGGAACGCGTTCCGGTTATGAAAAAAGGTAAGGGAACGTTGTTCCCCGCGTTCCCCTCCCAATACACCACTGGTTGTTTTACTTAGATTGCTTCAGTTTTATATTTTTCAAAGTAGCATTAGCTTATAGTGAAGGGTAACGGGTGGTTTCTTTTCTGAAATTCCAATAGAAAAGATTTCTACTTCAGGGATTGGCGTCCCTGCCCTCACGTGAGCTCATGATTTCTTCCCCGTCGCCTCCCTTGGAGGAATCATGTCTTTTACCATTAGAATCCTTGATATATTTATTTCATTACTATCCACTCCCTTTATTTGATAAAAAAAATTCATTTTATTTGGATGAAGGAGAATACCTAGCATAGCTTCATTAAAAAGAAAAAAAAATTGAAATCTTGTCTCTTATAGGAGACTCTTTAGAGTCTTCTATATATATTTGAATTAACCCCCCGAAGGGGGGTTAATTCAAATATATCCAGATTACGTCAATCTTTCGACTAGCAAAACCCGGTAATTTACGAGTGAGACATATGTTATAACTGTCTCTGAGAGGACCCACCTCTCAACGCTTCTTACTATTAGAAAATTTGGAACTCCTATTTATTGAACTATTTGAAGAATTAGCAGAAACACTTCTATTCAATTGGATTCAGTTTATACAAATTAATAACAAAATTTGATAAAAAATGAATAAAAGTAAAAAGATACAACAGAATTTTCGCCAGATTTTCAATAAAATGGATTTTTAGTGAAATATAAATGAAAATTATAATTAATTTTTATTTGGTATCATGTTTACACTTGAAATAAACATTTTCTGATAACAATATATAAAACGCATATCAAAATACTCGTTATTCAATGTAGATTCATTTTCACTAGCATTATATAATTTTATGATGCTTCCTTAATTAAATATTAATTATTGAATTTTGACAGATGCAATGTGATTTCGGCTGCCATGTTGATGACGTCGAATCTTTTGATTAATAAATATATTAAATGATTATTCTTTGCATATCTCTTCTCTCAATACAAGATTATTTTTGATTCTTGTATTTCTTGTATTATAACTATTTCCATGATCATTTTTCTTTGTTTAATCAATATTTAATGAATAAATTGTTTGCAATGCATTGCTTATGGGCTCAATTTCGTAGCCTTCAAGTGAATATCTTTACTGCAATTTTACTACTTGAATAAACGTCGCACCGGATTGGACTATGACTATTAATTCTTTTGTCCGAGTTCAAATCTTTCAATTTTTTTATTTTTGATAATTTTATTCTTTAGATTTTTAATAATATAATTATAAATGTTAATATAATATTATTTAAATTAATTATTATGAATATTATTTATTATTATTAGCATTATGTTAATTAATTAATTCATTACATAATAAAAATACAAAAGAAAAAATATATATATATACATATACATTAATATTTATTTATTTATTTATTTTATTTTTTCAAATCATCCATTTTTATATTTCAAATCGATTCTATCACTAATTTTGAAAATATTACCTTTCTTATTATAATATCTAGTCAATCATTTATTATTTAATTCATCAATGATTCGCAATGCTCTGCTTATGGGCCAATGTTCCCTGGTGCGATTGCAAACCACTATACATACGAGTATATTATAATTTCCATTGACCTGGCATGTTCATTCCAATATCCTCTGATTGTCCGTGGTGCAATTTGAGTAGCTTAGTATCTAAGTCAACTCAGTAAATTAAAAATATTAAATAATATAGTTATTAACAGAATAAATCAACAATTTATATTTAAAAAAATCGTATTTTAAATATTATATTATGATGTATTGGTAAAATAAAAAGTAAGGGAACGCATAGTGGTAGCAAAAAAAGTCTTATTTTCAGGAAACTATTTTTTTCCATATAAGTTTTAATTTTTTTCTTATTCTTCCTATACAAAATATTTACAACACAAAAAAAAGAAATTCTAACAGTAGATTTAAGTGGGATTTGTCGGAATATGAAAAAGTACTGGAACGCGTTCCGGTTATGAAAAAAGGTAAGGGAACGTTGTTCCCCGCGTTCCCCTCCCAATACACCACTGGTTGTTATACTTAGATTGCTTCAGTTTTATATTTTTCAAAGTAGCAATAAATTCTGAAATTATATTACTATATTTTTAATATAACATAAAATTATATTTACTATAAATTATTCAATTATGATTATGTTTAATAATGTACTAATGTAACCAACCATTTCTATCTTGATATCTCTTGAATGACTTAAAATATTTTAAATAAAAAAAAATGATTAATACAATATTAATTAAAAAAGAATATGATGGGAGCAGCCGCCCTATAGATCCGAGAAATAACATTTTTTTCTTTTTATTTATAATTATCAAAAATATCATTTATATTATTTATAATTTATTCTAAAAGAACAATTTAATTAATATAATATATATTAATATTATTGGATCAGATTTATTCAACAATTTATATATTCTTTAATTATCATTTTAAATGATTATCAATTAAGACATTATTTTTAAAATATAAATAATATGTTAACAATTTTCAAGATCAAAAAGACAAAAAAATAATAAGTATATACTACTTACAATGTATGAATAATAAGATAAATTTTAGATGAATATATAAATTATCACACACACACAACTACCGAACAGTATTTGCACAAAGAAAATATTAATTAATTTCTTACTAAACCCGAGAAATATTTTACTATAAAACATTTTATAAGAATATAATTTTATAAGAATAAAAGCTCCCAGCTATTTATTAAATGCCTTTTTAAATAAAAGAAATATTATTTAAAGATTCTTCATTTATAATTGTTCATATGTATTATTATGTTGCTAACTTTTTTTTTTTTTTGGGTAGGGAATGATAAATATTTTTCATAATTTGATTCTAAAATATTATTAAAATAAATATTTTTAATTTTATTTCGTAATTAAATTAAAGACGAACTAAATATTTTAAAATATTTTAAATATAATAAATGATTAGTACAATATTAATTAAAAATTTAAAAATTTCAATATGGCTGATGTCCTTGCTGACATCGTTTAAAATTTCTATTTTTTAAATAAGAAAAACTAACAAATATGATTTTTCAGGAGACTGAAACCAATACATTCATTTTTCTTTATAAAAATTATTCATTATATAAATTATAAAAAAATCCTTAGCAGGATAAATTATCTCAAAAATATACAAACTTACATATAGTTATATATAGGGTTGCCATATTTTTTCACGGACCAACCGGGACAGTTCTGTCTATTTAACTTTAGGTTTAGGGATGTCGGTTTCGGGGGGGGGGGGGGGGGTATGAAAACAGTAATGTAAAAAACACTTAAAATATAGAATAGATAATAAGCATCCATACTTAGTGCAACAAAATTTGAATTTATTAAATCATTCTTTAATTCTTCCAACGCTAAAGGTGCTATTACATTTAATATTATAGCCTCTCATTTGGTTTTTCCCAATTAAAATCTTGGTTCAAAAAATTTGTTTTACTGTGTTACTTGCCAAAACGTTACTAATCACACAAGAGCAGATTAATCATTCTCTGATCTAATAATTTTGCTCAATTATTTCCAAGAAACTGTCCCCTGAATCTAAACCGGGACAATTTCAACAACCGGGCGGGACGCCGGGACAACCCAGTATATCCCGGCGAAACCGGGACATATGGCAAGTCTACTTATAAGTAGTCTAAACGTTATGAATAAATAAATAATTGCCCCCCCCCCCTGCCCCCAATGAATTCGTGAATGTATACTTTCTTGTTTATATATTTGATTCCTATAATTAATCAAAAAATAAAAAACATTAAAAAATAAAATTTTACATTGAATCGAATCCATCTTTGGAAATAAAAATCGAATAAATTATATTAAAATTTATCCTTTAATAATTATTATTATTGTATGTATTTATGAATATAATTATAATTTTAAAAATTCAATTTATATAGAATATATGATATTTTATAATACAATGTATTAACACTTATTTAGAACTAAAATATAATTTTAAATTTGGAAGAAGATAATTTAGTTTAAATTGTTATTTTATATAATATGTATTTTAAAATATTTTATTTGCAGGTTCTAATTTATATACTAAAATAAAGAAATAAAACCTTAAAATATTTTCGATTTATTTAATTAAAATGAAAAATGATTTTTTTAATGAAATTTATTACTTCTTTAGGTTTAATTTCTTTATTTTAGTATATAAATTATTTTCTGCAAATAAAATATTTTAAAATATATATTATATAAAATAACACACAATTTAAACTAAATTATCTTCGAAATTTAAAATCACACATATATTTTATTAAGAAATTGAATTTTTAAAATTATAATTATATTCATAAATACATACAATAATAATAATTATTAATGAATAAAATTTTACATAATTTATTCTATTTATTTTTTATTATTATTATTTTCAAAGGTGGATTCGAATCAATGTAAAATTTTATTTTTTAATGTTTTTTTTTTTTATTAATTATATAAATAAAAAATCTAAACAATAAAGTATACATTCACGAGAATTCATTAAATAAAAAATTTAATTGAATTATTATAAGAGTTAATAAATACTACATTAAATTAGAATTATTTTTTTTATTTTTAATTAAAATAAATAAATAACAAGAATAAAAAGATTATTATTCAAGAAAACATATCTTAAACTTAATTTGTCTAAATATATTACAATTTTTTAAACTAGAAACAATATAATATTTAAATAAATGTTTAAATTAAACAAAAATATATCGTAATACAAATTCATATAAATATAAATGTATTTTATTATTAATCAAAATCAAAATATTATACAATTTAACAAGTAAAATATAAAAAAAAAAAATTAAAATAATTCCAATTAAAATAATTTGAATTAATAAAACTTAACTAAAATTAGAATTTTTAAATTAAATTAAACTCAAATTATTAATAAATAAAAATGAACTAAAAAATAAATAATTTGAATTGACTTGAATTAAAGGCCATTGAACTAAATTCATAATTAAATATATTTGTAAATAGTATCCCTATATATATATATATATATATTTATATATATAGTGGCGTAGCGTGATTTATTATATTTGGGCAGGGGGAGCAGGGGGGCGGTATAAATAAATTATTTATTTATTCATAACGTTTTGACTACTTATACGTAATTTAAAAATGTTTTTTTTTACTTTTAGGTTCTCAGTTACAAAACTAATCACTTTTAAATTTATTTTTTGTTCAATGTTTGGGAGGGCACGTGCCCCCCCACCCCCCACCCCGGACCGACCTCTCAGTATATATATATATATATATTAAATATAGAAGAGAGTAGCTTACCTTGGGAATAAATAACTTATTTTATAAATATATTTATTTTTATTTATTTGTTTATCATTTTTTTTATTAATAATTTGAGTTTAATTTAATTTAAAAATTCTAAATTTAGTTAAGTTTTATATTTTCAAATTAATTTTTTTGGAATTATTTTAATTTTTTTTTTTTTATATATTTTATTATTTAAATTGTAATATTTTGATTTTGATTAATAATAAAATACATTTATATTTATATGAATTTGTATTACGATATATTTTTGTTTAATTTAAACATTTATTTAAATATTATATTGTTTCTAGTTTAAAAAATTGTAATATATTTAGACAAATTAAGTTTAAGATATGTTTTCTTGAATAATGATCTTTTTATTCTTGTTATTTATTTATTTTCATTAAAAATAAAAAAAAAAAAATTCTAATTTAATGTAGTATTTATTAACTCTTATATATTAATTCAATTAAATTTTATTTAATGATTTCGTGAATGTATACTTTCTTGTTTATATATTTTATTCATATAATTAATCAAAAAATAAAAAACATTAAAAAATAAAATTTTACATTGATTCGAATCCACCTTTGAAAATAATAATAATAATAATAATAATTGGTTCAAAATCAATTGTTTTTTGAAAATAATATTTTAAAAATATATACTCTTTTAATTCATTTTTAACTTATAAATAATAATATAATTATATATAAACCGACGCAAACCAAATTTTCAGAGACACAATTAATGATGATTAAAAATATCATTAATATCTACACTTACACTCACATTCTTAATATAAATAAAATTGACTTCATAAAAAGAAATAAACAAATTTTGTGTTGTATTTATATTGTATATGTCCTTTAATAATTGATTTCATTATCAAAATTTTCTTGAAAACAATAAAAGTTTTTTTTTCACAAATACTCTTATAATTCATTTTTAACTTACAAATAAGAATATAAGGTAATTGTTTATAAAAACAGACACTTGAGGGATATGTAGAAAATTTACTTGGGTTGAATTCTTTTTTAATTCCAAGTGACTATTAAATTAGCAAATGGTTCGGTCACTTATAGTTACCGAGATAAAAATTATTAAAATTTACATATAAATCCATTGACGTTCAATTTAGCTATCATATTTATAATGTTTTATTCATTTAGCCAGCAGAGGGGCTTCAAAAATTTTCTGGGTTTTTTTTCAATTCGGTATGGATATAGAAAAAATATTTAATTAATTAATTTTTTAATTAAAACAAAAATTAGTGAATAAGTGAATAATTAGTGAATTAGTCAATAAAACAATATCATATTTAAAAGAAACAACTGATTTAATTGATCTAATAAAATTTAATTTTATAAATAAAATGAGAAAATTGATTAATTTGACAGAAGTAGATGTTGGTCAATTTTTAACTTAATTTATATTTATTTTAAAATAGAATCGAAATATATACATTATATATATACCGTTATTGATTTTATATATTTTTTTTATTTCTAATTTTATCTCTAATTTATTTTATTTTAAATATTAGAATATATAAATATTTTTATATATTTTTATTTAATAATATTATTCAAATATTTTTTTTATTAGTGTACATTATTCTTCATAGATATAGACATATAGATATTAAATCTAAATAAATAAATAAAAAATATAATTTTGCAAACTGTATGTAATTGTAATTAAAATAAAAATAAAACAATAAATAAATATATTTTTATTCAATATAGCAATAACAACATTTAATATATATCTTATAGTAATATAATATAAATTTATTTTTTCATAGATCTTTTTACAAACTGATGATTGATTTTATAAATAAATAATAAATAAAATTAACAATAATTAATAATCGTAAATAAAATTAACATTATAAAATAATTTAATTAAAAATCCATATCATCTAGTTTCGTTTTCTTAATTGGTATTATATCTACTTTGTCATTATCACTGTAAAAAAAAATAATTTCATTTTAATAATAAATACCTACTTCTCATTTATAAACATTTGAAATTTTATTTTAAGATCTCGTCTTAGGAAAGAGTATTGAACTCCACTTGATTACAAAGACTGAGACCAAGAATCTCAAAAATTATCTCTTAAACTTAAGCATACTTTTTTGAATTAAGCGCCGAAGCGTCAGGACTCAAATTTCATAATAAACACTGAAAATAATCTGGAAATAACTTATTCTAATATATACATCTAAACATTTTATACACCAAAAATTTATTGAAAATACACTTTTATATTTTACGACATGAACTTACATCTATTAAATAATTATTATCTATTTTAATTTTCCACTTAAATACCAAAATTATTTTTATATTTAAAAATAAACAGTGATTATCAATTATTAATGTTTAAAATAAGTAAAAAGAATTGTTTCTTACTTTGAAAACCCTGCTTTCAATTCCGACTCATCTATTTGAATTTCCTCATGGGTATGAAATCGAAATAACTGGAAACAAATATAATTTCAATATCAATATTTATATTTAATGAATTGACATTTTTATTAGGTTTTGGGTATAGATTAATTCGTATAGACCAAAAGGTCAGAAATCAATAGTTACACCAACAATATCTGTTTTCGAACTTTTTCTTAAAAGATAATATTTCTAAGTATTGATCCTTCTACTTCAGTTGATTATGTAATATGTAATATATATAGATTAATTTTATATTTATAAATGGTTATATTATACTATATTATACTTATAGTTAATAAACAAATAAAGATGATTATAATTGTATATTTTAAATCTTACTCATCGAGCCATATCGGATCATATAGTAGATACTCAAAATCATAAGGGGGAGGATGTGGCAAACCAAAATTCAAAAACCTAAAAAAAATTCTTATATCAATATATACAATCAATTAAAATTTTTTTATAAAATGTAATAAAAAAATTTTCTTTATAATTAATTCGTATTTACATTTATTAAATTGATCTTGGAAAAAAACCAAACTATTTGCAAAAATGTTATTTATTTATATTATTAATATTATATTAATTTGTTTAAAGTAATGAAAATTTGAGAGGGGGTAAATAAAGAAATATCTCTTAGGGGAGAGGTAGCCAACCCAAATGATCTTGCGGGCCACTTTGGAAATGCATCATAACTTCGCGGGCCGCATATAAAATTATACATACCCATATTCGATTTAGACCCATTATAGATATTGTTTGGTGTGACAAATTGAAAAATAATGAATTTTTATTATATGTACTATTATTTTTACATATAACATATATAATATAATAATAATGATACTGAATGCACATTGTAAAAAATATATAATACTAAAAATAAAAAAAGAAACAACGTAATAAAAAAAATGAAATCATATTTCTTTCACTAGTGCGATATTTGTTTCATGAGGGCGCAGAATATAAAAGTGTGATGAATCTCGCGGGCCGGAAAAATGTTTACGGCGGGCCGCATGCGGCCCGCATGCCGCGGGTTGGCCACCCATGTCTTAGGGGTTAATGAGAACGTAAGAAGAGAAAATATTAATTTTTTGAATGAATAAAAATTTCAAAAAAAATAAAATAAATATTATACATGTATTACATATATGTTAACATACCAATTATTCAACCGAAAATCAGATTCAAACTGCTCAGCTTCAGAAAGGATCTTTTTTTTATTCCGACATTCATCAGATTCTGAAGAATCATTTAAACGAAAAGCTTTGTCATCTTTTAAATCTTCTTTTCTGTAAATAAATATATATATATATTATATTTAATATTCATATAAAATGAATTAAAATTTTATTTTATGAATTTTGAGATTGAATAATGGAAACAAAAATTTCTAATAGTAATTACAATCAAAATTTATATATTCTGAGTTTAATAAATTTTGGATTGGTACTTTTCTTTATTTTATGTAATGTATACCATACCTAATATGCAAACTACAGTGGGTGATCGGTTAACGAACAAATGGGATAACAAACACATTCATGAAAGATTTTTATGTTCGGACAACGAACACATATTCGGACAACGAACTAAACCGAGTAGAGCTGAAGATTTTCGAAATATCCTTTTTTAACGCCTTATAAACAGATTGATTAAAGTGCAAAATTATAGGTATGTTTTATTTTTTGAAATAAATAGAAAACATCCTTTTTACTTTTTACTATCTCGCCTGAGATTTTGATGTTTTTATACGTTTTGAAGGTCCCTGAGTTATTTTCACTAAGTTTGAGAAAAATGTATGTATGTGTGTTTGTGTATGTGTGTGTAGACAAGATTACGCAAAAACGGTTTGACCTAGAATAATGAAATTGGGTATACGGGCATTATTCAAAATTCGTAGTTTTCTATCAACTTTTCAGAAATGCAGCTCAACCGGAAGAGGGTAATATATAGATTAATTTTATATTTATAAATGGTTATATTATACTATATTATACTTATAGTTAATAAACAAATAAAGATAATTAATTTTATCTTTTACTTCTTCAGGACATGAGCATAGTTTAGAGGTGAATCAAAATGTTTGAAATTCTAAAATTACATCAACAATATCTGTTTTAGAACTGATCTTAAAGCATAATCATGTATTGATCCTCTTCTTTTAGTTTATTATGTGTATTAGTATATATAAATATAAATATAAATATAAATATTAATGGTAATAGTATTCTAATATTGATGGTTAGTCTGTGTAGTACCTAACCTTGCCATATTAGGGAAATTCGGGTTTCATACACACACACACCAGGTAATATGTATTACATATATATTTATAAACGCTAATATATACATTATTTTAAAATTAATGGTTAAAAAACAAATTGGATGATAAATTGTATCTTTTAAATCTTACTCAATTAAATTTGATGAAGATGATGAGGTTCCAGGTTTATTTCTAAAAAAAAAGAATTTTATTTACATACAATTAATTAATAATATTCTATAAAATTTAATAAAAAAATCTTTCTTCATAATTAAATTTTATATATTAAAGTGTTTTTTGAATTTTTTTCAAATCGTACTATTATGTATTGATTCTCCTACTTCAGAAAATTATGTAATATGTAATTCATTTTATATTTATAAATGGTTATACTATTCTATATAATATTGATATTGAAAGATAAATGAGGACAATAAATTGTATCTTTTAAATCTTACTCAATCCAATTTGATGAAGATGATGAGGTCCCAGGTTTATTTCTAAAAAAAAAAAACGAATTTTATTTACATACAATTAATTAATAATTTTCTATAAAATTTAATAAAAAAATCTTTATTTAAAATTAATTTTTATTTATTAAAGTGTTTTTTGAAATTTTGTCAAATCGTATTATTATGTATTGATTCTCCTACTTCAGAAAATTATGTAATATGTAATTCATTTTATATTTATAAATGGTTATACTATTCTATATAATATTGATATTGAAAGATAAATGAGGACAATAAATTGTATCTTTTAAATCTTACTCAATTAAATTTGATGAAGATGATGAGGTTCCAGGTTTATTTCTAAAAAAAAAGAATTTTATTTACATACAATTAATTAATAATATTCTATAAAATTTAATAAAAAAATCTTTCTTCATAATTAAATTTTATATATTAAAGTGTTTTTTGAATTTTTTTCAAATCGTACTATTATGTATTGATTCTCCTACTTCAGAAAATTATGTAATATGTAATTCATTTTATATTTATAAATGGTTATACTATTCTATATAATATTGATATTGAAAGATAAATGAGGACAATAAATTGTATCTTTTAAATCTTACTCAATCCAATTTGATGAAGATGATGAGGTTCCAGGTTTATTTCTAAAAAAAAAGAATTTTATTTACATACAATTAATTAATAATATTCTATAAAATTTAATAAAAAAATCTTTCTTCATAATTAAATTTTATATATTAAAGTGTTTTTTGAATTTTTTTCAAATCGTACTATTATGTATTGATTCTCCTACTTCAGAAAATTATGTAATATGTAATTCATTTTATATTTATAAATGGTTATACTATTCTATATAATATTGATATTGAAAGATAAATGAGGACAATAAATTGTATCTTTTAAATCTTACTCAATCCAATTTGATGAAGATGATGAGGTCCCAGGTTTATTTCTAAAAAAAAAAACGAATTTTATTTACATACAATTAATTAATAATTTTCTATAAAATTTAATAAAAAAATCTTTATTTAAAATTAATTTTTATTTATTAAAGTGTTTTTTGAAATTTTGTCAAATCGTATTATTATGTATTGATTCTCCTACTTCAGAAAATTATGTAATATGTAATTCATTTTATATTTATAAATGGTTATACTATTCTATATAATATTGATATTGAAAGATAAATGAGGACAATAAATTGTATCTTTTAAATCTTACTCAATCCAATTTGATGAAGATGATGAGGTTCCAGGTTTATTTCTAAAAAAAAAGAATTTTATTTACATACAATTAATTAATAATATTCTATAAAATTTAATAAAAAAATCTTTCTTCATAATTAAATTTTATATATTAAAGTGTTTTTTGAATTTTTTTCAAATCGTACTATTATGTATTGATTCTCCTACTTCAGAAAATTATGTAATATGTAATTCATTTTATATTTATAAATGGTTATACTATTCTATATAATATTGATATTGAAAGATAAATGAGGACAATAAATTGTATCTTTTAAATCTTACTCAATCCAATTTGATGAAGATGATGAGGTCCCAGGTTTATTTCTAAAAAAAAAAAACGAATTTTATTTACATACAATTAATTAATAATTTTCTATAAAATTTAATAAAAAAATCTTTCTTTATAATTAATTTTTATTTATTAAAGTGTTTTTTGAAATTTTGTCAAATCGTATTATTATGTATTGATTCTCCTACTTCAGAAAATTATGTAATATGTAATTCATTTTATATTTATAAATGGTTATACTATTCTATATAATATTGATATTGAAAGATAAATGAGGACAATAAATTGTATCTTTTAAATCTTACTCAATCCAATTTGATGAAGATGATGAGGTCCCAGGTTTATTTCTAAAAAAAAAAACGAATTTTATTTACATACAATTAATTAATAATTTTCTATAAAATTTAATAAAAAAATCTTTATTTAAAATTAATTTTTATTTATTAAAGTGTTTTTTGAAATTTTGTCAAATCGTATTATTATGTATTGATTCTCCTACTTCAGAAAATTATGTAATATGTAATTCATTTTATATTTATAAATGGTTATACTATTCTATATAATATTGATATTGAAAGATAAATGAGGACAATAAATTGTATCTTTTAAATCTTACTCAATTAAATTTGATGAAGATGATGAGGTTCCAGGTTTATTTCTAAAAAAAAAGAATTTTATTTACATACAATTAATTAATAATATTCTATAAAATTTAATAAAAAAATCTTTCTTCATAATTAAATTTTATATATTAAAGTGTTTTTTGAATTTTTTTCAAATCGTACTATTATGTATTGATTCTCCTACTTCAGAAAATTATGTAATATGTAATTCATTTTATATTTATAAATGGTTATACTATTCTATATAATATTGATATTGAAAGATAAATGAGGACAATAAATTGTATCTTTTAAATCTTACTCAATCCAATTTGATGAAGATGATGAGGTCCCAGGTTTATTTCTAAAAAAAAAAAACGAATTTTATTTACATACAATTAATTAATAATTTTCTATAAAATTTAATAAAAAAATCTTTCTTTATAATTAATTTTTATTTATTAAAGTGTTTTTTGAAATTTTGTCAAATCGTATTATTATGTATTGATTCTCCTACTTCAGAAAATTATGTAATATGTAATTCATTTTATATTTATAAATGGATATACTATTCTATATAATATTGATATTGAAAGATAAATGAGGACAATAAATTGTATCTTTTAAATCTTACTCAATCCAATTTGATGAAGATGATGAGGTCCCAGGTTTATTTCTAAAAAAAAAGAATTTTATTTACATACAATTAATTAATAATTTTCTATAAAATTTAATAAAAAAATCTTTATTTAAAATTAATTTTTATTTATGAAAGTGTTGAACTTCTCCGCATCCTTTCAAATTGACTTCTAAAAAAATAAATATTTTTTATAAATTCTTACAATCACATAATCATTTTCTATAAAATTTAATAAAAGATATTTCTTTATAATTAATTCATATATATTAAATTAACTTGAAAAAACAAACAAAACGATTTACAGATATGTTATTTATTTATTTATTTATTTATTTATTTAGAAGAGAAAATATCAATATTTTGAATAAATATCAAATTTAAAAATATATTACAAAGCATCCATCTCTTGATTTCGCAAATTTGAGGGAAGTAGAATTGGAATTCCCCAGTAAATAAATTTATAAATATGTTATTTAATATTCATATTCAGAGCATTGAAATTGTTTTTTTTAAGTTTTAGAAGTAGGAATAAGAAAAGAGAGAGAGAGTATTTAAACCAAGTGAATATAACAATAATGAAGCTCCTATTATACAGCTTCGAACCGTTATTTTTTTCGTTTCGGTTTTCGTTCCGGTTCAATAAAAAAAAAAATATCAGTTCGGTTCCGGTTTTCGTTCCGGCAAAAATAATGGTTTTTTTCGGTTTTCGGTTTTCGGTTCAGTTCCGATTAATTAATTTTAAAGACCTTTTATTTGTATTAGAAATTTAGGTTGGGATATGCCGAGTCTGCCATAAATTAGCGCCCGAAAAATATTTTTTGCTACCACCCTAAATCATACTACATGAATTGATACAATCTTGATGAATTGATCTTCTTTTTTTTGCTGCACATCTTTGAATTCATTATTGTGATGTCGTTTTAAATATCGTTCCAAATTTGCAGCATGATTTCCCTTTAAAGAAGTGTCGCATATATTACAAATGTTTTTATTTTCTATTTTGTTATATGGTCACAGATGCATTTAGGGAAAATTACTTGTATATTACTTTTCTATTCAGAGATCAATAAATAGATACATAAATTAATTGTTTCTAATTTACAGCTTTATTTATAATATTTTGTAAATAGGTACATTATTCTTTTGGTTTAATTGTTATTAAAATTAAAAAAAAATAATTTCCAAGGGGGCGCTAGTAAATTTTTTTATGGGAAGGGGGCGCTTGACCAAATAAGTTTGGGAACCACTGTCTTAAGCATACTTTTTTGAATTAAGCGCCGAAGCGTCAGGACTCAAATTTCACAATAAACACTGAAAATAATCTGGAAATAACTTATTCTAGTATATATATCTTAACATTTTATACACCAAAAATTTATTGAAAATACACTTTTATATTTTACGACATGAACTTACATCTATTAAATAATTATTATTTATTTTAATTTTCCTCTTAAATAAAAAAATTATTTTTATATTTAAAAATAAACAATGATTATGAATTATTAATGTTTAAAATAAGTAAAAAGAATTGTTTCTTACTTTGAAATCCTTGCTTTCAATTCCGACTCATTTATTTTTAATTTCTTAGCGGGTATGAAATCCAAATGTCTGGAAATAAATATAATTTCAATATCAATATTGATATTTAATGAATTGAAATTTTTATTAGGTTTTGAGTATAGAGATAGACCAAAAGGTCAGAAATCAAAAGTTACACCAACAATATCTGTTTTTGAACTTAGGGCGTGCCAAGACAAAACTGCTTCCGGACGATATACAGAATGAATTTGTTACTTGAAATGCTTATATTGCAGAATTTGGCCCCCACTAAAATATGGCGCCCAGGTCACTCCTCCCCCCCCTTGGACTTGAATATGATGGTTAATAAACAAATAAAGATAATTAATTTTATCTTTTACTTCTTCAGGACATGAGCATAGTTTAGAGGTGAATCAAAATGTTTGAAATTCTAAAATTACATCAACAATATCTGTTTTAGAACTGATCTTAAAGCATAATCATGTATTGATCCTCTTCTTTTAGTTAATTATGTGTATTAGTATATATAAATATAAATAAATATATATATAAATATTAATGGTAATAGTATTCTAATATTGATGGTTAATAAACAAATGGTTCAAAAGAACATAAAAAGAAAAAATATTAATTTTTTAGATGAATGAATAATATAAAAATTTCTTACTTATTATCTTCATCCATTTCAGAATCTTCAAAATCATTTAATGGGGGGGATTTTTCTTTTTCTCTGGAAATAAATATAAACGATAATACCATTTTAATATTGATGGTTAATAATCAAATGAAGGTGATTAAATAATTTTAACAGAGTATCCGTTTTAGAACTGTAATAATCATGTATTGATCATCCTCCTTCTGTTAATTATATAATCTATATACTATATATCAATATAAATATTAACGGTAATACTATTTTAATATTGATGGTTAATAAAAATAAGAAGAGAAAATATTTTTAATTTTTGAAAAAATGAAAAATTTTAAAATGTATTAATTAGAATAATCCATATCATATTTTTCAGATTCACCAACAGTAAGGGCCTTTCTATTATTTAATGTGTATTTATCTTCTTTTCTGTAGTAATGCCATTCTAATATTGATGGTTAATAAAGAAATAAAGGTGATTAATTGTATCTTTTAAATCTTACTCGTTGGCCCTTTTTTTAGATTTACTAAATTTATTTTTTTCATGACTATTATTTGATGAAGATGATGAGGTTCCAGGTTCATTCCTAAAAAATGCATTTTTTATAAATAAATATATATACTCCTTATAAATATATATAAATTAATCATTTTCTATCAAATTTAATAATAAATCTCTCTTTATAATTAGTTAATAATCATTAAACTGTTTTTGAACTATTCATTAAAGCATTATAATGTAGTACCGGGACCCCTAGCCTCGGCTCGGTACTTAAGTTAAAAAAAAATGATTCATTATTATTGCAATGATGCAACATTTAATAATTGTTAATAATTAATATTACCAGCCAAACCCAATAATAATGAATTATTTTTTTAACTTAATTACCGAGCCGAGTCTCGGGGTCCCAGTATGATCTTAATATATTGTGAGAATTAGATAAATAATGTAGAGAGAAAAAAATATTTTAAAATAGATATTTATTTAAATGAAATAAAATTATTTAATTTACAGAATGAAAATGTCTATATTAATGTCTAAACATTTTTTCTTTATAATTTTACATTATAATAATACTAATTATAGTAGTTATAATATATGGGAAATTTTCAACTTTGACTGCCGATTTGACCATGTTCCCAAACGAATTTTAAAAAACCAAGACCACTTTACTATTACACATTTTAAGCTCTAATCGAATCCAAAATCAAAATTTAAAAAATCGAAAAACAGACACACAGATATATAGATTTTATAAATGAACATTTATACAATTTATTTTAATTAATTTGAAACATTTTAGGAAACAAATTTTTAATGAGTCATTTTTAGAAATCCCATTTAACAATTATAATAAATAATTAAAAAATTGTAAAATTTTTAAAGTATATAAAAATAAATTGTATAAATTGGTTAAAGGGTTCGAGTAATAGTTCGGTGTCCCAGGTATATATTTTATATTAACACGCCTACTTTTCTGTATAATAAAGTTATAAAAAATAATATTTTAATTTTTATATAACCAAGAAATCATTTTTTCACTTAAAATATTGTTGTAAAGCCCAAATCTCCGATCCATATAACATCATCGACTGGGCCGCTACCTTAAGGAGTCTTCTCTTGCTCTGATTAGGGCCACCGGTATTTGCCATTAGTCTCGAAAAAATAATATTAAATTATATATAAATTTAAAAATTAGAATATTTGAATTTGTTTAAATTTTAACACATGTAATCAATCATATGCATAAAGAATAGAAAATTTTGAAAATCAACTTGGTATTAAATTCAGAAAAAAAATACTGATATATAGAATATATAGACTATTCGAATATAATTGAAACTCTTTCTCTCCCTCTATTTTAAATTTTAAAAAAGGGAGTGTTAAGACATTATTTTGCCTTATGTAACATGGATGGTTAAATGAATTGGGCTCCCTACCTCCCTGAGAAATTCCAACTAAAAATGTTTATAATATTTTATATTAGTTTATTAAATCAAACTATTATTTTTTATTTCAATATTTTTAATGTTAATACAATAATTTTTATTTTATAATCTTTAAAATAATTTAATAATTTTAAAAAACGGCGGTGTTCAATTACAATTTTTTTACTCTCTACTGACTGTTCATTTCATAACTGAAAATAGTGTCGAATAGAAATAGACGATATTACTTGGATTAATCTTATTATGCTAGCTAAAATTGTTTGTTTGTATTATTGAGGTCCCCAGTTCAATTCATTTTAATCAGATTGATGCAATGATGCAACATTTAATAATTGTAATAAATAATTAAAGAATTATATATTAATATTTTTTAAAGGGTGGAGCGACAGCTCGGTATCCCAGGTATTAATATTACCAGCCAAACCCAATAATAATGAATCATTTTTTTTAACTTAAGTACCGAGCCGAGGCTCGGGGTCCCGGTACTATATTTATAAACGCTAATATACACATTATTTTAAAATTAATGGTTAATAAACAAATTGGATGATAAATTGTATCTTTTAAATCTTACTCAATTAAATTTGATGAAGAAGATGAGGTTCCAGGTTTATTTCTAAAAAAAAAGAATTTTATTTACATACAATTAATTAATAATTTTCTATAAAATTTAATAAAAAAATCTTTCTTCATAATTAAATTTTATATATTAAAGTGTTTTTTGAATTTTTTTCAAATCGTACTATTATGTATTGATTCTCCTACTTCAGAAAATTATGTAATATGTAATTCATTTTATATTTATAAATGGTTATACAATTCTATATAATATTGATATTGAAAGATAAATGAGGACAATAAATTGTATCTTTTAAATCTTACTCAATTAAATTTGATGAAGATGATGAGGTCCCAGGTTTATTTCTAAAAAAAAAGAATTTTATTTACATACAATTAATTAATAATTTTCTATAATCACATAATCATTTTCTATAAAATTTAATAAAAGATATATTTCCTTATAATTAATTCATATATATCAAATTAACTTGAAAAAACAAACAAAACGATTTACAAATATGTTATTTATTTATTTATTTAATTATTTATTAATCCAATGTCTATAAACAACATTTATTTGAAGTAAAAACTTAATAAAAATAGATAATATCAGATAACATATTAGAACAATAATGAATAAATATAAAAATAAATCACAAAAGATCACACTGCGACCGGGACTGAGGATAGTCGATGTCCAACACAATTGATAAAAATTAAATTAATTTGGACCAGAAACACTAAATTTTAATACATGTATATCTAATATACGTACGTAGCACCATCATTGATACATTATTTTAATCTAATGTCTATTCTTCTTGGTTTCTTGGCAAGCTCATCTAATATTTCCTCCGAAAAAATAGAAATATTAAAATGAATATACATTAAAGCTAGCCCATTTAAACGGTCTCGCCAGTGCTGTTTCTTGTATAAATTTTTAAGTGCTTAAGTGAGAAAAAGGATCTTTCACAAGAGTAAATCGTCGTAGTGTAGCCATTATTGTAAGCAGATTATGTACCATAGGAAACATTTCAGAATTACATATATCTAATGCTTCAATAGAATTTTTACCGACCGACGATAGTAAGGGAGGTATTGTTTTCACACCAAATTTCACATGTGGAGATTTTTACATATCTCCACGAATCATGCATTTTCTTAACAGAAAAAAGTATTTTTAGCATGATGTCTGTCCGTCCGTCCGTCTGTCCGTCTGTCCGTCTGTCCGTCTGTCCGTCCGTATAGATGTGTACAGCCTGAACGGCTGAACGGATTTTGATGAAATTTGGTATATTAACTTAATGCATCAGTGGGATGAATTGATCAACTTTTGGTGCAAATCCGGAAACCGGAAGTGGTAGTATTAGCGATAGAAGGGAAGGGTTATTTTCACACCAAATTTCACATGAGGAGATTTTTTACATATCACCACGAATCATCCACTTTGTATTGGTTTTATCTTCGAAAAAGATCATATTTATTAGTTTTTTCTTGATTTAAAATTATATGACGTCATCCAGCCATTCATGACGTCATAGCCTGGTCTTGCATATATATTATAAATAAAATAAAATTAAAAATATTTATGTTATATTCATATCTGTTTTTTATTACATTAATAGATATATTAAAATTATTTGAAATTGTTTCTGTAGCTGGAAATTAATTTTTCAAACCGTCGGTCGGTTCGGACCTGGCCACAGGTCAACTTATTTAATTCTTTCCCTGAAATATCCTGATTCCAAAGTATGAACCCTCCTTTTATGGTTTCCGCATCCGGGACTAGGCCATAAAATTTTGCTAAATTTTCTCGACTATCTTCAAAAAAATAAATATTATCTTTATCGAAAGAAATAATAAAAGAATTTTTTTTATTTCTTATATTAAATTCTTTACGAAATTAGCTGGAGTGTCTCCACTCGACTATCTCGCAATTTGAATTGGATTAAATAACATAATATATTATATTTAAATTAAATTTAATTAATTATAAATTATAAATAATAAATAATAAATATTAAACCAGCGCATGTTTGGCTTTTTGTTGATGGCACCACGTTACGTGTTGGCGCGTGAGATTTGCAGTGTTAAAAAATTAATTCTGGTAATTTTAGCGAATCAATCAAGCTGAAATTCTATATATAGCAGTTTTATACAATTATTAATCATGTGAAAAATTATCAAACATATATCTTTATTTTTACGGTCACTTTAGAGGAAAAAAAATCAAAACGTTGTAGGTAATGACCCTCTTCCGGTTGACCTACATTTCTCAAAAGTTGATAGAAAACTATGAATTTTGAATAATGTCCATGTACCAAATTTCATCATTCTAGCTCAAACCGTTTTTGCGTAATCTTGCCTACATACATACACACACACATACACACACACACACATACACACACACACACATACAGACATTTTTCTCAACCTTAGTGAAAATGATTCAGGAACCTTCAAAACGTATAAAAACATCAAAATCTCAACATCGAAAATTTTCGTGATCGCAATACTATCTCTGGCGAGATAGTAAAAATAAGCAATTTTTATTTTTGTTAAAATTTTTTTAAAATAAAATAAACTTATTTATTATACACTAAGTTATATTTTAAGAATTTTTTTTTTCAAATAAAAAGAAGGATTATATTTTTTCTTTTCTATTTGTAATATAGTACATAATATACAGCAATTACCTCTCGAGAAACTTCAGTGTTACATTCGAAGTCGGAATCATTTTGAAGAAGAATGTTTGTTCTTTATTTAAAATAAAAGAAATTTTTTGATGTTTGCTGTTTTGATGCAATAACCTCTGACTGTTCATCAAATGCTGATTCTTTTTGTAACTTGATGAGTTCCTGAAAGGAAATATCAATCATCATCAAGTAGATCATGCACATCTAGTTCATTCAAATTTGCATTTGCTAGTCTCAAAAATCATAAATCATGGACAACATCGTGGGTTAGCATACCATATAGTGGGAAATGCCGTAAGAGTGTGCTTTAATTCTTTTAATTCCAAGACTAAAGGTTGAAATTGAGTTTCAAAAGAAATGATATATTTCTGGAATCTCTATTTAACTTTTTGAAAAAAAAAAATAGAAATCGGATTAGTATTAAAAATATAACAGAAAGAGAATTCAGTTAAAAAATTAAAAATTAAATTTAATAAAACATTGAATTTGTTTTATTTTTAATTGTAAATTCTAATGTAATTGAAATTTAAGTAGTGTTTGTTGTTAAGTGTTGTTTTATAGTTTCACCATACCTGTGACGAGAGAAACAATTAAAACATTAGCCAATTAATGATTAATTAATCAAAATAATAATATTAATCATAATAATATTCTCTCTCTGATGTATTTGAACGAAACAACACACGCATAGGCTATTACTCAAAATCAAACAGGATAGTGTACTCATATTAACATCAAAAAGAACGTCGAATTGTCAATAGTTAAAAGTGTATTCAGTGAAATGATAAAAAGTGTATATAGGATGGAACTTGAAAAATTGAATTTGAAAAAGGAATTTTCAGGGTGAGTATTATAGACCACTCCTATTATATAGAGAGTGGCTTTGATATTAATTCTTAGGTTTTGCAAATGTAAAGAATGTGCAACACAATTGTCAGATGGTTGATTTGATTAACAATTGAAAAAACTGGTCAGAATTTATATTATGATTTTTCTTTTCAGAACATGTCTAGTAACTTTCATATAAAATTTCGATAAATTGTAAAGTGAATGTTAAAATAAAAAATACTATAATGAAATTTAAAATATTTCCTTTAAAACCAATACATGTTTGTTCTGGAATTTCCCTAACAGCATTTTATTTGAAAGTTTTAAAGTGTGTATATGTATGTACATATGGGTACACTTTGAGATAGGTTAAAATTTTCCACCTTGGGATAAAAGATAAGTTTTATTTTACAAAAATATATTTTGTTGAAAATATTTTTTTGATTTAACCTACATAATCTGTCTTTATTCTTCTTTTAGAAATGTATTAGTTTTAACAATGTCAAGGAATAAAAATACCGAAGAATCTAAAAAAATGAAGTAAATAATTCGTTGTGAACAAAATCAGAAAATATATCTATTAATATTTTTTTTCACTTGAAATAATGTTTTTTTTTCTTGAAGAAACAATTTCAAATTAATTGGAAATCATTTATTTAAATTTTCACATTTATTTTTATCTGTTAAATTTTTCAATATTGGATATGAGACTTTAAGTTATTTATGTAGACGAAGATTACACGAACACTACGTAAAATTATGAAAATAATTCATCAACAGAAAAAAAAATAAGCTGGAGTGTCTCCACTCGACTATCTCGCAATTTGAATTGGATTAAATAACATAATATATTATTTTTAAATTAAATTTAATTAATTATAAATTATAAATAATAAATATTAAACCAGCGCATGTTTGGTTTTTTATTGATGGCACCATGGCACGTGTTGGCGCGTGAGATTTGCAGTGTTAAAAAATTAATTCTGGTACTTTCAGCGATTCAATCAAGCTGAAATTCTATATATAGCAGTTTTATACAATTATTAATCATGTGAAAAATTATCAAACATATATCTTTATTTTTACGGTCACTTTAGAGGAAAAAAAATCAAAACGTTGTAGGTAATGACCCTCTTCCAGTTGAGCTACATTTCTCAAAAGTTGATAGAAAACTATGAATTTTGAATAATGCTCATGTACCAAATTGCATCATTCTAGCTCAAACCGTTTTTGCGTAATCTTGTCAACATACATACACACACACACACACACATACACACACAGACATTTTTCTCAACCTTAATGAAAATGATTCAGGAACCTTCAAAACGTATAAAAACATCAAAATCTCAACATCGAAAATTTTCGTGATCGCAATACTATCTCTGGCGAGATAGTAAAAATTAAAATAACAGTTCATCAAGATGAGCCACTTTCCCATATTATAAAATATATGTTTTTATGTTTAAACAAAAAAAAAAAAATAATAATAATTATAATGATAAATTCAATTAAGAAACCCAAAATCATGTTTAGTAATTTCTTGTAAATAGGGTAATCATATATATTGTCAAGTGACAAAAAAGGGACATTGTAATTTCAAAAACATGCATAATAATAATATTATATATAAAGGCATATAATGGCATATAAACAAAATGTTTATAGACCCCTTCTAATGCCCAAATCTTCATTTTATAACACCGTCCCGTTTTTGACATTTCATTATAATATATTATGTCATTATAACCTTTATGTATATTATGTATGTTTTTCAAATTACAATGTCCCGTTTTTGTTACTAGACAATATGGTCACCCTACACATGTCAAACAATTCATAATTTTAAATTTATCAATTTCCACCCTCCTTCCTCCATTTTTTTTAATTATAATAAAATATATTAAGAATTTAAAATAAAATATTTAGATAAAAATTAAAATTTACAAAATTCATTTTTATATTTTTTTATTAATATATTATATATATATATATATATATATATATATTTATTTATTTATTTATTAATTTATATTTATCATTTTTCTATGAATAGAATTAAGTTTCAAATTTAATTTAATATATTTAATATTCTATCGACTCAATTTAAGATACATTCCAAAACACCATTAATTATAAAAAAAAAATTAATATTTTTGTTTTTATTTTATTAATATGATTTTTATATTTATAATAAATTGCTTGAGATCGCTTAACTTCACGTTGTCCCCGCTCGCCCCTCTCCATTCCCCTCCGCCGCCTGGCACCACCTCCTCCCTCGCTACCTGCCAGCCGGTGTGCCTCGATAGCATTCAGTTGACATTCGTTGAGGTGGGGAAGACGTGGAGCAGCCTCTCCACCGAAATCATCCCTCGCCAATTAAAAATTAATTAAATATTTATTTATTTTTATTAATTAAAATTAAAATTATATTAGCGAACTTGAAAAAAAAAATTAATAAAAATTAAATTTTATAAAATCCATTTTTATAACTTTCTACATATATTTTTAAATTTTTCATAAAAAAAAACTTTGAAAAGAATTAATTTTAAATATTAAATTTAAGATCTTATTAATCAATTTGATTATACGTTAAATTAAAATTATGTAAATTTTTACAAATTCACATATAAGATTTTATTTTCTCTAAATATATTTATTTAAATATTTTTAAATTTTAAATGTTTATTATATAATTTATTCTTCATTCTCTTTAAAATAAATGAAATAATTATTCTGCGCTGTTTATTTTCAAAATTAATACTAAAAAATAAGAATATATATATATATAGATATATATATATATAATTTTAAATATTTTACCTACTATATTTTTATATTCCTTGTGGTAAATCTGGAATCGAATTTCTTATCCATTATAAAACGACAACATCAATGCTTTGGTAAGTTAGCATTCTTAATAAAGTGAATATTTTCACTTAACAACATTTTATCTTAAATTAATAATCATTTTGTTTTATTATTATTTTATAAAAATTTCTAATAAAAAAAAACACCATTAATTTTTAAAATTAATATTTTTGGTTTGATTTTATTGATATAATTATATATTATATATTTTCTTGGTTTATTTAACATTTTCAGTTATACCTATTTAATGAAAAACTTGCATCATTCATTTTATTTTATTTGTATTAATCCCAGTAGTTTTTAACCGGTGCTCTGAGGAAGTTTAAATAAATATTTTTTTTATTTGAAAAATGAATCTATTAAATATATTTACATCTATTTATTTATTTATATGTTCTAATTTATAATAAGAAATCAGTTCAATTTGATATATATATTTTTTTTTACTGATCTATTATATATTATAATTGAATATCATATATCGAAATAAAATTTTTTCTTTAAAATCTTTAAATATTCTTCTATTGTTTTGATATAAGATCTTATTTATTCAATTTTATTTAAATTTTTGAAAAATACTTATACATTAAAAAAATCATATATATATATATATATATATATATATATATATTGTAATATATAATTCATAAATAATCCCTCTTATAATTCTTAACTCTTACATAAAAAAGTAAGATCATAAAAAAATATTTATTATATAAACCTACTAATTCTACAAACGAACACTGTTTTGAGAGAACCGATACAAAAATTTAGTTAGAAGTAGAGGGGTGTTTTCTTTAATGAATTAATCTTATTCACCAAATTTATGATTTATTACTGATTTTATATGTGTGTGATATATATTTATAAATTTCTTATTAAGATAATTGAATAGAATTAACCTTTAATATATTCATCTATTGATTCAATTTAAGATCTCTTATCTCAGTTTTATTAAAAGTTTAATAAAATTATTTATTCATTAAAAAATTATATATAATTTATAAATAAAATTCCCCTTTTCTAATTCTCAAATCTTCAAATATTATCTATATCTACATATTTATATATAAAATGTATTTGTCTGCACATTCCTTAGAATTTATAAATTATTGCACGCTTCATTTATGACCTTTTAAATCAAAAAATGATTTTAGAATTTTTCATGTCTGTCTGTCTTTCTAAAAAATTGTGATGTTATACACTCAAAATTGGCGGAATCGATTACTACGAAAATACGTCACAAAATTCCAGTGATGTATTGGTAAAATGAGAAGTAAGGGAATGCATAGTGGGAGGAAAAAAATGTCCTATTTTCAGCAAACATTTTTTTTCAATATAAGATTTTATTTCTTCTTATTCTTACTATACAAAGTATTAACAAACACAAAAAAAGAAATTCTATCAGTAGATTTAAGTGGGAGATGTCGGGACATGAAAAAGTACTGGAACGCTTTCCGGTTCTGAAAAAAGGTAAGGGAACGTCGTTCCCCCGCGTTCCCCTCCCAATACACCACTGCAAAATTCTTACTGCCTTTATTTTAACACAGGCTATAATTTTCATCAATATATTTTCAATAACTGCAAAAATTAATTTTTAAAAATTTATATAATGTTCCATGTTGTTCATTCAAAACCTCTCGTGTCTCATTGTCAGTGAAGAAGCCAATTCATTTCCGACAATGAATATAAAATTAATATTTCTAGCAATTCCCATACACAAAGAATGATTATAATATTTTAATTTTGATTTTAATTAATTTTAATTCATGTGACATTGTTGAAGAAGAAAACGTTTGAAATTTAATTGCTTATGTTCGTCTCAGCAATTCTTATTTGAAGACGGACTATACAAAAAATAATATAAAAAACCATAAAATTGATACCCTTCTTAAAGAAAAGAAAAATGAAATTCAATTAAGAATTGAGTTTGAAGATCATTTTCCAAAAAAAAAAATACTTGAAAAAAGTTTCGGTAACAATTAGAAGTAAGTTTAACGAGGTGACCAATATCCTTTTAAGATTTTGAAAACCTGGCGATTGTATTTTTGAATAATGGGAAGGTTTTCATTGAAATGTGCTCATGATATAATAAAATTTGTTTTTAAAAAAAACAGGCCCAGGTAAATTAATGTCTGTAGCTAAAAATAAATTAATATTTATTGATAATATAATTTATGTTTATAAATATTGCAAAGTATATTGGTATTTCACGCTTAAATAATTTTTAAAATTCTAATTAATTTCAATGAAATACTTTATTCTATAAATTCTCATTTTAATTAATTTAAGACAATTTTTAGATCATAGTTACACCAACAATATCTGTTTTCGAACTTTTTCTTGAAAGATAATATTTCTAAGTATTGATCCTTCTACTGCAGTTGATTATGTAATATGTAATATACATTGATTAATTTTATATTTATAAATGGTTATATTATACTATATTATACTTATAGTTAATAAACAAATAAAGATGATTATAATTGTATGTTTTAAATCTTACTCATCGAGCCATATCGCATCATCTAGTAGATCATCAAAATCTGAAGGGGGAGGATCTGACAATTCAGGATCCATAAACCTAAAAAAAATTCTTATATCAATATATACAATCAATTAAAATTTTTTTATAAAATGTAATAAAAAAATTTTCTTTATAATTAATTCGTATTTACATTTATTAAATTGGTCTTGGAAAAAAAACCAAACTATTTGCAAAAATGTTATTTATTTATATTATTAATATTATATTAATTTGTTTAAAGTAATGAAAATTTGAGAGGGGGTAAATAAAGAAATATCTCTTAGGGCAGAGGTAGCCAACCCAAATGATCTTGCGGGCCACTTTGGACATGCATCATAACTTCGCGGGCCGCATATAAAATTATACATACCCATATTCGATTTACACCCATTATAGATATTGTTTGGTGTGACAAATTGAAAAATAATGAATTTTTATTACCGACCGACGATAGTACGGGAGGTATTGTTTTCACACCAAATTTCACATGTGGAGATTTTTACATATCTCCACGAATCATGCATTTTCTAAACAGAAAAAAGTATTTTTAGCATGATGTCTGTCCGTCCGTATAGATGTGTACAGCCTGAACGGCTAAACCGATTTTGATGAAATTTGGTATATTTACTTAATGCATCAGTATGATGAATTGATCAACTTTTGGTGCAATTCCGGAAACCGGAAGTGATAGTATTAGCGATCGACGATAGGAAGGGAAGGGTTATTTTCACACCAAATTTCACATGAGATTTTTTTATATATCACCACGAATCATGCACTCTGTATCGGTTTTATCCTCGAGAAAAATCATATTTATTAGTTTTTTCTTGATTTAAAATTATATGACATCATCCAGCCATTCATGACGTCACAGCCTGGTCTTGCATATATATTATAAATAAAATAAAATTAAAAATGTTTATATTTATTATTTATGTATCCATATCTGTTTTTTATTACATTAATAGATATATTAAAATTATTTAAAATTGTTTCTGTAGCTGGAAATTAATTTATTTCAAACCGTCGGTCGGTTCGGACCTGGCCACAGGTCAACTTATTATATTTACTATTATTTTTACATATAACATATATAATATAATAATGATACTGAATGCACATTGTAAAAAATATATAATACTAAAAATAAAAAAAGAAACAACGAAATAAAAAAAAAATGAAATCATATTTATTTCACTAATGCCATATTTGTTTCATGAGGGCGCAGAATATAAAAGTGTGATGAATCTCGCGGGCCGCAAAAATGTTTGAATGAATAAAAATTTAAAAAAAAATAAAATAAATATTATACATGTATTACATATATGTTAACATACCCATTATTCAACAGAAAATCATCATCATTTGCAAACTGATCAGATTCAGAAAGGATCTTTTTTTTATTCCGACATTCATCAGATTCTGAAGAATCATTTAAACGAAAAGCTTTGTCATCTTTTAAATCTTCTTTTCTGTAAATAAATATATATATATATTATATTTAATATTAATATAAAATGAATTAAAATTTTATTTTATGAATTTTGAGATTGAATAATGGAAACAAAAATTTCTAATAGTAATTACAATCAAAATTTATATATTCTGAGTTTAATAAATTTTGGATTGGTACTTTTCTTTATTTTATGTAATGTATACCATACCTAATATGCAAACTACAGTGGGTGATCGGTAAACGAACAAATGGGATAACAAACACATTCATGAAAGATTTTTATGTTCGGACAACGAACTAAACCGAGTAGGGCTGAAGATATCTATAATGATAATGCTATTACCCATTTTCGAAATATCCTTTTTTAACGCCTTATAAACAGATTGATTAAAGTGCAAAATTATAGGTATGTTTTATTTTTTGAAATAAAAAAAATAGAAAACATCCTTTTTACTATCTCGCCTGAGATTTTGATGTTTTTATACGTTTTGAAGGTCTCTGAGTTATTTTCACTAAGTTTGAGAAAAATGTGTGTGTGTGTTTAGACAAGTTACGCAAAAACGGTTTGAATAATGAAATTGGGTATACGGGCATTATTCAAAATTCGTAGTTTTCTATTAACTTTTGAGAAATGCAGCTCAACCGGAAGAGGGTCATTACCCACAACGTTTTGATTTTTTTCCTCTAAAGTGACCGTAAAAATAAAGATATATGTTTGATAATTTTTCATTTGATTAAAGATTGTAAAAAACTGCTATATATAGAATTTCAGCTTGATTTAATCGCTAAAAGTACCATAATTAATTTTTTAACATGTTGACTGACAATCACGCGCCAACACGTGATGAGGTGCCATCAACAAAGGGCCAAACAATGGTTTAATAAATATTATTTAATAATTTTAATTTATAATTTATAATTAATTAAATTTAATTTCAATATAATATATGTGTTAATTAATCTAATTCAAATTTGTGAGATAGTCGAGTAGACACTCCAGCTTTTTTTTATTATAAAATGTTTGTTATAATATTGATGCTATTGATAATGTTTAAAATAAGTAAAAAGAATTGTTTCTTACTTTGAAATCCTTGCTTTCAATTCCGACTCATTTATTTTTAATTTCTTAGCGGGTATGAAATCCAAATGTCTGGAAACAAATATAATTTCAATATCAATATTGATATTTAATGAATTGAAATTTTTATTAGGTTTTGAGTATAGAGATAGACCAAAAGGTCAGAAATCAAAAGTTACACCAACAATATCTGTTTTTGAACTTAGGGCGTGCCAAGACAAAACTGCTTCCGGACGATATACAGAATGAATTTTTTACTTGAAATGCTTAAATTGCAGAATTTGGCCCCCACTAAAATATGGCGCCCAGGTCACTCCCCCCCTTGGACTTGAATATGATGGTTAATAAACAAATAAAGATAATTAATTTTATCTTTTACTTCTTCAGGACATGAGCATAGTTTAGAGAGGTGAATCAAAATGTTTGAAATTCTAAAATTACATCAACAGTATCTGTTTTAGAGCTGATCTTAAAATATTTAAAAGAAACAACTGATTTAATTGATCTAATAAAATTTAATATTATAAATAAAATGAGAAAATTGATTTATTTGACAGAAGTAGATGTTGGTCAATTTTTAACTTAATTTATATTTATTTTAAAATATAATAGAATCGAAATATATACATTATATATATACCGTTATTGATTTTATATTTTTTTTTTATTTCTAATTTTATCTCTAATTTATTTTATTTTAAATATTAGAATATATAAATATTTTTATATATTTTAATTTAATAATATTATTCAAATATTTTTTTTATTAGTGTACATTATTCTTCATAGATATAAAGATATAGATATTAAATCTAAATAAATAAATAAAAAATATAATTTTGCAAACTGTATGTAATTGTAATTAAAATAAAAATAAAACAATAAATAAATATATTTTTATTCAATATAGCAATAACAACATTTAATATATATCTTATAGTAATATAATATAAATTTATTTTTTCATAGATCTTTTTGCAAACTGATGATTGATTTTATAAATAAATAATAAATAAATATAACAATAATTAATAATCGTAAATAAAATTAACATTATAAAATAATTTAATTAAAAATCCATATCATCAGGTTTCGTTTTCTTAATTGGTATTATATCTACTTTGTCATTATCACTGTAAAAAAAAATAATTTCATTTTAATAATAAATACCTACTTCTCATTTATAAACATTTGAAATTGTATTTTAAGATCTCGTCTTAGGAAAGAGTATTGAACTCCAGGTTATTCCTCCCTTTGACATAATATTTTTAATATTTTGATCAAATAATATTAAAATATAGTAATATTATAATTGTAAAAATATTAGGACAGATTTAGAATCTTACTCAATAGTTCTTTTTGTTGCCCCGGCTTGATTTGGATTTTCTGAATTCAGTTGTTTTGACCGTAGGGATTTGGAATTAATACCAAAATTTCTAAAAAAAAAAAAAATAAATAATTTTTTTTTTTATAATTGTTAGTAGAATATAATTGATACGCTTGATTACAAAGACTGAGACCAAGAATCTCAAAAATTATCTCTTAAACCAGTGATTCCCAAAGTGGGCGCTACCGCCCCCTCGTGGGCGCTGGAGCGTTCCAGAGGGACGGTGATGGTCACAGATGCATTTAGGGAAAATTACTTGTATATTACTTTTCTATTCAGAGATCAATAAATAGATACATAAATTAATTGTTTCTAATTTACAGCTTTATTTATAATATTTTGCAAATAGGTACATTATTCTTTTGGTTTAATTGTTATATATTAAAATTAAAAAAAAATAATTTCCAAGGGGGCGCTAGTAAATTTTTTTATGGGAAGGGGGGGCTTGACCAAATAAGTTTGGGAACCACTGTCTTAAGCATACTTTTTTGAATTAAGCGCCGAAGCGTCAGGACTCAAATTTCACAATAAACACTGAAAATAATCTGGAAATAACTTATTCTAATATATACATCTTAACATTTTATACACCAAAATTTTATTGAAAATACACTTTTATATTTTACGACATGAACTTACATCTATTAAATAATTATTATTTATTTTAATTTTCCTCTTAAATAAAAAAATTATTTTTATATTTAAAAATAAACAATGATTATGAATTATTAATGTTTAAAATAAGTAAAAAGAATTGTTTCTTACTTTGAAATCCTTGCTTTCAATTCCGACTCATTTATTTTTAATTTCTTAGCGGGTATGAAATCCAAATTCCTGGAAATAAATATAATTTCAATATCAATATTGATATTTAATGAATGGAAATTTTTATTAGGTTTTGAGTATAGAGATAGACCAAAAGGTCAGAAATCAAAAGTTTTACCAACAATATCTGTTTTTGAACTTAGGGCGTACCAAGACAAAACTGCTTCCGGACAATATACAGAATGAATTTTTTACTTGAAATGCTTAAATTGCTGAATTTGGCCCCCACTAAAATATGGCGCCCAGGTCACTCCCCCCCCCCCCTTGGACTTGAATATGATGGTTAATAAACAAATAAAGATAATTAATTTTATCTTTTACTTCTTCAGGACATGAGCATAGTTTAGAGGTGAATCAAAATGTTTGAAATTCTAAAATTACATCAACAGTATCTGTTTCAGAACTGATCTTAAAGCATAATCATGTATATTGATCCTCTTCTTTTAGTTAATTATGTGTATTAGTATATATAAATATAAATAAATATATATATAAATATTAATGGTAATAGTATTCTAATATTGATGGTTAATAAACAAATGGTTCAAAAGAACATAAGAAGAAAAAATATTAATTTTTTAGATGAATGAATAATATAAAAATTTCTTACTTATTATCTTCATCCATTTCAGAATCTTCAAAATCATTTAATGGGGGGGATTTTTCTTTTTCTCTGGAAATAAATATAAACGATAATACCATTTTAATATTGATGGTTAATAATCAAATGAAGGTGATTAAATAATTTTAACAAAGTATCCGTTTTAGAACTGTAATAATCATGTATTGATCATCCTCCTTCTGTTAATTATATAATCTATATACTATATATCAATATAAATATTAACGGTAATACTATTTTAATATTGATGGTTAATAAAAATAAGAAGAGAAAATATTTTTAATTTTTGAAAAAATGAAAAATTTTCAAATGTATTAATTAGAATAATCCATATCATATTTTTCAGATTCACCAACAGTAAGGGCCTTTCTATTATTTAATGTGTATTTATCTTCTTTTCTGTAGTAATGCCATTCTAATATTGATGGTTAATAAAGAAATAAAGATGATTAATTGTATCTTTTAAATCTTACTCGTTGGCCCTTTTTTTAGATTTACTAAATTTATTTTTTTCATGACTATTATTTGATGAAGATGATGAGGTTCCAGGTTCATTCCTAAAAAATGCATTTTTTATAAATAAATATATATACTCCTTATAAATATATATAAATTAATCATTTTCTATCAAATTTAATAAAAAATCTCTCTTTATAATTAGTTAATAATCATTAAACTGTTTTTGAACTATTCATTAAAGCATTATAATGTATTGGTTTTTTTCTTTCAAATTCATGTTACAGGTGTGTGCGTATTACAACGTTCTTGGTAAATCACAGTATTTTGAGTGGTTTAAAATATTCAAAAATGGTGATTTTGTTATTATAAACGAAGACTGAGATATGACGGCCAAGAAATTTGAAGACAGTCAATTGCAAGAATTGTTGTGGATGAATATGATATTTAAACACAACTCCTTGCAGATTAATTAAATGTAGCCCAAGTAAGCATTTCCAAGACGTAAAAGCTATAGCAAAGATTCAAAAGATCCTCTTGAATGGAAGGAAAGGCAACAGGAAAACGGAAATCCCACTTGGGATATACTGCTCGACAGGTATAAAAGAATGTCATTTCTTAATCAAATTGTGAGTGGGGATGAAAAGTGGTTATATTTTGAGAATCCTAACCTTGTGTAATTCTGGTTAAATATCAACCTCGTGGAAGACGATGCTTTGAGTTTCGTGGGACTAGAAGGGAGTTCTTTATAGTTATTTATTATGAGCAGCTGAAACCTGACGAAACTGTTAATTCTGAACGTTATCAACAACGAATGTTGAATCTAAACCTGGCTTTCCGTGATAAAACACCTCAATATCATAAAAGACAGAACTAAGTAATTTTGCTCCATAATAATGTACCGGTGCACGCAGCAAAACGGACAAAGGGAACAATTGAAACGTTTGGTTAAGAAATACTCTTCAGAACTTGCTCCATCCCTATTGTTTCGATGGGATATGCATTGACTGACCAGCTGATCCACTGATTACGAAAATTTGGAAAAATGACTTGATGGCTGGTTTGCATCAAAAGAGCAGGATTTTTTTGGTATAGTATACACAAATAGCCAGAGATGTGGGAGAAATGTATAACTAGTGATGGAAAATAATAAAATGGAACTGTATAAAATAATTCTCTTATACTATACTTTTATGTGTACACGCCTTAACCTTCGGTAAACATTCAATACAATACTGCAGCAGTTTTCTACATTTGATTACAAAAAATCAATTCTGTCCGCATATCGCTAGGAGTATGAAAAAAGACTTTTTTTAAGTGGAAAATATATGACTGAACAAAATCAATTACACTTCTGTGTAGTACCTAACCTTGCCATATTAGGGAAATTCGGGTTTCATACACACACACACCAGGTAATATGTATTTCATATATATTTATAAACGCTAATATATACATTATTTTAAAATTAATGGTTAAAAAACAAATTGGATGATAAATTGTATCTTTTAAATCTTACTCAATTAAATTTGATGAAGATGATGAGGTTCCAGGTTTATTTCTAAAAAAAAAGAATTTTATTTACATACAAGTAATTAATAATTTTCTATAAAATTTAATAAAAAAATCTTTCTTTATAATTAATTTTTATTTATTAAAGTGTTTTTTGAATTTTTCTGAAATCGTATTATTATGTATTGATTCTCCTACGTCAGAAAATTATGTAATATGTAATTCATTTTATATTTATAAATGGTTATACTATTCTATATATAATTGATATTGAAAGATAAATGAGGACAATAAATTGTATCTTTTAAATCTTACTCAATCCAATTTGATGAAGATGATGAGGTCCCAGGTTTATTTCTAAAAAAAAAGAATTTTATTTACATACAATTAATTAATAATATTCTATAAAATTTAATAAAAAAATCTTTATTCATAATTAAATTTTATATATTAAAGTGTTTTTTGAATTTTTTTTCAAATCGTACTATTATGTATTGATTCTCCTACTTCAGAAAATTATGTAATATGTAATTCATTTTATATATTTATAAATGGTTATACTATTCTATATAATATTGATATTGAAAGATAAATGAGGACAATAAATTGTATCTTTTAAATCTTACTCAATTAAATTTGATGAAGAAGATGAGGTCCCAGGTTTATTTCTAAAAAAAAAAGAATTTTATTTACATACAATTAATTAATAATTTTCTATAAAATTTAATAAAAAATCTTTCTTTATAATTAAATTTTATATATTAAAGTGTTTTTTGAATTTTTCTCAAATCGTACTATTATGTATTGATTCTCCTAATTCAGAAAATTATATAATATGTAATTCATTTTATATATTTATAAATGGTTATACTATTCTATATAATATTGATATTGAAAGATAAATGAGGACAATAAATTGTATCTTTTAAATCTTGGCTTGGCCACCCATGTCTTAGGGGTTAATGAGAACGTAAGAAGAGAAAATATTAATTTTTTGAATGAATAAAAATTTAAAAAAAAATAAAATAAATATTATACATGTATTACATATATGTTAACATACCCATTATTCAACAGAAAATCATATGCAAACTGCTCAGATTCCGAAAGGATCTTTTTTTTATTCCGACATTCATCAGATTTTGAAGAATCATTTAAACGAAGAGCTTTGTCATCTTTTAAATCTCCTTTTCTGTAAATAAATATATATATATATTATATTTAATATTCATATAAAATGAATTAAAATTTTATTTTATGAATTTTGAGATTGAATAATGGAAACAAAAATTTCTAATAGTAATTACAATCAAAATTTATATATTCTGAGTTTAATAAATTTTGGATTGGTACTTTTCTTTATTTTATGTAATGTATACCATACCTAATATGCAAACTACAGTGGGTGATCGGTTAACGAACAAATGGGATAACAAACACATTCATGAAAGATTTTTATGTTCGGACAACGAACTAAACCGAGTAGGGCTGAAGATATCTATAATGATTATGCTATTCCCCATTTTCGAAATATCCTTTTTTAACGCCTTATAAACAGATTGATTAAAGTGCAAAATTATAGGTATGTTTTATTTTTTGAAATAAATAGAAAACATCCTTTTTACTTTTTACTATCTCGCCAGAGATTTTGATGTTTTTATACGTTTTGAAGGTCCCTGAGTTATTTTCACTAATTTTGAGAAAAATGTATGTATGTGTGTTTGTGTGTGTGTGTGTGTGTGTGTGTAGACAAGATTATGCAAAAACGGTTTGACCTAGAATAATGAAATTGGGTATACGGGCATTATTCAAAATTCTTAGTTTTCTATCAACTTTTCAGAAATGCAGCTCAACCGGAAAAGGGTAATATATATAGATTAATTTTATATTTATAAATGGTTATATTATACTATATTATACTTATAGTTAATAAACAAATAAAGATAATTAATTTTATCTTTTACTTCTTCAGGACATGAGCATAGTTTAGAGGTGAATCAAAATGTTTGAAATTCTAAAATTACATCAACAATATCTGTTTTAGAACTTATGTTAAAGCATAATCATGTATTGATCCTCTTCTTTTAGTTAATTATGTGTATTAGTATATATAAATATAAATATAAATATAAATATTAATGGTAATAGTATTCTAATATAGATGGTTAGTCTGTGTAGTACCTAACCTTGCCATATTAGGGAAATTCGGGTTTCATACACACACACACCAGGTAATATGTATTTCATATATATTTATAAACGCTAATATATACATTATTTTAAAATTAATGGTTAAAAAACAAATTGGATGATAAATTGTATCTTTTAAATCTTACTCAATTAAATTTGATGAAGATGATGAGGTTCCAGGTTTATTTCTAAAAAAAAAAAACGAATTTTATTTACATACAATTAATTAATAAGTTTCTATAAAATTTAATAAAAAAATCTTTCTTTATAATTAATTTTTATTTATTAAAGTGTTTTTTAAATTTTCTCAAATCGTATTATTATGTATTGATTCTCCTACTTTAGAAAATTATGTAATATGTAATTCATTTAATATATATTTATAAATGGTTATACTATTCTATATAATATTGATATTGAAAGATAAATGAGGACAATAAATTGTATCTTTTAAATCTTACTCAATCCAATTTGATGAAGATGATGAGGTCCCAGGTTTATTTCTAAAAAAAAAGAATTATATTTACATACAATTAATTAATAATTTTCTATAAAATTTAATAAAAAAATCTTTATTTAAAATTAATTTTTATTTATGAAAGTGTTGAACTTCTCCGCATCCTTTCAAATTGACTTCTAAAAAATAAATATTTTATATAAATTCTTACAATCACATAATCATTTTCTATAAAATTTAATAAAAGATATTTCTTTATAATTAATTCATATATATCAAATTAACTTGAAAAAACAAACAAAACGATTTACAAATATGTTATTTATTTATTTATTTATTTATTTATTTAGAAGAGAAAATATCAATATTTTGAATAAATATAAAATTTAAAAATATATTACAAAGCATCCATCTCTTGATTTCGCAAATTTGAGGGAAGTAGAATTGGAATTCCCCTGTAAATAAATTTATAAATATGTTATTTAATATTCATATTCAGAGCATTGAAATTGTTTTTTTTAAGTTTTAGAAGTAGGAATAAGGAAAGAGAGAGAGAGTATTTAAACCAAGTAAATATATATAACAATAAAGAAGCTCCTATTATAGGAGCTTCGAACCGTTATTTTTTTCGTTTCGGTTTTCGTTCCGGTTCAATAAAAAAAAAATATCAGTTCGGTTCCGGTTTTCGTTCCGGCAAAAATAATGGTTTTTTTCGGTTTTCGGTTTTCGGTTCAGAGTTCCGATTAATTAATTTTAAAGACCTTTTATTTGTATTAGAAATTTAGGTTGGGATATGCCGAGTCTGCCATAAATTAGCGCCCGAAAAATATTTTCTGCTACCACCCTAAATCATACTACATGAATTGATACAATCTTGATGAATTGATCTTCTTTTTTTTGCTGCACATCTTTGAATTCATTATTGTGATTGTGATTTAAATATCGTTCCAAATTTGCAGCATGATTTCCCTTTAAAGAAGTGTCGCATATATTACAAATGTTTTTATTTTCTGTTTTGTTATATGTAAAAAAATCCCTGCTAGTGTTAGTCTTATTTCTCCCCATTCTAAATTCAAAGAAAGAAAAAAAAACAAAAATAAATAAATTAAAAATATAATAAATTGTACAAAATAGTTATTATCAATATATCAATTGAAATTGATATAATTGATAAGCAGTACGAGGCATAACTAATTGAAAAAAATTCGGGCTTGTGTGTGTTGCCAAAACGCCCAAAAACACCACTTCTGGCAACTCTGGATTGAACATGTACTGAACTGAAATAAACCGATATTATTTTTTTCGGTTCAGCTCCGGTTTTCGTTCCGACAAAAATACCGATTTTTTCGGTTTTCGGTTCGGTTCCGGTTCGAAGCCCTGCTCCTATATAACTTTTCAACACAGTAGTTTAAATATATTTGTTTCCATTAGCTATCATCTTTCTAAATATAAAATAAGTTGACCTGTGGCCAGGTCCGAACCGACAGACGGTTTGAAGTAAATTAATTTCCAGCTACAGAAACAATTTCAAAAAATTTTAAGATATCTATTAATCTAATAAAAAACAGATATGGATAGAACATAAATATTTTTAATTTTATTTTATTTATAATATATATGCAAGACCAGGCTGTGACGTCATGAATGGCTGGATGACGTCATATAATTTTAAATCAAGAAAAATCTAATAAATATGATTTTCCCGAGGATAAAACCAATACAAAGTGCATGATTCGTGGTGATATATAAAAAAATCTCCTCGTGTGAAATTTGGTGTGAAAATAACCCTTCCCTTCCTATCGTCGATGGCTAATACTACCACTTCCGGTTTCCGGATTTGCACCAAAAGTTGATCAATTCATCATACTGATGCTTTAATTAAATATACCAAATTTCATCAAAATCCATTGAGCCGTTCAAGCTCTACACATCTATACGGACGGACGGACAGACATCATGCTAAAAATACTTTTTTCTGTTAACAAAATGCATGATTCGTGGAGATATGTGAAATTTGGTATGAAAACAATACCTCCCTACTGGGAAGATGTGTTGTGTGTGGGGGGGGGGGAGGAAGGTGACGGGTGCAAACACACACACACACACACACACCTATACGTCAACGGGAAAACCACCTTTTTTGAAGTCAACATGACTTAAAACGTGGAGACCTGTTAAAATACACAAATCGGTAGGCACAATCGGGATTACAATACCTTTACTTTAAAAAAACTTAGAATTTTTTTTCGATTTTTGAGTATAAATAAATAAAACCAAAATTGTCCAAAATAATTAGAATTAAAATTTAAGTAAATTAAAGTCTAATTTTAAAATCGCTATATTAAATAATACTACTTAAATATTATTGGGAGCAGAGAGTTTTTATTTTAAATTTAGTAAACAAATTTTAAGGAAAAAAAATATTTACCTCATACATGTATCATAAGTTTCATCAACCTTATCTTCCCTTATAAGCCATAGTTCTTCCCTAAAAACAAAGAATTATGCATTTAAAAAAATCATTTTTTATTTAAATATATATATATATATATATATATTGGGAAATATATATCTAATCGTAATATTAACAAAAATGGGGTATATTTATGTCTTTAGGATTTTTATAAATATCAGTTATTATTGGGTTTTTGTTCTGAAGATTCGATCTGTTTACGTGTTATTTACAAGAACAATAATTTTAACTATTTTAAATTATTTTTTATTTTAATAATTTTACTTATTTATTTTTCTTTTTATTAAAATAGTTAATTCAAAAAAAAAAAATATTACAAAACCGAGCCTAGCAAGGTTTTAATTAAATATTCAATCAATATGATCAAATAATATTAAAATACCCACTCGGTATTTTAAAAAAATATATTTTAATGTACTAGAATTTTGATATCAATAAATTGATTGGACCGATTATCTTAAAAGATCATCCGTTCTATTTTTCTTCTCATATAATTACTTCATTTGTACTTATATATCAATTAGATAATCAATCAATTTCTTTTTTTTAAAAAAACTCAGAAATTAATTTTTTTATTAAAATCAAATTTTGAATTTTTAGAGGTAATTAGGAGATAAAAAATATTATTACTAGAATGAAAGATATTCATATTAATCAGAACAGTCAATATTCATATATATAGACAAATATATATCACAATATTCTCAGCTCATAGGTTAGTGGGTTCCCAACCTTTTTGGACCAAACGCCCACTTCGTAAGGCCGGCTTCATAATTCGCACCCCCCCCCCTATAAATTTTAACAGATAAAAATTCAAATTCATCTTACTTTTTTTTTAGAAACATATTGAAAAAAATTGAAAATAGCGGAATTAGCCTGTTCGCAAAATCATCTTACCTTTTTTTAGAGTTGAAAATGATTGCGCCCTCTAAAAATATCGCGAAAATCCATGAATTGGAATACGAATTGCTCCCTCATCCGCCCTATTCTACAGAATTAGCCCCGAGTGACTATTTTTTTGTTTTCAAACCTAAAGAAATGGCTCAGTGGAAAGAGATTGGACTCCAACGATGAAATCATCTCACAAACATTTAGAAACATATTGAAAAGCATTGAAAAAAAGCGGAAAAAGCCTGTTTGCAAAATCATCTTACCTTTTTTTTAGGGTTGAAAATGATTTCGCCCCCCAAAAATATCGCCCACATTGGGAATCACTATCAAGGTGAACTAGGACAAGAGAGCAGGTCAATAAGTTCATGACTTTTAAAATTTGCAGTCTCTTAAATGAAATGGCAACACTGCTCCTGTCAGCACGGAACTATCAACTGACTGACTCCTGTAGAAATTTGAACTAGATGGGTCTATTGGTTTTTGTTTAACATCCATTAATAGTAGACTATTTCGTGATTTGAGAAGAAAATAGAAAAAAGTGAATTTCGATGAAAATCCATGAATTGAATACGCTCCCTCATCCGCTCTATTCTCCGGATTTAGCTCCGAATAACTATTTCTTGTTTCCAAACCTGAAGAAATAGCTAGCCAGTAAGAGATTGAATCATCGATGAAATCATCTCACAAACAATACCTATTTTGATGTCATCTACGAATCTTATTTTTTGAAGGGGATAAAAGAATTGGAGAAACGTTGGACAAAGTGTATAGAGCTCAAAGGAGACTACATTGAAAAATAGAATAATTTTTTATCAAAAAACCTCTATTTCATTCCAAAAGTCACAGACTTATTGACCTATCCTTGTATGTTTGATCGGTAAAATAGAATCTCACCTTTCTCCAGATTCAAAATCTAATTGAATGAAATCAAAAAGCATCTGTTCGAACCTAAAAATTAAAAATAATGAATAAGTATATATATATAAAATATTTTTATTGATTAAAAGAAAATAAGTTAACCAAAACCGACCGACGGTTTGAAATAAATTAATTTCCAGCTACAGAAACAATTTCAAATAATTTTAATATATCTATTAATGTAATAAAAAACAGATATGGATACATAAATAATAAATATAAACATTTTTAATTTTATTTTATTTATAATATATATGCAAGACCAGGCTGTGACGTCATGAATGGCTGGATGACGTCATATAATTTTAAATCAAGAAAAAACTAATAAATATGATTTTTCTCGAGGATAAAACCAATACAAAGTGCATGATTCGTGGTGATATATAAAAAATCTCCTCATGTGAAATTTGGTGTGAAAATAACCCTTCCCTTCCTATAGTCGATTGCTAATACTACCACTTCCGGTTTCCGGATTTGCACCAAAAGTTGATCAATTCATCCCACTGATGCATTAAGTAAATATACCAAATTTCATCAAAATCGGTTGAGCAGTTCAGGCTGTACACATCTATACGAACAGACGGACGGACGGACGGACGGACGGACAGACATCATGCTAAAAATACTTTTTTCTGTTAAGAAAATGCATGATTCGTGGAGATATGTAAAAATCTCCACATGTGAAATTTGGTGTGAAAACAATACCTCCCTTACTATCGTCGGTCGGTAAAAATGAATACATAATAAATTCAATTTCTCATTTAAGTTTTCTCTTTTAAAAGAAGACAACAGTGAATAGGCTGTGACATTTTATTTCATTTGTAAATTAGTGAAAATTTTGTAATTTGTATCCTGACCTTTCATGAAATACAGAAGGCGTTGATCTTGTTCTTGACTGTTCATACGCCGTTGTTCTTAAAAAGGTTTGATAATGACGATCTGGTTCCTCATCTGATGAATCATCATCATTTATAGAACTATTTAAATAAAATAATAAATTTTACACATTAGTAAAATAGAGTACTTTGTTGAGTTATTATTATATAATATATATTTTCATTTGAATAATAATCACCGCCTAGTATCTCTAGAAGACATGGTTACACAAACTACAAATTAATTAGTTAAAATGTTATCATACAAACGGACTTTTTAATATTTAAATTAATAATTTTGTTATCAATTAAAAAAAAAATTCAAATTTACTTAACTACTACTTTTCTATGATCACTACTAAATATACTCAATTAAAATTGCATGGATTATAAAAACTAATTTAAATTAATGGATAAATAATATATATTTTTACTAAGAAAAATATTAAGATTTAGTTTTAAATGAATTAGTAGAAAATTAACAAAAAAAAAATAATATTAATAATTATAATTTTAATTATAATATACTTTTTTTTTAATAAATTAGAACGTACAGAGTCAATTTCTTATTTAAAATGATATTTTTAAATTCCGGTCACAGCATGACAGTAAACAATTTGTTAACTTTCAAAAGTTGGCTACTCTAACAAAAAAGTGACCAGCGCGAAATCTATATTTACTTTCCTCAAACGAAATATTTGTTATTTGTCTCATTTATCAACATCACTTAGCCTATCAATTTTTTTTATTTGATTTCTGTCATATAAATCTATAGATCTATATTAATTCTCTAATGCAGCGTTTCTTAATCTTTCAGTATTCACGGCACAGTTTTCCATCATAATGTTCATTGCACCATCCCCCACCCCTCTCACAATAAAATATACTAGGGCAGGTCACTAAGTCCGTGATTTTTTGAATTTACCGTCTCTTAAATGAAATGGCAACTTTGCTCCTGTCAGCAGGGAACTATCAACTGACTCCTGTCGAAATTTGAACCAGATGGGTCTTTTAGTTTTTGTTTGACATCCATTAATAACATAATATTTGTATAATATAATATAATATATAAATTGAATAATAATATAATATATATTAAGCCGATTTTCTCATCCATTTTTGGATGTAGGCCTCCCGTAACTACTTCCAACTTTTTCTATTATTTTTTTGTTTTTTAGGATTAGCCCTTGAATGATTTGGTGGTTGTTGGCCATGAAAGCCGATGGCTACAGCAGTAGGCGAGAGGATGGAGTATACGTTAAGGATTTTAATATTGAATAAATAGGATTCTTTTAGGGTTTGGGACACGATTTCCTCAAATGAAGGCGACGAAAAGTTGTCGCTTGCATGATCAGGGTGGTTCCTTAAACTGGGCCTATCTCTATCGGGATCATAGATCGGGTCCACCCGCTACTCTTATAATACACCAAGGTGACTGAGACCATAAAAACAAAACGGGTTACAAATTTATAAATTTTATTTCAGATTATTCAAAATACATCCCTTCCTCATTGATACGTCTTTCAAATATTTTGTTAAATGAATTGAAGCATAAATAGAAGTCATTCTTTTGAAGCCCCTTTAGGGCCGCGGTTACGTAATTCTGGATTTCTTCCACAGATGAAAAACGTTCTCCCTTCATGGCCATTTTTAGTTTAATGAATAGCCAAAAGTCAGCTGGGGCTAGATCAGGGGAATAGGGAGGATGGGCGATAAGAACAACGCCTTTTTTTTGCCAAAAACTCGGTCACAATTAGACACTTGTGCGCAGGAGCGTTGTCGTGCAATAGCCTCCATGAGCCTTGCTCGCAATACTCAGGGCAGATTCGAGCGATTCTCTTCAGGAAACGATCCAAGACCTTCAAATAGAATTCTCCATTGACCGTCTACCCTTGGGGAGTGAATTCTTGATGAATGATGCCTTTAGCATCAAAAAAAAACTGTCATAATAATTTATAATTAATAATTAATTAAATTTAATTTAAATATAATATATGTTAATTAATCTAATTCAAATTTGCGAGATAGTCGAGTGGAGACACTCCAGCTAATTATTATTTATTTGATTTCCTTGATATATATAACTAATCTTACTTAATTTCTTAATTATCCAGGCGAGAGAGACGAGACATCAATTCAAGTCTTTGAGTTGCTCTTGGAGTTTTGTTTGCGAGATATATCAATTTATATTAAATTAGAGATTAGTATTTATTATTAATTTGATTTTAATTCAATTTAAATTTATTTATTTTAAAATTTTATAATCTAATATGTTCTCTTTTATTTCTATTTCATGTTTCCATCTTCGTTCCTGCTACACGATATTGATTTGAATTTTTGCTTCTCCAATTCGATTGAAACAGAACAGCTCACCAAATGTAAGTAATCATCGTTATTTATTTAGCATGGCACATTTGAAAACAGACATTAATTTTATTAATTTTCAAATGTAAATGTTTTATTTCAAGTAAAATTGAACACTAATAGAAAGTATAATTGAATTAACTCAATGTTAATTCAATTATACTCTCACAATAATACAATACAATAATCTATTATTAAAATATTTTACTATTTTAGTGCTTAAAACGTTTTTACTATCTCGCCAGAAAATTTTCGATGTCGAGATTTTGATGTTTTTGTACGTTTTGAAGGTTCCTAAATCATTTTTACTAAGGTTGAGAAAAATGTCTGTGTGTGTGCGTGTGTGTATGTCTGTAGACAAGATTACGCAAAAACGGTGTGAGCTAGAATAATGAAATTTGGTATACGGGAATTATTCAAAATCCGTAGTTTTCTATCAAATTTTGATCTATTTTTAAAATATTTAACTATTTTAGTGCTTAAAAGCTTTGTAATATCTCGCCAGACATAGTATTGCGATCACGAATATTTTCAATGTCGAGATTTTGATGTTTTTATACGTTTTGAAGGTTCCTGAATCATTTTCACTAAGGTTGAGAAAAATGTCTGTCTGTGTGTGTGGGGGGGGGGTATGTATGTAGACAAAATTAAGCAAAAACGGTTTGAGCTAGAATAATGAAATTTGGTATACGTGCATTATTCAAAATTCGTAGTTTTCTATCAATTTTTGAAAAATGTAGCTCATTCGGAAGAGGGTCATTACCTCTACCACGTTTTCATTTTTTTTCCTCTAAACTAATTAATTAATTTTTTAAAACGACTGCAAATCACGCGCCAGCACGTGACGTGGTGCCATTAACAAAGAGTCAAACATGCGCTGGTTTAATAAATATTATTTATTAATTTTAATTTATAATTTAATTAATTAAATTAAATTTAAATATAATATTTGTGTTAATTATTCAATTAAAAATTCAATTTAAAAATAATATAATAATATGTTAATTAATCCAATTCAAATTTGCGAGATAGTTGAGTGGAGACACTCGAGATTTTTTTTATTATATTTAGAAAGATGTTAGCCAATGGAAACAAATATAATTAAACTACTCTATTGAAAAGTCATTTATAGGCTACCAAATCTATTCAACTAGTTTTCTTTAATATTAATTTCTAAAATTTGTTTTATTCTCTATAATAATTCAAATTCAGAATGGTTCGTTTTAGTGTGAGATTTACACTTCCATCTTAATAAGGTCAATAACATGGTACTGTTACCTTATTTCATGTGAAACATTCTAATTATATCATTGTTAAAAGAAACAATAAACTAAAGATTATATAGACATAACGGATTCAGACGTGAAAGGAAGCTGCAAACAAATGCTCTCAATCTTAAAATATCTTGTCATTTCTTATCATCGAAGTGATGTCACTCTTCTATTCAGTGTTTCTTTTAATTACCTTCTTTTATTCTATAGGAGGTTATTTGATATTCAAACCACCATCTACCATACAAGTAATTTTTTTTTGATTTTAAATTTTTTAATTATACATATATTTATAATGTAATATATATATATATAGTTTTAGATGTATATAGAGACAATTTTTTTACTATCTCGCCAGAGATAGTATTGCGATCACGAAAATTTTCGATGTTGAGATTTTGATGTTTTTATACGTTTTGAAGGTTCCTGAATCATTTTCACTAAGGTTGAGAAAAATGTCTGTGTGTGTGTGTGTGTATGTATGTAGGCAAGATTACGCAAAAACGGTTTGAGCTAGAATGATGCAATTTGGTACATGAGCATTATTCAAAATTCATAGTTTTCTATCAACTTTTGAGAAATGTAGCTCAACCGGAAGAGGGTCATTACCTACAACGTTTTGATTTTTTTTCCTTTAAAGTGACCGTAAAAATAAAGATATATGTTTGATAATTTTTCACATGATTAATAATTGTATAAAACTGCTATATATAGAATTTCAGCTTGATTGAATCGCTGAAAGTACCAGAATTAATTTTTTAACACTGCAAATCTCACGCGCCAACACGTGCCATGGTGCCATCAATAAAAAACCAAACATGCGCTGGTTTAATATTTATTATTTATTATTTATAATTTATAATTAATTAAATTTAATTTAAATATAATATATTATGTTATTTAATCCAATTCAAATTGCGAGATAGTCGAGTGGAGACACTCCAGCTTATTTTGAATTGTATTTGCTCCTGTGATCTATCCTTAACCCCCATACATTTTAGTTAATTCTAAATAATATTATTTTTTTAATATTATATTTTTAAAATATTTTACTATTTTACTGCTTAAAAAACTTTTTTACTATCTCGTCAGCGATAGTATTGCGATCACGAAAAATATCGATGTCGAGATGTCTGTGTATGTGTGTGTATGTGTATATAGATAAGATTATGCAAAAACGGTTTGAGCAAGAATAATGAAATTGGTACATGGTCATTATTCAAAATTCGTAGTTTTCTATCAACTTTTGAGAAATGTAGCTCAATCGGAAGAGGGTCATTACCTACGACGTTTTGATTTTTTTCCTCTAAAGTGATAAAAATAAAGTTATATGTTTGATAGTTTTTCACATGATTAAATATGTATTGAATAAAACTGCTACATATAGAATTGCAGCTGAAAGTATCGGAATTGATTTTTTTAAATTTTGACTTAAAAATTATGGTAAATGTTTTAAATTTAAATTTAATATATGTTAATTAATTAATTTAATTGAATACCAATACTATACTGTAAATTTAAATTTTTTAATTCATTCATTCATTTATTTCAATTATACTTAATTTATTATTTAATTTTAATTAAATTTAATTTAACTATAATATATGTTAATTAGTCCAATTCAAATTTGCGAGATAGTCGAGTGGAGATATTCCAGATTTTTTTTTATAATTGTTGGCCTTTGGAATAAATCTCCATTTTAGCCAGCTTTCTCAGAATTATTCTGGTTTATTATTATTTATTCTTAAGTCTAATTGAAATTGGCGAGGTTCGACCTCTCGAACTCAAGTTCGGCGGACGAGGACTATAATCGAGCGGCTACCCTCCTTGTCGAATAGTAGTAATTTGTTGTATAATAAAAATTTCATATTCATTTTATTATAATTTGACAAGTGTTATGTAATGCACGTGGGTATATATTTATTGTCTTTTAGCTATCCTTTTCGCATTTATTTTAAATAATTAAACTAAACTTACATTGAAATGAACCTGTCGAGTTCGGTTTGCCGATCAGGACTACTTGTATACTACAATTCAATTTTCGATTTCAAAAGCATGTTTATTAGCCAATATTTACAATAATTTGTTCTATGAGAACTTGCAAAAGATGAAGGTTACAATATTTACTAGATTATAAAATTTTTTTATTAAAAAACAAGTGATTGTTTTGCAATCAAATACTGATTTGCTTTTACACACAATTTAATATTAATTTTATTTACATAATATTTTTAATAAACATATTTTAAATTTAATATACATAGAAACAGGGTTATGTCTGTCAACGCACCAAGTAAGGCTAAAACCCTGGAGATTACAAGAAATGGGAAGGTAGAGATGGAAGGTTGAAACTACAACCTCTAAGCTACAATCCAGAACGTATATAATTAACCTATTTAATAATTCATAATATATATTAATGTAATTTATAAAATAAATAAACTAAATATTTTATAATTTCTTAATTTAATTATAAATTTTGAATCATACACTTTGTATTGGTTTTATCCTCGGGAAAATCATATTTATTAGTTTTTTCTTGATTTAAAATTATATGACGTCATCCAGCCATTCATGACGTCACAGCCTGGTCTTACATATATATTATAAATAAAATAAAATTAAAAATGTTTATATTTATTATTTATGTATTCATATCTGTTTTTTATTACATTAATAGATATATTAAAATTATTTGAAATTGTTTCTGTAGCTAGAAATTAATTTACTTCAAACCGTCGGTCGGTTCGGACCTGGCCACAGGTCAACTTATTTTTTAATTAATTTGTTTTTTAAATAACCTTTTAAAATTACTATTATATAATTATGATAAATTTTCAAATTTAAAGTAAAATAAATAAAAAAATACTTAATTTAATTTCTCATCATAATGAATTATATATATATATATATATATACTGTAGCTTGTATATTAGGGTGATATTTATAATAATGGATGTAAACAAAATGAATTTATTGATTATTATATGGCGTAAATGACAGTCATGTGATACTTTTATATTTTCCTGAAAAAAAAAATAATAATAGTGTTTTATTTATTTATTTTGTTTTATTTATTTATTTCTATATAAATCAAATTCTATATAATTTCTATATAAATATTCTACATGTATATTCTTTGGTCATGTTTCTTTATTTTTTTATTTGTTTATTTATTAGCCTTCACTGAAGTACAATTCATAATACAAATAAAACTTTTATTAATAAAGTGAAAAGTATTTACAAAATTATATTAAAATAAATTACAGGTTCTATGAATTTACTTTTAAATTTACATTAAGTTAAATTGAATTAATACCAAATCCTTTTTGGACATAGGTCTTTGCAAATTTCTTCCACTCCGATCTTCTTTTAGCGATTTCGGTCCAGTCTTTTCTAACGTTTTGCATAAGAAATTAGCCTTAAAATGCAAGAAGGCTTGCCTCGTGTTCTAAAAAATTCATAATTATAATATAAATGCAGCGATTGGTTTCTGTTTCATTGTTAAGCAATCCGAAAAAAGACCTTCTTGATATTTATCGATATCTCAAGTTTAATTTGAAATTAAAAAGCTTATTTTGATCAAAAATCTATCAAATGGTCCATTACTGGTACAGTGGTCCACGACTGATACATTTACCTTATATATATATATTTTCTAAACTAATTATTTGACCTTAATAGGACACCGTTGGATTATACTCTATATAAGATTTGTTATCGTTTAATTTACTGTATGTTTCTGTACTGGAGGCTATAAATGCAAATTTATTAGTATTTATCTTGAGACCATATTTTTTGTGTCTTTTGTATTATAATAGTGTACTAATTATTAATTTAATTTTTTTTTTCTAATTTTAGGTCACTATTGGCTTTTCTCAACCGATTAAAGTGGATAATAATAGTTATCTGTTGAGTCTTGCACTTCAAGCGCAGTACGCTCTGCCTACCAATGCAACGGAAGTAGTGGAATTAGCAGATGGAGTGGTTGAAGGAAGGGAAAAGAAATTTCGTCGTAGACGCGATTGTACAACTGAGATTCCATACTCTGGTATATTAATGAACAATACTTCTTATTCTGGAATACTACAAGATGTTCATAAAGCTGCTGAATTGTGGCTGGAGGAAAGAGGCTTACCCGGCAGAACTTGTCTTCAAGCTGCGATCTGTGCTCACAGTCAAAGTCCTTTGGACACAGATTCTGGATTTTTTGAAAGACTCTTGCACATTTTTCTAACGTAAGTGATTCTAATTAATTAATTTTTTTTAAATTATCAAAAAAAAAAAAAAAAAAAGAAAATTAATAAAAAAAAAAAATCGTTAAGTTTTAAGATATGATAAAGAAATTTCTTTGTAGTTTAATATTATTATTTCTTTTGTTAAAAGTCCGTCGATGGATCCCAATGCTGAAGAAGATTTAATTGCAGCTGAAGTTCGTGGCCGGGAAGGTGATCAAGCGTGTTTCCAGTATTATCCTTTTTGTTCGGATTTATATCAATTATGGACCATTAAAACTTAATAAATCTAGATACAATAAAAAATAAAAATAAAAAAAGTTATACTCATTTTAATAATATTTCTTTTTTAATTAATTTACTAGGTGACTAAATATAAATTAAATCGAACAGAAATCAATATTAATTAAATATTATGCAACAATCCGATAATAAAATTTCTCATCTTCCACTTCATAAATATATATTATCAATTGGAATTAAATAAAGAATAATATAATATATCATATAAAAGTTAGTGATAGATTCATATTCTAATCATGAATTGAGGTAAGTAAAGTGCTGCCACCTAGCCAAGTTATTCTGAAATTTGTTCCCTTTTAAGGGACTCATCAAACGATGATGGTAAATTCAATATTTTTATTAAATATGAATATTCGAAACAATATCAACATAATATACAATATATAAATTAATTAAATTAAATATAAATATTACCTGTTTTGATATTCTTAATTGTAATTAAAAACGTTAAAATTTATTTTACATGTACATAATAAATAATTTTGATAGGGAAACTATATTTTATTTTTAATATTAATCTCTCACGTTTTATCCTATGATCATACTATTTCCAATAGAAGAAAATATCGTGACGTCACTTGGTAGGCAAGAAAACATCATGGGTATTAATGGTATGCGTATTGAAGGTGATTACTTGGACTTAAAAGCTGTAAAATTTTTCCCAAATATTTAGAAAATTTATTGCCTCCCCTTATCTCTGCAACATAATTCGGTTTTACGTATAAAAATACCTGATGTAAATTTAAACAGTATTTTCTCTTTAGCATGTATTATAAATAATTTAACTCTACTAGAATAGAAAGAGATTCACTTTGTAAATAACTGGTAATTTACTGAAAACAAATTAAATTTAATATTTTTTAAATGAATTATTTAATTTTAAACGGGAGTTAAGAGCCTAAATTTGCAAATTATCACAAATGACTTCCCAACTTGTGTGTAGTTATAAATTATATTTAGTAACGTTTCTTTAATATCATAAGGCTGTAGAAACAAAATTATATTTTTGACTATTATTTTTGTTTTATCTTCTAATTATAAACTATAATATGTGTGAGATAGTTTTGATTTCATATATACGAAATTATATTTATAGGTATATAGTTTATAGTTCATGAAAAAAAAGTTTATTCTTACAACTTTATTATTAATCACATTACTAATGTCTTTACACTTAAGTTGGGAACTGCATTTTAACTTACATTACTTAAATGTTTAAATAATCTACGGAATGATTATAAAACAATTAGTATGAACATACGAAATTATAAAGTGAATATAAACTAACCACCTTGGTTTTAGGTGTTTTCCCTTATTTGAAAGTTGTTATGAATACATGTAGTATATATATATATATATATACACGAGGTCTTTTCAAAAGAAAAGGTGAATTTTGAATTTTTGCGGGTTGTGTATATTCGATTATCGAAATTTTTTTGTTATGTTGGTACACATATTTTTAAATTTCCCTCCTCTTAAATGAAATGGCAACAGTGCTCCAGTCGAAATGGAAACCAACTGGGTAATTTAGTTTATGTTTGACATCCATTAATAGCAGACTACCTCGTGATTGGAGAAGAAATTGTAAAAAAGAGAATTTCACATGTGCTCATTGTGTATTATTTTGTGTGAAAAAAAAATCATCACTGAAACCGAGTTTTTTGCCCCGTTACTTAACCGTGGATGGTTGAAAAGTACAGAGTTCAAAGGAGACTACGTTGAAAAATAAAATAATTTTTTTTATCCAAAAACCTGTGTTTCATTCAAAAAGTCACAGACCTATTGACCTACCCTTGTATGTTACAAATTTCATAGTAATCACTTATGTGGTTTTTGAAAAGGAGGATGGGAATGGCTCAGGATAGGAATGTTTGGAGAAATGTGGTTGCTGTGGACACAGCGATAGATAGATAAATAGAAATAGATATCAACAATATTATTTAACAATTATTTGTCAATGAAAAATAAATATGCAGATATTTTTTTTAATTTAATACATTTAAAAGGATTTATTTCTAAAATAGATATTTCATCAATTAAATTGATTATGCATTCTGATAGAAGATTGTAATACACTAAAAATTAAAATGGAACGAATCTTCCATAAAAGATAACACACCACAAGATATAATCATTATTTATCGAAATTTGAAAATAAAATTAAATGAATCTCTCCATAAAAATTTAAAAAAAGAAACATAATACTTAAGAAGATAATCTAAAAAGCATCATAAATTTTCTTTACAAAGTTTTTTATTTATTAAAATGTTGGTTTTTAATGGTAAATTGTAACAGATTCTCGTTTTTAGCTACCAGCGCGACATCCTTTTAAATATTTAAACATTTTCCGAAAACGAATGAGCATCAGCATCTATTGAATTCGATTACTTTTTTTTTTGGGGGGGGGGATTTGCAATTTTTATGTGTCTCGTTTCTTTTTATACCTCTTTTGATCTTTCTCTCTTTTTCTCTCTTTCCCTGTCTCTAAAAACCAATAATAATATTTTTTTCATAGAATAGTTCACTAATATCTAAATTCTAGTAACATTTTTCAAAAAAAAAAAAAAAAAAAAAAAATCTACCTTCATTGAAAGTCACTCGTCCTGGAGTTATGAATTGAAAAGTGATCGCATGACATTTGATTCTTTATTAAGATTCAATTAAATTTCAATTGCCGTTGCGGAAACGCATTCATTGAACTAATTGACATAATTGTATTTCAAACTAATTGCCTTCTCTCCAGGTAAATTATATATAAATTTAATTAAACGGAGCGAATGAATGCATTTAGTGATGCTCCACCGAAATGAAATGTAAATCAAAATACGCCAAAGGAGTTGATTCGAGCTTCGATGCAAATTTAATTTAATCTATTTGTTTAACGTCCCATGAGTGGGGGGGAGAGCCTGTAAATGGATTCGACACCTTGAAAACTCCCGTTAGCCTTCTTCATTCCCGAAATGGCTCTGAATCTTTATCTGTGCATTTCCATCTTGGGGTTAAGCTGCTTTTTGGGGGCCACAGACCATCATCGCCTTCCCAGACATTTACTCTATTACAAAGGTGGCTTTTTTAAGGTAACTAGATCCCTTTCCCTTTAATCAAAAAAAAAAAAAAAAAACAAAATCAAAATTTTAAAAATACAAAATAAATAACTGTAATCAATAATTTGATATTTTTTTTTATTTTTATTTATCATAAATTGGAAAAATAAAAGAATAATTTTACTTTAAATATTTTAAATATATATATATATATATATATACGTCTTAAACATTTTGTTATATGTTTACTTTTTACTATCTCGCCTGAGATAGTATTGCGACCACGAAAATTTTCGTTGTCGAGATTTTGATGTTTTTATACGTTTTGAGGGTTCCTGAATCATTTTCACTAAGGTTGAGAAAAATGTCTGTCTCTGTGTGTGTGGGGAAGGGGGGTATGTATGTAGACAAAATTACGCAAAAACGGTTTGAGCTAGAATAATGAAATTTGGTATAAGGGAATTATTCAAAATTCGTAATTTTCTATCAACTTTTGAGAAATGTAGCTCAACCGGAAGAGGATCATTATCTACAACGTTTTGATGTTTTTCTTCTAAAGTGACCGTAAAAATAAAGATATATGTTTGATAATTTTTCACATGATTAAAAATTGTATAAAACTGCTATATATAGAATTTCAGCTTGATTGAATCGTTGAAAGTACCGGAATTAATTTTTTAACTTTAATAAATATTATTTATTAATTTTAATTTATAATTAATTAAGTTTAATTTAAATATAATATATGTTAATTAATCCAATTCAAATTGCGAGATAGTCGAGTGGGGACACTGCAGCTTTTTAAATATTTTATTCAATTGTATTTATTTTTTTATTTTTTAATTTTTTAATTTTTTAATTAAATTATAAATTAAATGAATTTGGTGAGGATCGATCCCTGGATCTCTCGTTTGACAGACCAGGACTATAACCACAAGGTTTTGCTGTTGGCTAAAAGACAACTATTATATATTTAAAAGAAAATAAAGAGAAAAATAAAAATAAAAACGAAAACAGATTTAATTATATAAACATTAAATACTCCCCCTCTCCCCCTAAAAATATCATATATGCCACTGAAATTTACAATAAAATGTAAGATATTTTTAATATTTAATTTATAAGATAATTAATTAATTAAACAGTTTATTCATTTAATTAGCTATATATTTATATCGGTTTGTTCCGAGAGAAAATCGCCGAATGTTGATGAGATGAAGAGAGACACTGCATTTTCTCAATATATGGAACTGATTTTTAAATTTTTAATACCCAATTCAACATCAATTTATTGGAAATACTTTAAAATTGAAAAATATCAAATTTTTGTCACAAATAATTTTTCATAACGCTATACTATTGGTATTCTAGCTGTTTTTTTTGTTTACCATTGACGTCACCATATTTTCTCCTTTAGATAAAGATTTTATAATAATAACGCTAACTTATGTAAATTACTTAAAACTTTTTTGACATCTAAAGCACTATACACGAGGGCAGGTCAATCAGTCTGTGACTCTTTGAATGAAACATAAGGTTTTGGATAAAAAATTATTTTATTTTTCAACGTAGTCTCCTTTGAGCTCCATACACTTCGACCAACGTTTCTCCATTTTTTTCCCTTTTAAAAAATAAGATTTGTCAAGTTCATCAAAATAGAATTGTTTGTGAGATTATTTCATCGTTTGAGTCCAATCTCTTTCCACTGAGCCATTTCTTTAGTTTTGAAAACAAAAAAATAGTCACTCGGGGCTAATTCCGGAGAATAGGGCGGATGAGGAAACAATTCATATTCCAATTCATGGATTTTCATGGAAATTCTCTTTTGGTATATATATATTTGATATCTTATATTTGTTATACCTATATTTATTTTTAAAAATTATAATTTATTTTTCTATAAATGATTAGTGTTCATTACTTTAATAACCATCCAAAATTCTAGAATACTTCCTATTTAAATTAAAATACAAGTAAATTACACAAATTTTTCAGTTTAAATGAAAATTAAAAGCATCATGAAATTCAAAGTCAGTCTCTAGGCAACTGTAGATCTATCATTGCTTGTGTGCATCCTTTAATTGAACTTAGAATACGATTATTATTACCGGCTGTGCACAAAGTAACCTTAATTTCCTTTCTATAATTAGAGAATGTGATAATCAAATAGTATAGCGATTAGAGGAACGATTTGATTTTTTTTTTTATTTTATTCAACGTTACGAAGGAAATATTTAATTACACGCTTAGCGTTAGTTAATTTACTTAAATAATATTAGGATGGAAGATTGCATCGATTCTCAGGCTTATTAAATTATTAGCCAATAGATTAAATGGAATGGCAGAGACATTGCAAATTAAAAGCCACAACCTAAATCTATTCCGTTGTTAATTTAATTTTCCATTTCAATGAAAGAGAAATGTGTTGTTGTTTTTTTTTTAGTTGGTGATTGGCACCGTTGTCCCCTGTGTCGAGGATAACTCGATTGTTTGGGCAGTGAACTTACAGGGGAATTGGGCTTTACCAAACGAAACCACTCCCCTCTGGAAAAGAGACCTGACCCTACTTGGCAACTCAACACAAAGTACGTGGAATTCTTTACAACTCTTTTTTTTTTTTATTTTAATTACAACGCTATTGTTAAACTCTTGATTAAAACACACCACCACACAATACCAATAAATGCTCCAATGAATTTACCCAATAACGCCTCTCCTTCCCTTCACCTTCCTAATTTTCTTCAAGCCCGTTTTGTTACAATCGTCAATTTGTAATTATTATTATCATCCATTAATTCACAAATTTGTGTTGTTTTGTTTTTTAATTAAAGAAATATTTATTTATTTTTTTAATAATAATAATAATAATCAGTGATGTATTGGGAAGGGAACGCGGGGGACGGCGTTCCCTTACCTTTTTTTCAGAACAGGAACGCGTCCCAGTACTTTTTCATCTCCCGACTACCTTTAGAATCTCTTTTTTTGTGTTCGTTAATATTTTGTATAGTAAGAATAAGAAAAAATCAAAACTTATATGGAAAAAAAAATAGTTTGCTGAAAATAGGACTATTTTCTGCTCCCATTATGCGTTCCCTTACTTCTTATTTTACCAATACATCACTGATAATAATAATAATAATTGGAATTCATTCAGGTTATGTTTCATTCAATGACATGCAATTGGAACGTCTTCATTCATCCGGAGGCCGACCTGCCATTTATAAGGCGTTAACCAAAATTCTCGGTAGCAAACGATGTATGGCTCGGCTCATTTGCGAGACAGCAACCGGCTCCCTCTCCTTCTATAATTTAGGCGTAATTGGTCAATTAATTCAAGTGACATTAACGTAAGATAAATTTACCGAATCCTTTACGTTGCTAATTGATTTTTCTTTTGATGTTTCTTATTTTTATTATTTTTCTTTCCCAGGCCTGGATACAATTCCGACTCAATGGAGATCATTCCACATCGCTATTGGAGGGCTTATTACAGGGGACGAGAGAACCTCTGTGATAGTTACGGGCCTTGTTCCTCGTTGGATAAAATTTTTCACCTTGACACAACTAACTAACAAAATTACATCTATTTTATTGTATATTATTTTAATAACAAAGAAATAAACAAATAATAACAAATATTTTTTTAATAAGTAATACTTGTAAAAAATAAATAAACAAATAAATAAAAAAAAAGAAAGACGACTCCTGGAATGGGTAGGAATATTTATTTATATATTTTTTTTTTATTAATAAAAAAAATATACAAGGTTATTTATTATTATTATTAATATTTATAAGTATTAAAAATAAATCTAATTATTAAATTAAATTAAATTAATAATGACGTCTATTACCGATATATTATCAATTAATAAACATTAATTAAATCATAAATAAACAAAAAAATATATTTAATACATTGTATCACGCATTCTGGAGGTCAGCTCACATTCTCGTGATTCCGGACCTGGTAAGTGAATTTCTCTAACTGGGGTCTTTAGGGTTCACCCAGTTTCTGGGATCAAAATTAAAAAGCTATTTGATAAAAACTAGTGGTCTGATCAAAAAAATCAAGATAAAGGTTAAAAGAATTCGTTCTACTGATCATAGAACACCTTTACCCGGATTAGATGACAACGGATTTGATAGGCGCTTTTCTTTTGTAGGATTTACAAAGTCAGAGGTATTGTTTTTTACTATCTCGCCAAAATTTTCGATGTCGAGATTTTGATATTTTAATTCGTTTTGAAGACCTGAGTCATTTTCACTAAGGTTGAGAAAAATCTGTGTGTGTGTATGTGTGCGTGAAGACAAGATTACCCAAAAACGGTTTGCGCTAGAATAGTGAAATTTGGTATACGGGAATTATTCAAAAACTGTAGTTTTCTACAACTTTTGAGAAATGTGGCTCATCCGGAAGAGGGTCATTACCTAACACGTTTTCATTTTTTTTCCTCTAAGCTAACCGTAAAAATAAAGATATATGTTTGATAGTTTTTCACATAATTAAAAATTATATAAAACTGCTATATATAGAATTTCAGATTGATTGAATCGTTGAAAGTACTGGAATTAATTTTTTAACACTGCAAATCACGCGCCAGCACGTGACAACAAAGAGCCAAACACTCGCTGGTTTAATAAATATTATTTTTAATTTTAATTTATAATTTAATTAATTATATATAATTTAAATATAATATATGTTATTTAATCCAATTCAATTTGCGAGATAGTCGAGTGGAGACATTCCAGATTTTTTGTATTAGTGGCAAATTTAATTTTTTTTGGTGAGGGAGAAGAGGTAGGAATTAACAAAATGACTACAAAACAAAGTCCAGATTACTTTTTTTTATTTTTATTTTTCTATTGGAATTTCTTTTAATCTTTTCTATTTTATTCTACTACATTGAAATTATTTTATTTTTATTTTATTATTATTATTATTATTATAAATGAAAATTTCATTTTTTACTTGTTTCACGATATTAAATGTGAATTATGTTGACCTCTTTTCACCTCATTTCCAGAAATAAGTTGATATTGGATAATTAATTCGTGATTTTGAAATAATAACATGGATAATCATAATTTCCAATATTATAAATATATATATATATATATATAAAATTAAACAAAAAATAAAAATAAAAATAAACATGTTTGGCATAATTTACTCGATGAAATTTATAATTCAAAGCTCATCCATAAAATTATTTAAAAATTGAGGTAATTGAATGTAGCAAAGTTTTTTTTTCATTTTTAATTATATTAAAAAAATAAATTATTTAAAAAAATCAATCATGAATTTATTTTTAATAAGGGTACTAATTGGGTGCTTAAGGATTGTTGAGAAGTATTTAGAGAAAAATTTTTAAGAAGTATAAAGTTAAAATGATGTGTAATAAAAAAGTATTTACATTCATAAAAGGCAAGTAAAATTAAAATAATAATAATTAGGATATTTATACAAACCATATAGGCGTTAATAATTTATTTAAATTTATAAAAAAAAGAAATAATCATAATTTATAAATAAAAAATAGTACTTTTCATTTAAATAAATATAAAAATATGAATAGATTTTAAATTTAAATAAATTTAAATAATATAATGGTAGTATTTATATTCATATTAATTAAAAAATATTATATTAAAATTATAAATATATGAAGATAGGACTTTTTTATAATTATGATGAAATAAAAATGAGCTGTGGCCGAGCACAGAACCAACGGACGATTTGAAATAAATTATTTTCCAAATAACATTATATATATTTATATTATATATATTTTTAAAACTTTAATTAATATTTCTAAATTATATTATCTTGGTTATTATTTTTAGTTTAATTACTCAATTATTAATTACTAATATATTTTAAGTGAAAAATTTCCGACAATGAATATAAAATTAATACTTTGTAAACTATTACTTCCTGTTTCTGGATATACACCAAAAGTTGATAAATTCATGCTACTGATGCATTAAGTGATTATACCAAATTTTATCATAATCCGTTGAGCTATTCAAGCTATACACGTCTATACGGACATACAATGGACAGACGGACAGACATCATGCTAAAAATACATTTTTCTGTTAACAAAATTCATGATTCGGGGAGATATGCAAAAATCTGCACATGTGAAATTTGGTGTGAAAACAATACCTTCTCTTCCTACCATCGGTCGGTAATAATGATGAATTAAATTTGGAATCATCTAATAAAAAAGGATGGATAAAATATAATTTTATGGGGAAGATTTTCAAATATTTTATTCAAAATCGGTCCAACTATTTGAAAATTTAATATAATAATATAAAAAAAATAAGATATGCTAGAATAAGAGAACATATATTAATGAAAAGCATATTTATGAGAAACCAATTAGAAAATCGACTAATAAATCAGGATATAGTAAGAATGCAGTGAAAAATTAAATTCATATTATAATTCTAAAGTATTAAAATAAAAGAAGAATAAAATGGAAATAGCTGAGGATAGGGATGGTTGGAGGAATTTGATAGTTGTAGCCAAGAGAACATTCATGTACATTCAGACCACAGGATAAATAAATAAATCGAATAGAATTTATGTAAATATACATTTCAATATAATTAAAAATTAATTTATTGAATTAAACTTAATTTCTATTGGATCATTTAAAATTATAATTTCGAAACAATGTGATTTTTACAATGATTTTTTGAAATTCGAAATTGAGTAATTCAAAAAAAAAAAAAAAAAAAAAATAAAAAATAAAAAAAAATAAAAAATAAATTAAATTAGATTAACCAACGAATAAAATACTGATCTTGTAAAAATTTATTTCCCCAATTTTATACACAACTGCCACTTGATAAATGGTTACCTTCGTGTGGGTTTTTGAGTGAAGTGAACCGCTTGGAGCTCCGTTCGACAAACCTCACGTGTAAAGCCCCTTTCATTAGCAATCGAATAATAATTACTTTAACATCGTGACCAAAAAAAAAAAAAAAAAAAAAAAATAACAAAAAAAATTCAAGCACCTTTACCATCCATTGGATTCATTTAATAGCAGCTTTAAAGGAAAGGAGCTATGCTTTCAAAACGAGTTCACTTTACATGTTTTTTAATTGCAACTATAATTTACACGTCACAGGCCACTGGCCCCGTTCGGCTTATCTTCCCAAAAGGTGCAAAATTTTTTGTAAGTTTTTTTATTATTATTATTCTTATTTTAAACAAATTTATTTCCACCATGAATAAACCTTTTGAAAATATTTATATATTTTATATATGAGATTTCACTCTACAATTGAATTTTAATAATTTAATTTTCAAACTTTTTTAGGTTCGCATTTTCATATGTTGATAAAAAAAAATTATAATTGTATATGTTGTCTATGTCTCTCATTATATTCAATTGATAAGGAATTATAATTTCAATACTTCAATTTGGAGATTTTTATTTTTTCCTATTCGAATTCAAATTTCTTATATATATAATATATATTATTCTTATCAAATTTTATATTTTTAAGATGAATATATTTATGTATAAAATAAATTAAGCATTTTAATACTTAATATACCACTTTATATATATATATATATATATATTGTATTAATAGATTTTTTTCGTAATTACTAATCAAAACATTTGAATAAGTTAAATAAATTTAAAAATAAATAAAATATATCAAAAAGTTGATAAGAATAATATATTAAATTAAAGAAACTCGGTGAAGTTTCAAATTTATTAATATACTAGCTGCTCAGAGCGCCTTCGGCGCTCTTCACACCTAGACGGGGGCTCCGCCCCCTGTACCCCCGAGTTGTACATAGTATTTGGTGGTTGAAAGTATTAAAAGGTTTTCATCCATTTTGTTTCAATCAGTATATTACATAAAACATTCATTTCTTTTTGTGTTCTTATTTAAAAAATATATTTTAATTTAATCACTATATTAATTATATATATTATTATTGTATATGTTATATCTATCTACCTATGTGGCTCAAAGATACTCTAAAGTTCTTAGCCGCAACAACCACATTTCTCCAAGTGTCCCTATCCTGAGCCCTTATTCCATCTCTCTTACGTCCCTTCCTACGCGTCATTGGTTTTCCAAGCGGACGTTTTCCAATCGGTCTTCCCACCAATATCTTTTTCCTCTCCCATTCTTGCCACGTGCCCTGCCTATCGCAGCTTTTTCCCTTTTATAACCCTAACTATTTCTGAAGATGCAGAGAGGCCATGCAATTTCTTGTTATACAGTCTCCCTCATATCCGGTGACCTCATCTTTCTTTGGCCAATAAATGCAGGGAAGAATCCTATTCTCAAATACTCTGAATCTACTCTCATCTCCAAGGGTCATAGACCATGCCTCCCACCCATATAATGCAACAGGCAAAATAATCTTTTTATATATTCCCTTTGATAATAATTTTGAAGAGATAAGCCTCTTTATTGCAGATAACAGGCGTTTCCCGATTGCAACCCCGATTTAAATTCTTCTCAAATATTATTATCCTTCGTGATTACATTCAATTTTTCTACATATTCAAATTCTACATTTTGTATCTTAAGATTTTGTATGTTAATACTCTTCCTCTTTGTTACTAAATATTTTTTCTTATCACTATTAATTTCAAACCTCCATTAAATTTTCCTCGCTATCTGTAATTGCAATTGCCGAATCTCCTATTATATTTAAGTCGTCTGAGTAACCTAATATTTTACAATTGATTTCCGCATCTTATTCTTTCTTTACTACCTTCAAGAGAAATTTGAAGATTGAAAATTTGAAAAAGTTTATCCGGATCTATTGAGTTATGCGTATGTTTTACTAAAGTCTACAAATAATTAGTGAACAGAAATATTGAATTCGCGGTTTTATTCCTAATATCTGTCATAATGAAAATATTTTAATTAATGTTGGTCGATTTGGCCTGAACCCGCAATGATATCGTCTAATATTTCCTCCGCCTATAGTTTATAAGTATTGTATATGTTATAATAGAGTATAATATTTCTTGATCATTACATTTTGGTATTTTATTTTCATTGCTAGATTATTATTGAATATTTTTAATTATAATGAAACTTGAGAAAATGCAAAAATAGAGACTTGAGACAATTTATAAAAATTAACGGTATAAAACTATAGATAAATGACCAATATATACATTCATTAATAGTATTAATTTAAATTAATTGATTTATTTGTTTTTTTATTATTAAGTTCATTTATTAATTTTTTTAGATCATAGTTATTTTCCTCCCTTAAAATAAACTTATCTAATTCTGGTGGTGCTAGGGGATTTGAAAATTATTCGTCGCAATATGAAGATTTCGCTTACAGTTTCTGTCATGTCCGACCTCCATCCAACAGTTATTTTCTGTCAAGTTTTTTGCTTCTCTTAATCATGTGATCTATATATTTAATTTTTTTTGATTCATTATAATAAAATTTAAACAAATAAAAATTTTTACTTTGTTAATTTATATAAATTTCAATATAAACTGATTGTGAGTGATACGCTTAGCCAATACTCTGAATAATTTGTGTACAAAAATATTGAATGTTCTTAGCGAGATTTGATATAATGTTGTACGATTTGTCCTAAATCTGAATTAGAAGAAAATTATAAATTGCCTCCTTTTCCAGCTCAATTCATTTACCCACCCATGTTGCATATGGCATCTAAATTTCTTAAAACTCCGTTTTTTTAATTTAAAATATAAGGAGAGAAAGAGTTTTAAATTATATTCGAATAGTCTATATATTCTATATATCAGTATTTTTTTTCTGAATTTAATAGCAAGTTGATTTTAAAAATTTTCCATTCTTAATGCATATGATTGATTACATGTGTTAAAATTTAAAAAAATTCAAATATTCTAATTTTTATATTTATATACAATTTAATATTATTTTTTATTAATATCATATCAAAAAAAGAGAATTTATTAAAAATTAAAAATAAAAAAAGAAGCCTATTAATAAAACATTGAATGGTGATTTAATTATTTTATTAAATTAATTAAAATGAGACCTTTTAGAATGAATTATTTAATTGAAATGATATTTAAATATAAGAATTTAAAAAAATATTATATTCTTTGTTTGGCAATTGTTATTTAATTATGTGCAACATGATTCGACTTGCACAGAGCATCGTTATTTTTTATTAATATCACATAATAAAAATGAATCTTTTAAACATAATAAATAAAAAAGACATTTTAATAAATTTAAAAAATATACCCAATTTAAAAATGTCAAAAATTTAAAACAACTTTATATCATCATATTTTAATTTTATATATAATATATATATATATTTAGTAATTAATAATAGAGTAATTAAATTAAAATAAAAAACAAAGATAATATAATTCAGTCATTTTAATTCAGGTTAAATAATATTTTTTTTTATTATTCAATGATAAAATTTATATATTATTATATATATATTATAGAAAAGAAGAAATATTCAATTAAATAAAAAATAATTTAAGATAAAAATATGATCTAATAAATATTTTAATTAAATTGAGAACTTTTAGAATAAATTGTTTAATTGAATTGATATTTGTATATTAGAATTTAAAATAAAAAGGGAAATATTATAATAATTCTTCGATTGGGAATCTCTATGATAATTCATTGTTTGAAATGATTCCGCTAGGCCGACAGTGAGCCGCGAGCTGCTCTTGAATGAACAACACGGAGAATTATATAAACTTTAAAAAATTAATTTCTGCGGTTATTGATAAGATATTAATAAAATGTATAGCCTATGTTACTCTAGAGGTATATAAGAATATTGTGATGTAATTTCAAAGAAATCGGTTCAGCCAATTCTGAGTCTATAAAATAGTAATTTTCCGGACAGACAGACAGACAGACAGACAGACAGACAGACAGACAGACAGACAGACAGACAGACAGACAGACAGACAGACAGACGTGAAAAATTCTAAAGTCACTTTTGGATTCTAGAGGTCATGAAACGCGAAGATATGCAAAAATTTTTAAATTCTGAGCAATGTGCAGACAAAAACCTTTTTTTATATATATAGATTTGCTTTATGCGCATTTTAGCTGTTACGAAATCATCAGAGTTCAGAAGAAGAAAGGTTCTGATGAAAATATAACAACTGAAATGCGCATAAAGCAAATATATCAATAAATTTGAAACTTCACCGAGTTTCTTTAATTTAATATATTATTCTTAAATTGACTGTCATCTGCCTTTTAAGTATTAGAATATTTATTTATTTTTATTAATTATGATTAATAGTTATAATTTCAAAAAAAAAAAAAAAAAAAAAAAAAAATTTAAATAATATGCAAACAGGTTCGTCTAAATGTCAAAGAGAACGTGCAAAGTGTGAGGATCACTGATATATTCGCGTTCGCTTTTGGCTTCAAAGCGCAATGGCCTTTGCCAGATGAGCCAATTATTCGGCCAGTGCATCGCAGGGATGTCGTGGATCAATTGAAAACCACCATCGGAAGGTAATCCACCTCCCACCCTCTGTCCTAGCCCTTTTAGCCTTATTACAATATGCAGGGAGTTGAATACATCCCAGCAGACAAGGGGGACAAAGCTGAATGTGTACATCCCAACCTTACAATAGGATTATCCCCTCTTCTTGCTTTTCCATTCCATTCTTTACCTTTGACATTACATTTTCCCTCTATTATATACTTTCCAAGTTAACTAAGTAAAAGTGATAAAACTATTGTATTATTTATATATATATATATATATATATATCGTAGTATATATTAGTAGTATAATATATAATAAATATATTGATTAATTCAATTTTCATTTTTATTTCATATGCATTATTAAATTTTAATTAAGAATTTTAAAAATAATTTTTTTATTAAAAATTCAAAAATTAATTATACTTTATTATACACTCCCCCTCCCCCCCACTCACCCCATACACTCCCATAAAACAAAATAAAATGTTCAAATTAAAATAAAATGATGTTAAAATACAAATATTAAATATTGTTATGTTTTCTTTGTAGTATGGGTTGGAGAGGTGAAGCCTGTATCAGAAAACTACAATGTGAAGTTCAACAAGGCATCAGCCAGAACGGATTCTTCTCCCGAGTTTTGGAAATCTTATTTGAGTATGATAATTTAATCCTGATTGTGTGTAATTAGATCATAATCATATTAATTGTTAATTCAATTTATACTATAATACCATCATGTTATTTATAGAATTTTGCTACAGTTATCAATCATCTTGTCTGTCTTGTATGTTAATACAATTTATTTAATTATTTTGTTTTTATCAAGACAACTGTTTAAATTAGTTTATTTGTGACTTACTTTCAATGCGCCCTAGGCGAAATTGATATAACCGTTAAATTTGGAGCCTAGAACAAAACATAGTAAATAAGTTTAATACAATTGACGTGCTTTCAAATATTGGCGCCTGGACTGTCATCCGGGGCGATTGGCCGTTAAACCGTTATATGATTCATTTTCCAGAATTCTATTTTTAAAATCATTTGAAAAAGGAAATTTAGATATTTTCAAAAATTATTTTATACATCCAGGCCGAACTTTTCAAAACTCTTTCTAAGTGAGGATCTCAGACTCATATGATTCCTAATTTCATAGCAATTCGTTTTGTGATTTTTAAGATTTTGTAATGAGCGAGTAGCCGGTGGTATTTGAGATTATATATATATAGTTAACCTCCCGGTTTTATATATATATATATATATATATATATATATATATATTAGGTTGTACGGAATGTAATTTTGTTTTTTCCGCCACAGGTTATAATTATTATACGAGGACAGGTCAATAAGTTTATTTCCCGTGTCTTAAATGAAATTTCAACAGTGCTCCTGTCAGCAGACAATTATAAGCTGACTCCTGTCAAAATTCGAACCAACTGGGTCTTTTAGTTTTTGTTTGAGTTCCATTAATAATCGACTACCTCGTGATTTGAGAAGAAAATGAAGATACGTAAATTTTTCGTGTGCTGATGTTTGGTGTTATTTAACCGCAAAATGGACACGTTTTTGTGTCGTTTCGTAACGTGGATGAAACGTGGATCCACCAGAACACAATAGAGACTAAACAGCAGTCAAAAGAGTGGGTTTCTGAGGGTGAATTGGAACCAAAGAAGTCCTCGACAAATCTTATTTTTTAGAAGGGATTGAAAAATTGTAGAAACGTTGGATGAAGTGTAAAGAGCTCAAAGGAGACTACGTTGAAAAATAAAATAATTTTTTATCCAAAAAACCTGTTTCATTCAAAAAGTCACAGACTTATTGACGTGCCTTCCTAATACAAGGGTTGTGTGTAAAGAAATTTAAGTAATTTTTGCACTAGATTTTGGTTTGTACCTTATAAATATAAGAACAATAAGCAGCATTTTCTTGATATTTTACTTTTTTCCTATAGAAAAGGTAAAAATGATGTTCAAGCTAGAAAGAAATTAACTGGTGTGTATGGAAACGATGTTTTGACAATACGCCAGTGTCAGAACTGATTTGCAATCTGATTTAGATCCGACAATTTTGATGTCGAATATGCACCACGTACTGGAAGGCCGGTTGAAGCTGATAAAGACACGATAAAAGCATTTGTTTATTTCTTGGACGATAAAGTTTTTTTTTCAAATGAAGAGGTTAAAAATAATTATAATCTGGATCAATTTTTTGTCATCACATACTTATTTATTTATTATACGAAAATTGTCTTTCAGGTTTACAAAAAAAAAAATAAATATTTTCCGAACAACTTAATATACAGTTAAAATACGACCTAATTAAAAATCACAATACTTAAATTATTTTTAGCCTGATTCACTAGTAAAAATTGTTTTCGGGTTTTTACTGCAATTTTAATTTGTTTAAATGTCTTTTTTTATTTTTTTTTCTATATTTTGCTAGTACTTAGCTTTATTAATCTTTAGACTTGTTTTGCTTCCATTTTAATTAATTAATTATTTTATTTGTTTCAGGGATCCCGAATTGGACTGTAGCTGCACTGACTTGGATGACTGCCCTTTTTCCCTTTATCATTTACTAAATTTGCAATGGGATTCAATGAATCACATATAACTTTGAAATTTTAAATTATAAATAAAGAGTGAAAATCTCAAAGGACCAATTTTTCATACAAGAGCAAAATCAATGATTCATAGCAATCTTGTCGTTTGAAGGTGAATATCCATGCCTCCATATATCAATTGAGAATCTTATTAAAGTGGGAAATAAATATTTTCCTCAAATATATAAATTTATTATTCATAAACTGATATAGAAATTGACATTTAAATATAAAATTATATTTTCTTGCATTTCTCAATAATCTATGATGTTGATAAAATTCCAATAAAAACGATCGCTAAATAATTTAGATAAAAAAAAAAAATTATCCTAGACCCAATATTAGAGTCGTCCACACCGGCACACCTCTATTATCTACTAATAAAAAAAAAATAATGAATTTATTTATAAAATTAAAAATCTTTTTATTTATTCTTAAACTATATATATATATATTTAATCGAATTAAAAAAAAAATTGCATAAAGACTTTATCTTTTCAATCAAATAGAAATAGTCAAACGGTCCTAAATCAGGTGAATAGGGTGGTTGTAGAATTATATAAATTAACTTTTTGGTCCAGTGTTCACTAAAAATATCGGACGATATATTTTCGTGGAGAGAGGCAAAAACCGATAATTATCTGAAAATTATATCTTGAGACGAATAACTTTACACAATCGATACAAAACACTTAAATCATATTTCTTGTTAGCAATGTAGTCTGCAAGAAATTTATAATTTACATCGGTAAGTTTATAAGAAAAATTCATCTTATTTTTTGGATCAGAAAAACCTTTGAAGTAATTATTTTAAATGTATATAATTATATAATATTGTAAAAATGAAATATTAAATAATAAACACTGATCATCCAAATGTATATATTTTAATTTCTAGACTTTTTATTTCATAACAAGAATAATTTAAAAATACATCTGTTGTTTATTTTTTAATTAAATTGAAATTAGTTGATTATTTTTCTTTTTTTTATATTATAACGTTTTTCTCAACTTGGCGTCTGTTTCTCATATATATTTATCAAAAATAAAATTTTATTTAATAAATTATTTATTTAATATATTAAAAAAAATATATATTTATAAATATAATATATTTTATAATTTATTTATATTATTTGATAAATATCTGATTCTTAGTAAATGATTATCAGTCAATATTCTTTTTTAAATTATTTTTTTAAGATAATATTATTTTGTTTTAAATAAAAAAAGTAAAAGTATAAATAAAAATAGAATTAGAATTTATTTATTTTAATATTTATTTTAGTTTTCATTGCAAAGTGAAGGTGATCGGTTGGGCTGTGTCCGTCCACCTTGCCAGGTAATTCATTAATAAGTATTTTATTCATTCTCTTTAATTAAAAATAATATTTATTTGTTTTCTATCCACACTTTATATTAAAATGAATATTTTAATTAATTATTTGTTATTTTGGATTAAATTATTTGATTTTTACGACTAAACGTTATCTACTTTTTGATCATTTATTTCATTTTTCATTTTTTAATGCTCTCATCATCATCTTTGGAATATATTAATTAATTCATTACAAATATCCATCAACAAAAAGCCAAACATGCGCTGGTTTAATAAATATTTTTTATTAATTTTAATTTATAATTAATTAAATTTAATTTAAATATAATATATTATATTATTTAATTCAAATTGCGAGATAGTCGAGTGAAGACACTCCAGCTTATTTTATATATGTCTACGAGAGAAAGGAAACAAAACCTTTTTTTATGAAGACACCAAAATCCTATTTACATTTATAAAATCTCATATTAATAAAAATTATTCATTTATAAATATAATATAATAATTATTATTTAATAATAACATTTATTTAACATAAATACATAAAAACAATTTTAGAAGATTAATATCTTTTTTTGTTTTATTCAATTTTTTCAAATTTTCCTATAACTTCATCTTTTCTATTTCTCTTGTTATATTAAATAAATTTATCAAATTAAAATAGCACTAAAAATAATAAAATAAAATAAATATAAAAATTTTTTTATAAATTAACGTTTTTCTCATGGACTAAAAAGAATAAAATAAATTTAAATGCGCCCGTTTTTCGTTGAATATGAAGCAATTCATCCATAAACTTTTTTAGGCTTATAGAAAAATTATTTTTATTCTTTTTAGTTCATGAGAAAAACGTTATTTTATAAAATTTTTTTATATTTAGATTATTTCTAATTTGCCAAACCTTGTTGACATTCTTATTAAGATTCCCTTCAATTTCAATTTTGATGCCTTACTGAACTCATTTTTAAATATCCATGATAAGAATGTAACACCCTAATTTTTCTCTCATTAAGTGTATAAGGAAATAATATGAAAATTAAAAATTCATTGCTAACTTTCTATGATTGTCTTTTCAATAAACTTTCCAGTTCTAATCATTTTTGACAACCTAGAAAAAAATATCATTAATATTACAGGTATAAAAGTATAAATTAAAAGAATTCGATCTATACTTGCCAATTAACTCCTTGTCAAATAGATTTTTTCGTAAAAATCTATTGTTAAGTCTGGGCAAATTGTTCTTGCCTCTTGTCTAGAAATATGTGTCATCGGTTCAGTACCTTTATATTTCACCTGGTACATCCAGTTTCCTTTAATATATTTGGTTTTAATTATTTTGTCTATCTCCTTATTTTCTTGAGTACTTTCTAAGTCAGCCTCTTCACTAGTTGATTTATTCTTAAATTTGTGTAAAAGTTCTAAACAATTCAAATTTTCTTGGGGCTCCCATGTGGGCTTCCATTCTACGAGATATTCCACAATCCCGTTGTTAATTCTATGGTTTAAAACTTTAATAATTTTATATTTGGGATTCTTTTTATTTATTTGATTATAATCTTCAGTGGTCCAGCTCTGGTTCCATTGTACATGATATTCTTTTATACATTTTCTAGTTCTTTCTCCAAGAATCTGCTGAACAGAATATTCTGTCTTGTCGTCGCTCGCATTGTTTAATCGCATCTTTTTGGCTTGACTTCTTGTTTCCATATTATTGGAATTAACTTCAAATTCTGAAAATAAACAAAATGTCAATAAAACATGATTTATTTAAATATATATATATTATTTTCTCTATTTAATTTGTTAAACCAATTTTTAAATAATAAATTACAGAATATTACTCATAAGTAGATATTTATTTCAAATTAATTCAAATATATAAAATTTGTCATTTGTATAAGTTATTATTATGTTCATCCTGTCAGATAAGGTAGTCTAGCGTACTGAAAATATCTTTCTTAAAAAAAATTAATTTAATTATTTTGTCTTATGTGAAAGGAGACATCAATTGTAAACAAAAGAATTTTTTACAAAGTAAGATTGACTTTAAAACAGTGATTCCCAAAGTGGGCGCTACCGCCCCTCCAGGGGGGCTGTGATGGCCACTGGAAGGAAAATTACTTGTATATTACATTTCTATTCTGAGTTCAATAAAATGATACCTACATAATTTCAATGTTTCTAATTTACACCTTTATTTATAATATTTTGCAAATAGGTACATTTATCTTTCTGTTTAATTGTTAATCAAATTAAAAAAAAGTTAATTTCCAAGGGGGCGCTGAGTAAATTTTTTTCTGGAAAAATAAGTTTGGGAAACACTGCTTTCAAGGATTGACATGTTCTATTTATTGTTATCTTTTAGTATGAGAATGATGGATTCCTAGATTAACAAATCGAAAACCCAAAGAACAATCAAAATTAACATTAATTATATTTCTCCCATATTATAATATTAAATAGGATAGATTTCTGTTTTATTTAAAGAATCTGGTTATTCTAAATTTTTAAAATAAATTATCAAAATGATGAGATGATATAAAAATAAAATTACTTAAAAATAATTTATATTTAAATAATATCAAATTAATTAAAATATTCAATCAATTTAATTTTGAATAGAATTTATTTTTAGTTTAACAGGATATCCCTGTATATATGTAGATGTTTTATACTATTACAGTATCTATAGAATTAACTTATTGGCTTTTGGTATTTATGCCCAATTTAGTCAATTATTGTATTGCGCGGAATTAATTATATAATCCTAAATCTAATGTCTAAATCTCAATGTTCGATTCTTCGGTCTCAAATTCGGTGGACCAAATGTATAACCACTAAGCTACCATTCTAATACATATTTGATTCTATACACATTACATATAATATATTATAATTAATAATATATATATTGAATTTGAGATATTATAATAAAATTGATAATTTTGAAATTAATTAAATTAAAAAAAAAAACTTCAACTCTTAAGATGAATGAATTTTATGAATGGCACTATCAGGCAAAGAGTTGACCAATGGAATTGAACGGGAGAGAGATATTAAGTCATCAATATAAATTAAGAAAAGTGTTGAAGATGGGTGGGGTGAGGGGTGGGGGGAGAGAGAGATAGAGAGAAGTGAAAAATCATTAAAGCTCGAAAGAAAACTTTGAAACCATTTGGAACGCCCCAAGGCAGTGGTTTCCAACCTTTCTGTACCGGCGCCCCCCTTAATTTTTGTAATAATTTAATTTCTTTTTCAATAGTCGGGCACATTTCTGAAAGTGGGCCATGGTTCAGAGCATCGCATTTTTTAGAACCATATTGAAAAAAAAAATTGAAAAAAAAAAATCGAAAATGTTTAAAAGTTTGGCCACAAAATCATCTTAAAAAATTGAAAAAAAATCGAAAATATTCAAAAGTTTGCGGGCACTTGAAAATGGTTCTAATACCTTCGCGCCCCCCTTACAACAGTCTCACACCCCCCAGGGTTGGAAAACGCTGCCCCAAGGTGTGTCCACAAGCAGACAATTTGTCAGGGAGTTTTTGGTGCCACTTGTTCAAGTGCTTAATATATTTTTAAATTTTCTATGATATTTAAATCAATATAACAATGAATAACCGTTTATATAATCAGTTGAACTAACCATACTGATATTACTTGAAAACCAACCTTAATTGTTTTTTTATTTATTATTATTCTATTTTGTGTTCGCATTTACATGGTCCTGTAATTGGGTTCTCGGGAGGGAGTAGGGTTAGTTTAAATTGAATTCAAAATATATATTGTTCACACTAGAGCTCAGAAACGAATGTATATACTTTTGTTCTGGGAGGGAGGAGGGCGGCAAAACAAAAAGAGCTAACAATTTTTAGAAAAAACAAAATTTAATTTTTTTTTTTAATTTTTCCTATTTTATTTTACAATATTAAAATTATTTCATATATATTTTTTATATTAATATTATTATTTATTATTTTATGCATTAAAATTATTCAGATTAGTTAATTTTTTTACTATCTCGCCAGAGATAGTATTGCGATCACGAAAATTTTCGATGTTGAAATTTTGATGTTTTTATACGTTTTGAAGGTTCCTGAATCATTTTCACTAAGGTTGAGAAAAATGTCTGTGTGTGTGTGTGTGTGTGTATGTATGTAGGCAAGATTACGCAAAAACGGTTTGAGCTAGAATGATGCAATTTGGTACATGAGCATTTTTCAAAATTCATAGTTTTCTATCAACTTTTGAGAAATGTAGCTCAACCGGAAGAGGGTCATTACCTACAACGTTTTGATTTTTTTCCTCTAAAGTGACCGTAAAAATAAAGATATATGTTTGATAATTTTTCAAATGATTAATAATTGTATAAAACTGCTATATATAGAATTTCAGCTTGATTGAATCGCTGAAAGTACCAGAATTAATTTTTTAACACTGCAAATCTCACGCGCCAACACATGCCATGGTGCCATCAATAAAAAACCAAACATGCGCTGGTTTAATATTTATTATTTATAATTTATAAAATTAATTAAATTTAATTTAAATATAATATATTATGTTATTTAATCCAATTCAAATTGCGAGATAGTCGAGTGGAGACACTCCAGCTTATTTTGTTTCGGTTGGAGAGTGAACAGAGGTTAGAGAATCACATAACAATTCGAGAACCAAGACATTTAGAAGTACCAATTTAAATTTTGAATACAGAACTTTAAACAGACAAAAAATTAATAATAAGACGAGGGTCTGCAAAATATAAAAATAATCCATTAATTCTAACCCACTTCAAATGTCACTGTCAAAATTAGAATTAAAAATTCTTTAAAACAAATATAAATTATCAAAATTATTACATGATTACATTTTTTCGATTTCCTATTGAATGAATGAGTGATGTAAATACAAATATATATTTTTATGTTTAAATATTTTATTTTCTGTTTGTAATAGGCAAAAGGTTCCGTAAGAGTAGGGCATTTCGAAAAAAACCAAACCGGGACAAACGTTTCTTTCTTTTTTTTAGAACCAAATTGAAAAAATTTTGAAAAAATGTACAAAATGTCGTAAATATTAAAAAAACGGGGCAATAGGCTGTCCCGAAGACATTTTTGGGAACGCCGGGACAGAGTACTCAAAAACGGGACGTTTGGTCACCCTACGTAAGAGTAATGTAAATAAAATAAAATATTTGTTAAATTTTCTATTGGCGTTTATAATTCTTAAAGAAAGAAAATTAAATATTTTTAAGCCAAAAAGGTAACATGAATGACATTTGAAAATTAATTAACACACATACCGTTTTCCAATGGATATCGATTTTTCGAATTGAAGTCGTATACTAGTTCAAAATTTGCTTTTGATCAAAGAGTTATCTGTAAAAAAATCAAAGAAATGTGTTAATTTTTTGTTTTCAATTGACCTATATTTTTTTTGACCTAAGAAATTTAAAATTATTTTTCTTTTATTATTAAAAAAGAAAAAAAATAATTGAATTTTTTTTTTAACATTTTAATATTAATACAATGTTTTGAATTTTATCTTGAAATATTTAATCTTTATTTTTATATATTTTTATGTAACATGAAACTATTAATACAAATTTGAAAATTTTATTAAAAAAAATGTTATTAAATGATATTGATATTCTATTTCGTCTCTTGAAAGAAATTTAATTATTTCCATCAAAATAATTAATAAAAAAATGAAAAAAAAAAAAAATATATAATACCTCTAATACTTTAGAAAGATCAGTTTCTTACTCCAACGATGCCTTCCTTCTATACTCCGAACCTGTCCGATAGAAATTAATCAAAATTAATTGAAATGAAATTTTCGTTTACTAATAATCATTCATAGAACTTTAAATATTTATAATTTTAATTAATTGGAATTAAATATTTAATTATAAATATTAATTATTATAATTATTTTTGTAGAATCCAGGTGCACCAAAAATATTATTATCTGCCCTGGGTTCAAGAATTCATCAAAGACTTTCATATTTATTTTCACGCTAGAAGCATATATTATATTCAAGTGACAATTTAATACATTAACAAAAACAAACAAATTTTATTATTTTAATTTGAACAAATGATTAAAAAAATAAATTAATAAAAAATAAAATAGTTAAGAAAAATAATTAATTTATATGAAATTTTATTTTGATATATATATATATATATATATATATATATTTCAGATTTCATTATTCAATTATATATGAATAGTTATTCATTTATTAAGATGAATATAATATATTGTATTAAAATCAAACAAATTTTATATAAAAATAAATATAAATAAATAAGAATAATTAATTTATATACAAAATTAAGATGAAATATACTATAAATATATATATATAAAATAATATAGTTAACCAGCCTTCGGCGTTCTTCTCACATAAATTTATAAAATTTGTCTAAATTAATTTTAATTTCAAAATTTCAAATTTATTAATATAATATAAGCACAAAGCGTTTGATATATTTTCTTTTCCCGAATGGATTTATACTACTATACTATGCATATATTATATAGTCATTTATAAAAAAAAATCATTTATATATATATATATATATATATATATATATCAATAATTGTTTAAGAACAATTTATATTATATTCATTGCAAAATAATTGATAATTATAAATTATAAGATAATTGAAATGTCCATATACTATAATCGAATTTTTAGAAATTTTGAATTTATTAATTACTAAAATGATATTCACTTTATATACTGATTAGTTATTATTTATCTTACCTTATAGGTGGATGATAATTTGAAAAATTTGAAAAATTTGATAAATTCTTTATAATAATATAATGAGTTGTTATTAGTAGATAGTACTTCAAGTGAGTGAATTTGGGTGGCGTCCCCCCGCTCCGTAATAGTTACCAAAATGGCGCCCAAAAACTTTTCGAAATCAAAACCCCTAATAATTTATATAAATATTATATTATTTAAATAAATTTATTTTTTTAAATTGTAGTTATATATTTTGCTTTTTATATTTAGTTTTCGTTATAATTTGTTATTTTTTTTAATATTTATCTAACAGTGATTTTTAAACTGTGAGCCGCGGCTCCCTTGGAGAGCCGCGAAAAAATTCCTAATACTTGAAATTTTTTGCTTCTGTGTGAAACTTTGGAACATTTTCGATTATTTTTAAATTTTTTTCAATTTGTCACTAAAAAAAAAAAAAGCTCAACTGTTGTTTGGACCAAGCTTTTGTCGTTAATTTTACTACTTTTACAGCTGACAATTTGTTGTGCAAATTACATTTTTTTTGACATATATTCCCCATAAATAAACCAGAAATTTATTTAAAAAAAACGAGTATACATTATAATTAAGTCAAATATAAATATAATTGTAATAATATATATATATATATATATATATATATATATAAATATATAATATAAAATAAACATTTGTAGCATATTTATTTAGCAAAACAAAACGTTTAAACATACATATAGGTATGATTAAGTCAAATGAAAATATAAATATAATTGTAAATAAATATATTTAACAAAACGAGTAAATATTATAATTAAATTGTCAGCTGTAAAAGTAGTAAAATTAACGACAAATGTAGTTTGCCAGTAATTTGTAGTGCCAATACATATTTTGATGTGAAATTACATTAATTGCTGTTCGTTTACACGTTTTGTCGTTTTACCAATTTTTTGATGTTGTATATTTTTTTTGCCGCTTGCATTACCAAATTTGTCGTACTGAATACATTTTTTGATGGGCCGAAGAATATTCTCTGTTTACTGCACACATCCAGTGATCTCAATCATATATAATAATATGATTAATTTGAATATTAATCAATTCTTTATCCATTATACTCCATTAGTATATTACTAGTTTATTTCTCTAATCGAATTATTCAATTTAAATAAAAATTCTTATTGACACTTTTCACCTTCAATCGGATTATTAGGTAAACTTAATCTGTTTTTAATGTAAATTACTTTCATTTATTATAGATATTATTATTGTTATTATCATTAAAAAATTAAAAATAAAATAATAAATTATATATTAACACACTATGAGCGGGCGGGTATTTGTACTCGTTACGGGGACTGCCACTTATAAGCGGGCCGACGCTAGCCGCTCATAGTGTGATAATATATATTTTCCCATGTGTCACTTAAAATTACTTATTTTAAACGATAACTAATATATATCCCTCATATAAGTGGCAACGGGTATAAATACCCGCCCCGCTTATAAGTGGCAGTCCCCTCAACGGGTACAAATACCCGCCCTGCTCAATAATTCGAAAATATCGAGAAATTATTCAGTTTCATGTAAGAATTGATTTTATTCATCCTAGTTTAAATTTTATTTATATTTTTATTTATTTGTATTTCTATATACTATATTCAGGAGACCCTCATGCCCACTCTTAAAGATTTTGGAACAATCGAAGGATACTGAAGGCTCTATAGGAGTTTGTATTCTCTGGAGGATTACCAGGTTAAAGGGTCATTATAATCTTGGCCAGTTTCCAAGTGAAAGGAAAATTCTCAATTTTAATAATTCTGTTGAAAAAGTGGAATTCAGAAATACCGAGCATACTCATGGTGCCCCTTATTTTGTTATAACCAAGAGCTTTTTTTAATAAACAAGTGATTATATAATATGATTTCAATTAAGTCGGGTTAACTACTATTAAAATTATTCAGTAGAAATTGAATGTGAAAAAGTTTCTTGGATAAAATCTTCAGCCAGATGACTTGAAAATCTATCGGGCTTTTCTAAATTTGTTCGAATCCATTCACCTGTTGAAAGCCTAAGTGGAGGAAGAATATGGTTGGGCTGGTTGTTTATTTTTTTTTTGGTTAATTTCCAGAGGGAATTGGGGGGTTGATGAATACGTTCTGAGTAAAGGTTTTAACCTACGTTTTTCTTAATGGTGAGAAGTTTTTTTTTTTATTTGTTTGCATAAATAATTGTTTTGTTTTTATTAATGACAGATCTGTTTGATTGCCAAATTCTTCTCAATTTATTTTTGTAAGATATGACTTTTTTTATTTTAGAAGAGAGTAAAGTGTGAAGGGTTTAGAACGGGAGAGCTAATTGGATGGTTGATTGTTGGAGTGTTAGATATGGGTGATAAGGAAAGGATATATAATCAACAAATATTAATAAAAATAAATAGATTTTTTTAACATTTGCTCATTGTGGAGCAATAATAAAATATCTTACAATAAAATTATGCATAATAATTTTTTTTAAAATACGTGTGCACTGTTTTTAGGTAAATTTAGAAGTAGAAAAAACAAAGGGGAAAATAGAGGGGGGGAAGAAGAAAGAGAAAATTAAGAACGAAAAGATTTGGTCATTAGAAAGGGTTTAATCGTCCGTAAGCTTAAATCTTTAAAGTAATTTCTTTAATAGAAGATGCTTACTAAAATTTAACTTAAAAAATAAAAAAACACCTTAATCAGAATAGTTTTTAATTAAATACACTATTGGGGAAGTTTCAAGTTGATTGATTTCTTTGTTGATTTCAGTCAGTTGAGAAAAAGAAAGATTATGTTGAAGATTTAATAATCTAAATGCGCATAAAGCAAATATATAAAAATTTTGGAAAAAATTCGGAAATGTTCAAAAGCTCTGTCCAGAAAACGTTTGAACTTTTTTTTAGAAGCAAATTGAAAAAATTTGGAAAAAACTACGAAATGTCCTAAATATTTCAAAAAACGGGACAAATATCAAAAAGATGGACACTTAGTGTTTATTTTTTTGACCAACCGTTCTCCTTTATCGAGGACAGTCCCCCATTTGTAAGCTCTATCCTTCTTTTGTAAGTGTCTTCCTAACTGTCCATCTTTTTGATATTTGTCCTGTTTTTTGAAATATTTAGGACATTTCGTACTTTTTTTCAAAATTTTTTCAATTTGCTTCTAAAAAAAGTTCAAATTTTTTCTGGACTTAACTTTTGAACATTTCCGAATTTTTTTTAAATTTGGTTCTAAAAAAAAGCAAAATGTCCTGATTTGGTGTTTTCAAAAAATGGTCAACTTAAAATATATAAAAAATATTCCAAAATTTACCGAGTTTCTTTCGTATGAGAAAATATTCTTATTAAGGTTTATATTTTTTTCTTCACTTTAAAATGTCTGCATCGGTTCATTTAGTTCCATGGTATTGATAAGTAATGAAACGATTATGATAATTGATCCTGAATTGGTGGATGACTTCGGTCATTATTGGTTTATATAGTTGGTTTATTGGGTCGTTACGGGAGTAGTGTTTATGTGTGTGTGTGTAGAGGGGGGGGGGGAACCTATCGTGTAAAGTACGGTGTTTTGGAACCTATATATAAGTTAAATGTGATCCCCATTTAAGTAAGAGTTTAATTTTTTTATCGTTTTGTGATGTTACCATGTCTGTTTTCTGTCAAGATAAATGAAATATTTGGCAGTGGCTCTTGAAAATAAAAAAATAAAATAAAATAAATGTTTGATTGGGAAATAATCATTTTCTTTGGATTATTCATTTAATTTAAAGAAATGTATGATAATAAATGAGCAAATATAAAATAATTTTTTAAAATATATACATTAATACTCTATCATTCGGTATTATCTTTTAATATCTTTCAATATTTCATTTATTTTAAAACAATTCTTTTTATTCTCAATTTTGATGGATTTAAGACTAAAAATCTTTTAAATTAAATTTTTAAAACACTTAAATCATATTTCTTGTTAGCAGTTTAGTCTGCAAGAAATTTATAATTTACACTGGAAGTTTATAAGAAAAATTCATCTTATTTTTTGGATCAGAAAAACCTTTGAAGTAATTATTTTAAATGTATATAATTATATAATATTGTAAAAATGAAATATTAAATAATAAACACTGATCATCCAAATGTATATATTTTAATTTCTAGACTTTTTATTTCATAACAAGAATAATTTAAAAATACATCTGTTGTTTATTTTTTAATTAAATTGAAATTAGTTGATTATTTTTCTTTTTTTTATATTATAACGTTTTTCTCAACTTGGCGTCTGTTTCTCATATATATTTATCAAAAATAAAATTTTATTTAATAAATTATTTATTTAATATATTAAAAAAAATATATATTTATAAATATAATATATTTTATAATTTATTTATATTATTTGATAAATATCTGATTCTTAGTAAATGATTATCAGTCAATATTCTTTTTTAAATTATTTTTTTAAGATAATATTATTTTGTTTTAAATAAAAAAAGTAAAAGTATAAATAAAAATAGAATTAGAATTTATTTATTTTAATATTTATTTTAGTTTTCATTGCAAAGTGAAGGTGATCGGTTGGGCTGTGTCCGTCCACCTTGCCAGGTAATTCATTAATAAGTATTTTATTCATTCTCTTTAATTAAAAATAATATTTATTTGTTTTCTATCCACACTTTATATTAAAATGAATATTTTAATTAATTATTTGTTATTTTGGATTAAATTATTTGATTTTTACGACTAAACGTTATCTACTTTTTGATCATTTATTTCATTTTTCATTTTTTAATGCTCTCATCATCATCTTTGGAATATATTAATTAATTCATTACAAATATCCATCAACAAAAAGCCAAACATGCGCTGGTTTAATAAATATTTTTTATTAATTTTAATTTATAATTAATTAAATTTAATTTAAATATAATATATTATATTATTTAATTCAAATTGCGAGATAGTCGAGTGAAGACACTCCAGCTTATTTTATATATGTTCCCGAGAGAAAGGAAACAAAACAATAACCTTTTTTTATGAAAACAATATGAGTACAATATCCAATATCCTATATACATTTATAAAATCTCATATTAATAAAAATTATTCATTTATAAATATAATATAATAATTATTATTTAATAATAACATTTACTTAACATAAATACATAAAAACAATTTTAGAAGATTAATATCTTTTTTTGTTTTATTCAATTTTTTCAAATTTTCCTATAACTTCATCTTTTCTATTTCTCTTGTTATATTAAATAAATTTATCAAATTAAAATAGCACTAAAAATAATAAAATAAAATAAATATAAAAATTTTTTTATAAAATAACGTTTTTCTCATGGACTAAAAAGAATAAAATAAATTTAAATGCGCCCGTTTTTCGTTGAATATGAAGCAATTCATCCATAAACTTTTTTAGGCTTATAGAAAAATTATTTTTATTCTTTTTAGTTCATGAGAAAAACGTTATTTTATAAAATTTTTTTATATTTAGATTATTTCTAATTTGCCAAACCTTGTTGACATTCTTATTAAGATTCCCTTCAATTTCAATTTTGATGCCTTACTGAACTCATTTTTAAATATCCATGATAAGAATGTAACACCCTAATTTTTCTCTCATTAAGTGTATAAGGAAATAATATGAAAATTAAAAATTCATTGCTAACTTTCTATGATTGTCTTTTCAATAAACTTTCCAGTTCTAATCATTTTTGACAACCTAGAAAAAAATATCATTAATATTACAGGTATAAAAGTATAAATTAAAAGAATTCGATCTATACTTGCCAATTAACTCCTTGTCAAATAGATTTTTTCGTAAAAATCTATTGTTAAGTCTGGGCAAATTGTTCTTGCCTCTTGTCTAGAAATATGTGTCATCGGTTCAGTACCTTTATATTTCACCTGGTACATCCAGTTTCCTTTAATATATTTGGTTTTAATTATTTTATCTATCTCCTTATTTTCTTGAGTACTTTCTAAGTCAGCCTCTTCACTAGTTGATTTATTCTTAAATTTGTGTAAAAGTTCTGCACAATTCAAATTTTCTTGGGGCTCCCATGTGGGCTTCCATTCTACGAGATATTCCACAATCCCGTTGTTAATTCTATGGTTTAAAACTTTAATAATTTTATATTTGGGATTCTTTTTATTTATTTGATTATAATCTTCAGTGGTCCAGCTCTGGTTCCATTGTACATGATATTCTTTTATACCTTTTTTAGTTCTTTCTCCAAGAATCTGCTGAACAGAATATTCTGTCTCGTCGTCGCTCGCATTGTTTAATCGCATCTTTTTGACTTGACTTCTTTTTTCCATATTACCTTTCCGAACATTTTCATGTACAATCTGCTGGGAAAAATGTTCATTCTTGTCGTCGCTCTCATTGTTTAATCGCATCTTTTTGGCTTGACTTCTTGTTTCCATATTATTGGAATTAAATTCAAATTCTGAAAATAAACAAAATGTCAATAAAACATGATTTATTTAAATATATATAAATATTATTTTCTCTATTTAATTTGTTAAACCAATTTTTAAATAATAAATTACAGAATATTACTCATAAGTAGATATTTATTTCAAATTAATTCAAATATATAAAATTTGTCATTTGTATAAGTTATTATTATGTTCATCCTGTCAGATAAGGTAGTCTAGCGTACTGAAAATATCTTTCTTAAAAAAAATTAATTTAATTATTTTGTCTTATGTGAAAGGAGAAATCAATTGTAAACAAAAGAATTTTTTACAAAGTAAGATTGACTTTAAAACAGTGATTCCCAAAGTGGGCGCTACCGCCCCCTCCAGGGGGGCGGTGATGGCCACAGGAAGGAAAATTACTTGTATATTACATTTCTATTCTGAGTTCAATAAATAGATACCTACATAATTTCATGTTTCTAATTTACACCTTTATTTATAATATTTTGCAAATAGGTACATTTATCTTTCTGTTTAATTGTTAATCAAATTAAAAAAAAGTTAATTTCCAAGGGGGCGCTGAGTAAATTTTTTTCTGGAAAGGGGTTGCTTGGCCAAATAAGTTTGGGAAACACTGCTTTAAAGGATTGACATGTTCTATTTATTGTTATCTTTTATTATGAGAATGATGGATTCCTAGATTAACAAATCGAAAACCCAAAGAACAATTAAAATTAACATTATTTATATTTCTCCCATATTATAATATTAAATAGGATAGATTTCTGTTTTATTTAAAGAATCTGGTTATTCTAAATTTTTAAAATAAATTATCAAAATGATGAGATGATATAAAAATAAAATTACTTAAAAATAATTTATATTTAAATAATATCAAATTAATTAAAATATTCAATCAATTTAATTTTGAATAGAATTTATTTTTAGTTTAACAGGATATCCCTGTATATATGTAGATGTTTTATACTATTACAGTATCTATAGAATTAACTTATTGGGCTTTTGGTATTTATGCCCAATTTAGTCAATATTATTGTATTGCGCGGAATTAATTATATAATCCTAAATCTAATGTCTAAATCTCAATGTTCGATTCTTCGGTCTCAAATTCGGTGGACCAAATGTATAACCACTAAGCTACCATTCTAATACATATTTGATTCTATACACATTACATATAATATATTATAATTAATAATATATATATTGAATTTGAGATATTATAATAAAATTGATAATTTTGAAATTAATTAAATTAAAAAAAAAAACTTCAACTCTTAAGATGAATGAATTTTATGAATGGCACTATCAGGCAAAGAGTTGACCAATGGAATTGAACGGGAGAGAGATATTAAGTCATCAATATAAATTAAGAAAAGTGTTGAAGATGGGTGGGGTGAGGGGTGGGGGGAGAGAGAGAGAGAGAGGAGTGAAAAATCATTAAAGCTCGAAAGAAAACTTTGAAACCATTTGGAACGCCCCAAGGCAGTGGTTTCCAACCTTTCTGTACCGGCGCCCCCCTTAATTTTTGTAATAATTTAATTTCTTTTTCAATAGTCGGGCACATTTCTGAAAGTGGGCCATGGTTCAGCGCATCGCATTTTTTAGAACCATATTGAAAAAAAAAAATTGAAAAAAAAAATCGAAAATGTTTAAAAGTTTGGCCACAAAATCATCTTAAAAAATTGAAAAAAAATCGAAAATATTCAAAAGTTTGCGGGCACTTGAAAATGGTTCTAATACCTTCGCGCCCCCCTTACAACAGTCTCACATCCCCCAGGGTTGGAAAACGCTGCCCCAAGGTGTGTCCACAAGCAGACAATTTGTCAGGGAGATTTTGGTGCCACTTGTTCAAGTGCTTAATATATTTTTAAATTTTCTATGATATTTAAATCAACATAACAATGAATAACCGTGAATATAATCAGTTGAACTAACCATACTGATATTACTTGAAAACCAACCTTAATTGTTTTTTTATTTACTATTATTCTATATTGTGTTCGCATTACATGATCCTGTAATTGGGTTCTCGTGAGGGAGGAGGGTTAGTTTAAATTGAATTCAAAATATATATTGTTCACACTAGAGCTCAGAAACGAATGTATATACTTTTGTTCTGGGAGGGAGGAGGGGGGCAAAAAAAAAAGAGCTAACAATTTTTAGAAAAAACAAAATTTAATTTTTTTTTTTTCATTTTTCCTATTTTATTTTACAATATTAAAATTATTTCATATATATTTTTTATATTAATATTATTATTTATTATTTTATGCATTAAAATTATTCAGATTAGTTAATTTTTTTTTATTTCGGTTGGAGAGTGAACAGGTGAGAGAATCATAACAATTCGAGGTCCAAGACATTTAGAAGTAGCAATTTGAATTTTGAATACAGAACTTTAAACATACAAAAAATTAATAATAAGACGAGGGTCTGCAAAATATAAAAATAATCTATTAATTCTAACCCACTTCAAATGTCACATGTCAAAATTAGAATTAAAAATTCTTTAAAACAAATATAAATTATCAAAATTATTACATGATTATATTTTTTCGATTTCATATTGAATGAATGAGTGATGTAAATACAAATATATATTTTTATGTTTAAATATTTTATTTTCTGTTTGTAATAGGCAAAAGGTAGGGCATTTCGAAAAAACCAAACCGGGACAAACGTTTCTTTTTTTTTTTAGAACCAAATTGAAAAAATTTTGAAAAAATGTACGAAATGTCGTAAATATTAAAAAAACGGGGCAATAGGCTGTCCCGAAGACATTTTTGGGAACGGCGGGACAGAGCACTCAAAAACGGGACGTTTGGTCACCCTACGTAAGAGTAATGTAAATAAAATAAAATAAAATATTTGTTAAATTTTCTATTGGCGTTTATAATTCTTAAAGAAAGAAAATTAAATATTTTTAAGCCAAAAAGGTAACATGAATGACATTTGAAAATTAATTAACACACATACCGTTTTTAATGGATATCGATTTTTCGAATTGAAGTCGTATACTAGTTCAAAATTTGCTTTTGATCAAAGAGTTATCTGTAAAAAAATCAAAGAAATGTGTTAATTTTTTTTTTCAATTGACCTATATTTTTTTGACCTAAGAAATTTAAAATTATTTTTCTTTTATTATTAAAAAAGAAAAAAAATAATTGAATTTTTTTTTTAACATTTTAATATTAATACAATGTTTTGAATTTTATCTTGAAATATTTAATATTTATTTTTATATATTTTTATGTAACATGAAACTATTAATGCAAATTTGAAAATTTTATTAAAAAAAAATGTTATTAAATGATATTGATATTCTATTTCGTCTCTTGAAAGAAATTTAATTATTTCCATCAAAATAATTAATAAAAAAATGAAAAAAAAAAAAAATATATAATACCTCTAATACTTTAGAAAGATCAGTTTCTTACTCCAACGATGCCTTCCTTCTATACTCCGAACCTGTCCGATAGAAATTAATCAAAATTAATTGAAATGAAATTTTCGTTTACTAATAATCATTCATAGAACTTTAAATATTTATAATTTTAATTAATTGGAATTAAATATTTAATTATAAATATTAATTATTATAATTATTTTTGTAGAATCCAGGTGCACCAAAAATATTATTATCTGCCCTGGGTTCAAGAATTCATCAAAGACTTTCATATTTATTTTCACGCTAGAAGCATATATTATATTCAAGTGACAATTTAATACATTAACAAAAACAAACAAATTTTATTATTTTAATTTGAACAAATGATTAAAAAAATAAATTAATAAAAAATAAAATAGTTAAGAAAAATAATTAATTTATATGAAATTTTATTTTGATATATATATATTTCAGATTTCATTATTCAATTATATATGAATAGTTATTCATTTATTAAGATGAATATAATATATTGTATTAAAATCAAACAAATTTTATATAAAAATAAATATAAATAAATAAGAATAATTAATTTATATACAAAATTAAGATGAAATATACTATAAATATATATATATAAAATAATATAGTTAACCAGCCTTCGGCGTTCTTCTCACATAAATTTATAAAATTTGTCTAAATTAATTTTAATTTCAAAATTTCAAATTTATTAATATAATATAAGCACAAAGCGTTTGATATATTTTCTTTTCCCGAATGGATTTATACTACTATACTATGCATATATTATATAGTCATTTATAAAAAAAAATCATTTATATATATATATATATATATATATATATATATATCAATAATTGTTTAAGAACAATTTATATTATATTCATTGCAAAATAATTGATAATTATAAATTATAAGATAATTGAAATGTCCATATACTATAATCGAATTTTTAGAAATTTTGAATTTATTAATTACTAAAATGATATTCACTTTATATACTGATTAGTTATTATTTATCTTACCTTATAGGTGGATGATAATTTGAAAAATTTGAAAAATTTGATAAATTCTTTATAATAATATAATGAGTTGTTATTAGTAGATAGTACTTCAAGTGAGTGAATTTGGGTGGCGTCCCCCCGCTCCCCGTAATAGTTACCAAAATGGCGCCCAAAAACTTTTCGAAATCAAAACCCCTAATAATTTATATAAATATTATATTATTTAAATAAATTTATTTTTTTAAATTGTAGTTATATATTTTGCTTTTTATATTTAGTTTTCGTTATAATTTGTTATTTTTTTTAATATTTATCTAACAGTGATTTTCAAACTGTGAGCCGCGGCTCCCTTGGAGAGCCGCGAAAAAATTCCTAATACTTGAAATTTTTTGCTTCTGTGTGAAACCTTTGAACATTTTCGATTATTTTTAAATTTTTTTCAATTTGTCACTAAAAAAAAAAAAAAGCTCAACTGTTGTTTGGACCAAGCTTTTGTCGTTAATTTTACTACTTTTACAGCTGACAATTTGTTGTGCAAATTACATTTTTTTTGACATATATTCCCCATAAAGAAACCAGAAATTTATTTAAAAAAAACGAGTATACATTATAATTAAGTCAAATATAAATATAATTGTAATAATATATATATATATATATATATAAATATATAATATAAAATAAACATTTGTAGCATATTTATTTAGCAAAACAAAACGTTTAAACATACATATAGGTATGATTAAGTCAAATTAAAATATAAATATAATTGTAAATAAATATATTTAACAAAACGAGTAAATATTATAATTAAATTGTCAGCTGTAAAAGTAGTAAAATTAACGACAAATGTAGTTTGCCAGTAATTTGTAGTGCCAATACATATTTTGATGTGAAATTACATTAATTGCCGTTCGTTTACACGTTTTGTCGTTTTACCAATTTTTTGATGTTGTATATTTTTTTTGCCGCTTGCATTACCAAATTTGTCGTGCTGAATACATTTTTTGATGGGCCGAAGAATATTCCCTGTTTACTGCGCACATCCAGTGATCTCAATCATATATAATAATATGAATAATTTGAATATTAATTAATTCTTTATCCATTATATACTCCATTAGTATATTACTAGTTTATTTCTCTAATCGAATTATTTAATTTAAATAAAAATTTTTATTGACACATTTCACCTTCAATCGGATTATAAGGTAAACTTAATCTGTTTTTAATGTAAATTACTTTCATTTATTATAGATATTATTATTGTTATTATCATTAAAAAATTAAAAATAAAATAATAAATTATATATTAACACACTATGAGTGGGGCGGGTATTTGTACTCGTTACGGGGACTGCCACTTATAAGCGGGCCGACGCTAGCCGCTCATAGTGTGATAATATATATTTTCCCTTGTGTCACTTAAAATTACTTATTTTAAACGATAACTAATATATATCCCTCATATAAGTGGCAACGGGTATAAATACCCGCCCCGCTTATAAGTGGCAGTCCCCTCAACGGGTACAAATACCCGCCCCACTCATTAATTCGAAAATATCGAGAAATTATTCAGTTTCATGTAAGAATTGATTTTATTCATCCTAGTTTAAATTTTATTTATATTTTTATTTATTTGTATTTCTATATACTATATTCAGGAGACCCTCATGCCCACTCTTAAAGATTTTGGAACAATCGAAGGATACTGAAGGCTCTATAGGAGTTTGTATTCTCTGGAGGATTACCAGGTTAAAGGGTCATTATAATCTTGGCCAGTTTCCAAGTGAAAGGAAAATTCCCAATTTTAATAATGCTGTTGAAAAAGTGGAATTCAGAAATACCGAGCATACTCATGGTGCCCCTTATTTTGTTATAACCAAGAGCTTTTTTTAATAAACAAGTGATTATATAATATGATTTCAATTAAGTCGGGCTAACTACTATTAAAATTATTCAGTAGAAATTGAATGTGAAAAAGTTTCTTGGATAAAATCTTCAGCCAGATGACTTGAAAATCTATCGGGCTTTTCTAAATTTGTTCGAATCCATTCACCTGTTGAAAGCCTAAGTGGAGGAAGAATATGGTTGGGCTGGTTGTTTATTTTTTTTTTGGTTAATTTCCAGAGGGAATTGATGGGTTGATGAATACGTTCTGAGTAAAGGTTTTAACCTACGTTTTTCTTAATGGTGAGAAGTTTTTTTTTTTATTTGTTTGCATAAATAATTGATTTTGTTTTTATTAATGACAGATCTGTTTGATTGCCAAATTCTTCTCAATTTATTTTTGTAAGATATGACTTTTTTTATTTTAGAAGAGAGTAAAGTGTGAAGGGTTTAGAACGGGAGAGCTAATTGGATGGTTGATTGTTGGAGTGTTAGATATGGGTGATAAGGAAAGGATATATAATCAACAAATATTAATAAAAATAAATAGATTTTTTTAACATTTGCTCATTGTGGAGCAATAATAAAATATCTTACAATAAAATTATGCATAATAATTTTTTTTAAAATACGTGTGCACTGTTTTTAGGTAAATTTAGAAGTAGAAAAAAAGAGGGGAAAATAGAGGGGGGAAGAAGAAAGAGAAAATTAGGAACGAAAAGATTTGGTCATTAGAAAGGGTTTATTCGTCCGTAAGCTGAAATCTCTTTAAAGTAATTTCTTTAATAGAAGATACTTACTAAAATTTAACTTAAAAAATAAAAAAACACCTTAATCAGAATAGTTTTTAATTAAATACACTCTTGGGGAAGTTTCAAGTTGATTGATTTCTTTGTTGATTTCAGTCAGTTGAGAAAAAGAAAGATTATGTTGAAGGTTTAATAATCTAAAAGCGCATAAAGCAAATATATAAAAATTTTGGAAAAAATTCGGAAATGTTCAAAAGCTAAGTCCAGAAAACGTTTGAACTTTTTTTAGAAGCAAATTGAAAAAAATTTTGAAAACAAGTACAAAATGTCCTAAATATTTCAAAAAACGGGACAAATATCAAAAAGATGGACAGTTAGGAGGACACTTACTGTTTATTTTTTCACCAACCGTTCTCCTTTAGGGAGGACAGTCCCCCATTTGTAAGCTCTATCATTCTTTTGTAAGTGTCCTCCTAACTGTCCATCTTTTTGATATTTTGATATGTCCTGATTTGGTGTTTTCAAAAAATGGTCAACTTAAAATATATAAGGTGCTTGAATAAGTTCTCGCTGTTTTCTAACAGATGGCGTTTCCAGTAATATAAGTGGATGATATTTCTGAAACGAACGCATTTCCAGGAAATACTGTTCGTATTCTTGAACGCCAGTGTGTTTCTGTTTGCCACAGTGTCAACCACATTTTGTTCTGAGTGCTTAAAGATGTCGAGTTTTGTGCCACGAAAAGAGTATTTGCGGGGAATTCTATTGCATTATTTTATAAAGAAGAAATCAGCAGCTGAAACACATCGAATTCTTGTTGAGACGTATGGGGAACATGCTCTGTCGGAAACGACTTGCAGAGACTGGTTTCGACGGTTCAAAAATGACGATTTTGATCTTCAAGATAAAGAACGTTCTGGCGCACCGAAAAAGTTTAAAGACGAAGAATTGGAGGATGGGAAAAAGTAGTGTCTTGTGATGGGCTGTACTTTGAGTGACGTGTTGTGCACCACATTGTGTAAATAAAGCATTGATTTTCACAAAAAAAACAGCGAGAACTTATTCAAGCACCTTATATAAAAAATATTCCAAAATTTACCTAGTTTCTTACGTAAGAGAAAATATTCTTATTAAGGTTTATATTTTTTTCTTCACTTTAAAATGTCTGCATCGGATCATTTAGTCCCTTGGTATTGTGTGATAAATAATGAAACGATTATGATAATTGATCCTGAATTGGTGGATGACTTCGGTCATTATTGGTTTATATAGTTGGTTTATTGGGTCGTTACGGGAGTAGTGTTTATGTGTGTGTGTGTAGAGGGGGGGGGGGAAGCTATCGTGTAAAGTACGGTGTTTTGGAACCTATGCATAAGTTAAATGTGATCCCCATTTAAGTAAGAGTTTAATTTTTTTATCGTTTTGTGATGTTACCATGTCTGTTCTGTCAAGATAAATGAAATATTTGGCAGTGGCTCTTGAAAATAAAAAAATAAAATAAAATAAATGTTTGAATGGGAAATAATCATTTTCTTTGGATTATTCATTTAATTTAAAGAAATGTATGATAAGAAATTGAGCAAATATAAAATAATTTTTTAAAATATATACATTAATACTCTATCATTCGGTATTATCTTTTAATATCTTTTAATATTTCATTTGTTTTAATACAATTCTTTTTATTCTCAATTTTGATGGATTTAAGACTAAAAATCTTTTAAATTAAATTTTTAAAGTCAACATAAAAGATTTTATAAACCCTTTTACTTTTTAAAGCTTCTTTTTTATTTCTTTCTTTTAAAGAAATAATAATAATCTCTCTCTTGGTTTATAAATTATTTTTAATATTATTTTTTTTTGTCTGTTTTTATATTTCTGGTATTTTCTTTCTTAAATTTATTTTATTTTTATTCTTTTTTTTCTCTTTTTTCCTTTTTTTTTATTTATTTGTTTTGTTATTATATTTCAACTTATTTTTTTCCGCTCTTTTATTATTTTCTTTGAAAATTTAAGAAGATATTTTTGTTTTTGTTTTATGTCATTAAATATTTATTTATTTATTTTCTTCAATATTATTTGTTTAATTAAAAGAATGAATATTTCATCTTAATTTTAATTTTAATAACAATTGTATATTTATTCACTCATTAAAATAAAAGTAAAAAAAAAAGTATTTTTGAAGATAAACGAGCAATACAAAAAGTCGATTTTGAATTTCATCAAAAAAAACCTGTATTGAACAATAATAAGATTTTAGGATTTACATTAAAAATACGAAATACAAATAGCTATTATAAAAAAAGGAAAAAACTTGGATATTAAAAATAAATTAGATTAAAATGAAGGAACTTTTCAAGATTCAACATTTCAACTCATTCATGTTCACTCAAATCGAAAGTGAACAAACTTGATTGTCATTTAAAATTAAAAAAATATAGTTGTAAAAGTATATATCATTAAATTAATAAAAAAAAATTATATTCTATAAATAAAATACTTCTGAAAGATAAAAATTAGAAATTAAATAACTAATTAACCTACCAGGATTTAATATCAAATGTGTATTACAAATAAAAATAACATAATTTCGAAAAATCAATTTAATTGAAAATTAAAAACTGTATTAGATGTGCAATTATTAATAAAATAAGTAATAAAATCGAGAATAGATAATAAACTGTAATGTAGTAAATCTTTTAAAGTAGGACGTATATAATAGTAAAAACAAAAATTAGAAAAATCAATCAAAACTTGGAAGTTAATTAAAATTATAGAGGTTTTTATAGAGAATTTCAAATACAAATGAATTTGAACTGAAACAATGAGTATAGGCCCTTTTACTTTCTTCTAGTGAATGTCTAATAATAGTAGTAGTGAACCATAACCTCAAATAAAGCAACAATGAAAGATTTAATTACCCAATGTTCAAATTTTTTTCCAATAAACCACTATAATGTTGATACTTTATTTAAGGTCACTTGATAATTTTTTCAAGAATTCAAAATCATTAAAAAATATAAAATCACTAGAAAAAAAAATATGTACCTATGTCTGCTTTCCTTTCAGTCACTTACAATTAACCAATTTACTTAAATAATATTTCTCTTAGGCCCCTTAGGGGGGCGCATCCCACTCTTTGGTAAGGTAAAACCCCCAGTGGTTGACACTCAACCAATAGTTGACACTTTTTTCAAAAATTCTAAATAATAAGAAACTGGAGGGAAGGAATCAAATTAAACTAGCAGCTTCGTCAAGTGTCTCTTCCTGGCAACTGAACTGGAAACTATGATCCGCAATTTGCAAATCGGTGGCTGTTTGTGAATTTTTAATTTCGCTTGTTTTCCTTAAGAGTTGAGTTAAGCATCGCATTTCAAAGTAAGTATTGAAATCACTTATTAATTCACCATTTTGGGGGATGTTTTGATTGATTTGGGGTTTGAAATGTTAAAGAGTTATTATTCTGTGAACTTGGTACATAAATATTCAAAAGATCATTCTTAGCGTGGGGTGTCAACTAATGAAGCTGAATGAATGGTATGTATTGAGTAGTTGACACTAGTTGACCTGCCAGTTGAGAAGACCTTCCTCAGTGAAACTGATCCAGCTTCTAGTCAACCAGGAACTTCTACAGCTCATACAGTCACTGACATACCCAGTCCATTCAAGAGACACTTGTTTTTTAAAAAACAAACTAAAGTTCCCCCCAAAAAGAGGACTACCCAAGAAAAAATTCCTGCCATTGTATCAGGACATAACTTCCAGCAATATCTCAAGAAGAAACAACAGAAAAAGGAGGAATCAGAAAAGGCTACATTTGAGCGTGTTGCTGAGAGGGAGAGAAAGAGAAAAGAGAAAGAACTTGAAAAGGATTTGAAAAAAATAGCAAGAGAAGCAAAGAAAAATAAGCTATCTTGAATAATTTATTATTGTGTAAACTCTCTGTATTAAAAAAATAAAATAAAACCAAATTTTTCATGAATTAAGAGCCTTTTTATCATGTGTCAACTATTCATCCAAAAATGTGTCAACTACTAAGTTTTCATTCTTAGGTGGGGTGTCAACTACTAAACCAATTTCATTTTTATGTAGAAAATTAATATAATTTTTACCTTGAACTTTTAGAATTATTGGCTTTAGGAACTTGTTAGAGGGATATTTATAGACTCTATTGTTGATGAAATGGTTGCCATAAAGTGAATGAACTCTGAGCAAAGTGAGTTGAAAGCCGAAAATTTTGTTAAAGTGTCAACTACTGGGGGTATTACCTTATTGGTATTGAAAGCTAAAATGATTTACTTATAGTTGGAAAAAAATATTTTCTTTCTAAAACTGTGAATACGAGTAAATAAAATACAAAATTAAATTTTTTTCCAGATTTTGTAAAATCAGTATTTCATTTATAAAACTTTTTTAAATATTTAATTTAAAAAAAAATCTTAATGAAAATTTGTCTTTGAGAAAGCCGGGGGGGGGGACCCCGCCATAGGAAGGTGGAGCGGCTAGTCAAACCCCCCCCCCCCTCCAGGATCAAATCCTGGCTGCGCCACTGCTTTAATTAATTAGAAAATTAATAAATTTATAATATATTTAATAAGTATACGCGGGTAATCGAAAAGTTTTCGGCATTTTAATAATAACACAATATTGTTTAAACTTATTTTAGTGGGATTTTGTTTTCTTTGACGTATTATAAACAAAATACATTATCACTTCCCCCCCTCCCTTGATTATATTCATTTTTTATTTCGACCACCACAAATAAACAACTAAACATATTAGCAGTATCTTATTTAAGCAATAATAAGGAAAATAAGAAAAAATTATAATTGTCAAGCGTAAAACTTTTCGAACGAGTCTTGAGTATCCCTTCCAAAATAATGTATAGTTTGAAATTACAATTAATTATAATTTTCAATTCTATTTATAATAAAGTCTTTAGAAAAGAAAAATAGATGAGTAATTTTTTTTTTTATTTCATGTTTATTTATCACGTTAAAATGATCTTATAATAAATAGTGGATGTACATATGATTCATTGTTAACACTCAGGCGTTAATCGCGATGCCCGAGATCGAAGAGTTAACGGTCCAAGTATGGAATCACTTCATTCCATCTTCTGGAAACCATTTCAACGCCAAACATGCCAACAAGTAAGTGAACCTCTTTCTTTATTAACCAAATGAATTAAAATATCTTTTTAATATAATTATTCTTTTATTTAATTTCATTACTATTTTAATCAATTTTTGTTTATATAATATTTAATTGTAAGATTTTTCTATATATAGTTAATGAATTATTTTATGATGAAAAAAATAGCTCAATATTGTATGTATATTAATATTAAGTTTTATTATTATTATTATTTTTTAAGTACTTTACTTTTTTTAATTTTTATTTTTTCATCAGAAGGTACTATCATTTTTATACAAATTTTATTAACTTCACTTTTCTGTCTGTCTGTAATGTTAAAAATTTGTAATTGGATTTTAATCCATTTCTAGTTGATTTGAAACCTATATTGAAAGTCGATGTCACTGCAATAATCAAAAAGAAATATTTTGTATTTTTCAAAAATACGGATTATTAAAATTTGTGAATTTAAATGATTGATGTTAATACAATGTTATATTTATATTTCATATTTTCTATACATTTTTTATACAATGTGCTTGTGTTGTTCAGTGATTTGCGGAAAAAAATTCAGTGCCGCATTCCGGTTTTCCGGGATTGTCCCGGTGTCCCGAAAAATGTGTTCGGGACAGTCTATTGTTCCGGTTTTTAAATATTTAGGCCTTACCTTCTTACAATTAGTTTGACTCTTATTTTTGATTTTTCATTCAATATGACTTAAAAAAAAAACAAAAAAAATATAAAAAACAAACTAAAAACTTGAAAATAAATTAATAAAAAAAAAAAAAAATGCCCAACAAAAATGCATGGGGCGCATATAATAATATTCAATTCTTTGCCTACTACTTATGTTCATATGCCCCCCGCTTTTTTTGTTGGGCATATGTAAAGGATAATATTCAAGGTTTAATTAATTTTTTATTTTCTATTCTTTAGGCCATTTTTTATTAAAAAGCATATATATTAAAAAGTTTTTTTATTAATTGATTTTAAAATTATTTCCTATACTATTTATTTATCTACCTATTTATTGTGTTTCTAATATTTTTTTTTTAATTTCATTTTTATTTTTTATAAAATATCTAATTGATGAATTTTATTTCTTTGATTTTGTTTTTCTTTAAAGAGCTTTTCACGTTATTTTTTCTGAGTTGGATCTCGATTGGTTGTTTCACATCCGAGAACCTCGATCTTAAAGCTGGTTCAGCCCCACGATCTCGTCATAAGCGCTATGTGACCTTTCCTGAAGGGAGTTCCCTTCAACTTGTCTATTGCTTGACAGTGCCCTTATTGATTCCTAATTCAATCTTCAATCTCGGCTGGACAGCGGGGGTGGCTTGGCAGTTGCCCAACGACACCAGAGCTTTTAATTACCCCCACAAAATGAGGTAACCTCATAAATAAATCTGATTCAATGAACAAAATCCATTTATAAAGCACATTTCGGATAGAATAATAAAGTAATCCTTAATACGATTCATAATAAAAATTAACGAGAAAAGAGAGAAATAATCTTTTATTTTTTTTTTTTTTTTTTTTTTTTGCATTTTAGAGAAAAAATATTACACCGTCGTCATCGTCGAGAGGTTTTACCGAAGATTGAAGCATTTTTAGCATCACGGGGTCACAATGGACGGGAATGTGTCAGAAGAGCAATTTGCGAAGCTGCTAAAAGGACTCAAATATTTCAAACATCCAAGCCGAAACATTTCCTTTATGAATTGATTCATGCGATTTTCTCGTAAGATTTCTCCCTCTCTTTCTCTCTCTCTCTCTCTCTCTTTATCATTATCTTATCACTTAACACAAACCACCACATTTATTCATATTACAAATTTTATAAAAATACAAATTATTTTAATATAATTTTAATTTATAAAATATACATAATATATATTCTACATGTATGTTATTAGCTATATTAGTGATTCTCAACCTGGACGATATCGCCCCATTAGGGATTATCATGCAATTTTTATCTGTTAAAATTTATAGGGGGGGGGGGGGGCGAATTATGAAGCCGGCCTTACGAAGTGGGCGTTTGGTCCAAAAAGGTTGAGAAACATTAAGCAATATGAATATATAGTAACTTATTATATAGTAGTATTATTTATATATTATTTATCACCCCAAAATTCTTATTTGAGATTTCAAGAGAATTATAAGTTTTAAGGTCTCCTGAATCCAAAAAAATTCAAATATTGATGTCAGTCATTTTATAGTCTGTTTAAAAGAAAATTTAATAAATATTATCATTACATTTCTGGATTTCTGCATTTTATATTCAACCAATTTTGAAATTTTAAATTTTATGATTTTCTCAAAAAACAACATTTCAATTTTTAATAAAATGTATCTATTTAATCATAATTATTCGTAGAAATATTTTAATATATTAATTTAATATATATTACTTAAAACTATAAACATTAATAAGAATAATAAAAAATAAAATAATAACTCTCGGTTTCCACTTATGTTACATGAATTAAAATATTTGTTTAAAGTGGATTTCGGTTGTTGTTGTAAATTTCATGTTAATAAATATATATTTTTTATGCGCATTCTTATGATGCGCATAACGTAAATATTTTAATTAAATTGAAACCTATATAACAAATATTAGATTTACTTATATTTTCTAGTTTAATTATAGTTTATATTATATATTAAAAACTTTTATTGAATTTTGATCCAAAAGATACAGGTTTATTTTATTTGTTTAATTATTTTTATACATAAATCGAAGCTTTATATATATTCATGATTTTATATATATATTCAACATTTTGAAAAGTAGTGTTTTACTAGCACAAGATCATTTTTTAATATTTCCATTTTTATAGAGTGAAAATATTTTTATTTTTTTTTTGAAAGTACTTTTGGTTTAAAGTAGCTTTAATTATTTCATTTTTTTCTCTTTGATTTGCAGGTTTCCTATAGAAGATATACTCGATAGTGAAAGTAAAGATAAAATATTAATGGAATATTTATCAGCCCACGATACTCAAATACCTGACTGTGCTCTTCAATTTCCGCTTTGTCCCGGATCACTTTTTGAATTTATCTTTAAAACTTTTAATGCAAAATAATTAATTCAATGTATATAATGTATAAAATATATAAATTCAATATAATTTAAGTTTTATTTCTTATATTTATTCATCTTTTTTAAATTAATTACTTTTAAAAAAGTTTTTTTCAGTTCACCTTCTACACAATTGATTGTGTCATTAAAAAAATTGAATTTGTAACTAATAATTTTTTCCGAACATCTGCTTTCACAATTGGAAACTTTTGATCCTTATGGTATAGTATAGTAACGTCGGATTTTTATCATCTTATTTATATTAAACTAACACAGATTATGTGGATTAAGTTACTTCTTACCTCAATGCCAAATTATTTAAATTATATCAACTTAAAATATATTTTCAACTTATTAAAAATATGTTTAATTAAAGATACAAATATGTTTTATTGCACATTTCAGTTATTTCACTGAAGCTTTCTTCTTCTCAACTGCTTCTGATGGAAATTTAACAGCCGGAATGCGCATAAAGCAAATAATTATATCATTAAATTTGAAATTTCTCTGAGTTTTAACTAAAAATTATCCTTATTCATTTTTATATATTTTAAGTTTAATTTTTTAGTTTGCATAACTTATTAAAATGCTTCGACTATTGCCTAAAGTTAAATCTTTTAATAACATTTTAAGTTTTTTGTTAAGAAGAATTTACGAAGTTGTTTATGAGTAACAAATAATAAAAAAATATATTTATTTAGGTTTATTAAAAATCAGAATTTGAAATATAAACAAAATGACATGCATTTGCATGATCCTTCACTCATCACACATCACTGCCTTTTCCCTCTTTTCCAAACTCTAGACCATTCCTATTATGACTGCATATTATGAATATCATTATACAATATATGGGTATATCAAATATTTTTATTCAAAATAAAACATTATGCATGTTATATAGTAACTATTTATTAATTTTCAGCAGTCAAATACATTGATTGGTGTTTTATGGCAAGAATATTTGAATATAATTTTACATTATACTATATTTCATATATCATATATATATATATATATATATATATTAACAGAAAAAGAAAATCAAGATTCTGGTTGAGAGGACCAGTTCTACTGATCATAGAACATCTCTATCTCGTATAGGCTACAACCCAGTTGATAAGCATTGCCCTTTAGTAAAATGTACAAAAGTCAGAGGTTTCTTTTCTTTTTTTTCTACATATATATATATATATTGATGAATCTTTGGGATGAAATGAAAAATCTTGGTTTAAGTCAGCGGTTTCCAACCTTGGGGGGCGCGAAGGTATTAGAATCAATTTCAAGTGCCCGCAAACTTTTGAAAAGGTCAGATGATTTTGTGATGCTCTGAACCATGGCACACCCCTGTTGTTATATTATTTCAGAAATGTGCCTGGCTATTGAAAAAGGAAATTAGATTATTATAAAAATTAAGGGGGCGCAAGAATTTTTTTTAGAAAAAGGGGGGTGCCGGTACAGAAAGGTTGTAAACCACTGGTTTAAGTTAATTTACTAAAATTTATTAACAAATTAAAATTAGAAAAATACAATTTATATAATATATCAGTGGCGCAACCAGAATTTGCTCCTGGGGGGGGGGGGTTTTGACTAGCCGCTCCACCTTCCTATGCCCCCCCCCCCCCCCGGGCTCACTCAAAGACAAATTTTCATTAAGATTTTTTTTTTATATTAAATATTTAAAAAAGTTTTGTAAATGAAACACTGATTTTACAAAATCTGGCAAATTTTGTATTTTATTTACTCGTATTCACAGTTTTAGAAAGAAAATATTTTTTTCCAGCTATAAGTAAACCATTTTAGCTTTCCTCATCAAATAAGGATAGCTTTTACGATGATCGGAAAATTTTTGCTCCGAGATTCTTCGAGATTTCCACTTTTCAGACGGTTCTGAATCCAAACTTGCAAAAAAAAATTTTGATCCGGCCGGCCGTTCGTTACCAAAATTAAGTCTAAACGAAATGAGATATTATCTTGGGATTTGATATTTAGATGTTTTTTTTGGAATGATGGGAGGGGATTGGATTGTTTTTGGATGGATGAGATGGGACCATAAGTAATGCTAGTTTAAAGAGGTGTCAAAACACATTTTATTGAATTTCTTTATAAATTCCGATTTTTATGAGAATTATCATACTATCGTATTAAATTTATAGGAAATCGCATTTACTAAAAGTTTCATTATATTCATTTTTACCTAAACTTAATAATAAAGGAGTTATTTATAATAAACTACTTTAAGATGTCGAAAGCTTTTCGTCCGCCCGTAGTGGTAGGATAATTTGAAAAAATTAAACTTAAGAAAATTTAGAAAAAAATAGATTTTATGTGTGGGAACTGAAGCTCCCGAATCCCCCCCTGCCTCTTCCCTGGCTACGTGAAAAAATGAAATTCGATTTTAACCCATTGGTGACCAGATATCATGTAGATAAATATAGAAAAAAATATTTTTGAAAGGGTTTTTGGTGTATAAAAATAAATGTTCCCATTTGGGAACGCTGGCTCTACAAATGGGTTAATAATATAAACAAATAAAAAAAATTAACCTTTTCAGTTGTGAAATCAACTATTTCTTTATTGTCTTCTTCGCTATTGCTATTAACACAATCTGTTGTTTCTGAAGGTCCAGCTTCACTATCTAATTCTTAAATGGAAAAGTATTTAAGAATTAATTCACTAATTTAAAAAAAAATTTTAAATCTTACCTTTCTTGTTTTTCTTATTTTGAAAAAAATCTGAAATTAGTCTTCGCTTCATAATCTTTATGAAATTAGCAATTAATGTATGTAGCAATGTGGAAGGGGTTGAATTGGTGTCTAGGGTAAATGTTCTCGATAGAGCAACTTCTTGTTTGCGAATTTCTATAAAATGGTTTATTTACAAATGCCCACCCGTTGTGGTGGAGAAGGGGGGAGACTTTCTCCTGGACGTCACCAAAGGCCCTGTGGGGGTGAGGGCCTGCGTTTCCGCTATCCCTCTGTTAAATTTTACAACCAGGGATAAGGAAGTGGAGTGAGGAGCTCGAAACATCCCTTGACCTCGGTATCAATTTCCACATGTATTAATAAAAAAAAACTTTTTTATTATACACTAAGTTATATTTTAAGAATTTTTTTTCTTTTCTATTTGAAAACATAATATACAGCAATTATTTTTTTTTCTCTCCTGGGGGTTTTAACCCCCAAAACCCCCCCTGGTTGCGCCACTGAATATACAGCAATTATTATTTTTTTTCTCTCCTGGGGGGGGTTTTAACCCCCAAAACCCCCCCTGGTTGCGCCACTGAATATATTTTACAATAAATTATTTATAATATCTTACCTAATAAACTGAATTAAAGATATTTCTTTATATATATCAGGGGTGGACAACCCGCGGCCCGCGTGCACATCAAGTGCGGCCCGCGTGCACATCAAGTGCGGCCCGCGAACATATTTAAATTTTATATGGTGGCCGGCCCTTATTCAAATGTTTTAATGATATTTATCAAAATATTGAGTTATTTCTAATGACATTCATTACTAAAATAAATAACATACCAAAAACATCATTTTTTGTCAATTGAGGTTATTTTATAATAAATTTTCTTCACCGTGTTCTGAAAACATAATTTTCATTTACTTACAAAACCAATGTTAATGGCCCGCTTAAGTTTGGTTGTTTTCAAATTTGGCCCACATTATAAAAAGGTTGCCCATCCCTGATATATATTATGTTTATTTATCAATACAAACTATTTACACAGCCCACATAAAAATATAATATTTTTCAATATTATATTTACATACATATATAACATTTATTTTATTATTTAAGTATACTATATTTAATTATATATAAATTGTTATAAACACATATCATACTTTTTTCAAGTATAAAATAAAGAGAATAATAAATATAATGATACCTACGTACTTTCATGTTAATACAAAAAATAATTAATTTTGAGTTAAAAAAAAGAGATATTTAGTAATAGAGGTATATCTCTATTAATAATTATCTATAGCTTATATATAGCTTATATGTTTATATATTCATATATACAAATAAAAAGACTAAAGAATAATTTATGTTTAGACGGTTATATGAATTGCTATAAATATGTAATATAAATTGCCGAAACTTTGACATTTCCCCCCATCCCTTAGGGACAAACAAATATTGACCGACAAGTCTACAATACAATTGGTCAACATTCCTTTTCATTGATAACAACCCCAAACAGTAACAATAATTGATAAAGGAATTCCTTTTACACATTTATCAAAAAAACCAAAATTAATTATACCAATAATTCAAATTTCAATCTTTCTATAATATATATCTCTTTCACTCTCTCTATTCTTTTTTTTTAATAAAATCATTTTTTAAAATATATGAAATCTTTATTATCTTATTATTATTATTTAAATTTTAAAATGTTTTACAACACAAAAATATCAATATTCTTATTATTTTTAACTTAATAATCTCTCTCAATTAAAACTTAACCCTAATCAATTTAGAAATTAATTATTTCTTAATTTTAAATTGTTTTCTTGAAGAATTCAACTCAATTTAATTAAAAATCAATTACAATTGGCAAAAGAAAATATTTATTTATCTATCTCTGTGGCTTTACGAAACTCGAAAATTCTTAGCCTCAGCAACCACATTTCTCCAAGTATCCCTATTCTGAGCCACAACCATCCAACTCCTACCCTCTCCCATCTCTCTCACGTCCCTTCCTGAATTGTCCACCCACTTCGTCCTTGGTCTTCCAAGTGGACGTTTCCCAATCGGTCTCCCCACCAATATATATTTGCCATTCTTTCCTCCCCCATTCTAGCCACGTTCCCTGTCCATCGCAGTCTTCTTGATTTTATAATTCTAACTATATCTGGAGATGCATAGACGTCATGCAATTCCTCGTTATGCAGTCTCCGCCATTTCCCGGTGACCTCATCTTTCTTTGGCCCATAAATGCTTCGCAGAATCCTATTCTCAAATACTCTAAATCTACTCTTGTCACTTAAGGTCATAGACCATGCCTCACTTCCATATAATACAACCGGTAAAATAATTGTTTTATATATTTTAATTTTTATCCCCTTTGAGAATAATTTTGACGTGATAAGCCCCATTACTGCATGATAACAGGGGCTTCCCGATTGTAACCTCGTTTTAAACTCTTCTAGAATATTATTATCTTTCGTTAATACAGAACCTAAGTATTTAAATTTTTCTACATTTTCAAATTCTATATTTTGTATGTTAAGACTTTGTGTGTCAATAGTATTCCTCTCTGTTACTAAATACTTTGTCTTAGCACTATGAATTTCCAGCCCCACCTCTTTTCCTGCTTCGATTACTTTTTCTAATACTAATTTCAACTGCCGAATCTCCTATTATATTTAAGTCGTCTGCGTAACCTAATATTTGAATTTTTTTGTTTAATTTTGTTTGTTTGATTTTTCCCCAATTTGTCTAATTACATATTCCAGAACTAAATTAAATAGAATTGGTGACAATGCGTCTCCTTGTTTCATTTTAACCCATTCCGAATTTCGAAAGTTTCTGATAGTTGATTCCCGCATCTTACTCTCCTTTACTACCTAAAAGACAAATTTGAATCATACATACTAGTTTTTTGGAATTCCCATTAAGATCAAGATTTGAAACTTTTTCCCGGTCTTGAGTCATATGCTTTTGTAAAGTCTACAAAAACTTGGTGAACATAGGTTTTGAATTAGAGTTTTTTTCTAATATCTCCCTTAATAAGAATATCTGATCTATAGTTGATCGATTTGGCCTGAACCCGCCCTGATATTCTCCTAATATTTTCTCTGCATATGGTCGTAATTTCATTAAAATAATATTCGAGAGAATCTTATACCATGTCGTCAAAAGAGAAATTTCCCTGTAGTTATTGCAGTTGGTTCTATTACCCTTCTTAAAGAGTGGGATAATAACTGCCTCCTGCCATTCTAATGACATCTTTTCCTTACGCCAGATCGAAAGAACTAATTTGTGTAATCACTCTACTAAATGTTATCCTCCATATTTTAATAATTCTACCGGGATCCCATCTATTTCTGTCGCTTTATTATTTTTAGATTTTCCTATTATCTACCTCATGTAACATAGGTTCGTCGAGATTAATTTCCGCTGAGTCTACAGCTAAGGTTTCTGATCTATTACCTAGATTCGAATTTAATAATTTTTCAGAATAGTTCCTCCATATATTTTTAATATCGCCCGCGTCTGTTTTTAAATTATTATTAGCATCTCTAATTAGGTCTAGCCGTGCCTGATAACCCTTTTAATACTTTTAGTTCCAATGAATAGATCCCTGCTATTCTTGTTGCGGCTACTTACCTCCATTTCTAATATTCTATTTTTTAGATTTTCTTTTTTTTTATTCTTAATAACTTTCGTCATTATTTTTCTGCTATTAATATATTCTAATCTATCTACTATAACCCATTGTAGTTTTCTGTAATAATGATCCGAATCACAATCTCTGCCCTTCTATAAACTCTAACATTCAAAATATTAGACCGGCGTTTTCTGTCTGGCAGCACATGATAAATTTGATTACATGTTTTTCAGTCTGGTGAGTTCCATCTACCCTTATGAGTATTTCTATGTCTAAAAAGCAAAATGTGCAGCATCGTACACGTGGCGGAAGTGAAACTTCTTACAATCTAGAGAATAAGATAAATTTTAGTTGAGAGTGTGAGTGAGAGAGAAATAGAGAAAAATAAACCACACTGCCCTCTCCTACAAAGAATATTTCCAAGCACATACAATTAACAAGTCCACCCTTGCAATTTTCAATTGAATGACTCTCGCCAAGTGTTTTACCTGCTAAATGCTAAGAACCTTAATTTTAAGAGGTTGATTGATACATTGCAAATTATGTCGAATCATAAACTTACTATTTCAATTGTAATGTTCACATGTGGAAGTGTGAACGTGACAAACATAACTTACTTATTCTTAATTGTAATGGACACATGTGGGAGCTTGACATTATAAGCCTTTCTGGGAAATTGCAAAATGTGTTTACTTTTTTATATAAATAATGATCATGCAAATTACACTAAAAATTAAAAAATTATTAGCTATAATAAACTATTATTGGCTATAAATTAATTAAAATTAATTAAATTAATAAAAATAATTTAAAGATACAACTCGTTGAGAAATGAACTTATAATTAACATTTCCTTTAAAACTGTTTAAAACCCCAGAGTGGACGCTGACAATTTGGGTTTTTCCTGGTAAGACTGTCCCCCCCCTGGTTTTTCCCAATAACAAAGTGAAAGAAAATTCCCTTATGTTGCCTCCCCTTCCGACCCCCTAAGAGGGGTTATTTTAAAGGAACAATCGGAAAATAATTTTAAATGAATGAATAAATGAAAATTCAAATTTTATATATAGTTTTTTATATATGTTTATTTATTCACAAAAAATTAATTAAATTGTAATTTAAATTCTTATAGTTTTATTAAATAAATCATTTTTAGTTATAATTTTATATAAGCATTTTTTAATTGAACCTATTCAATCTTGTCATTCCCTAATCAGCATACGCGGTTTCAATAACCCTTTTAATTATTCTAAATTCAATCTTTAATTAAATCTAATTTAACACACAACAATTCCGTCTCATTATTGTAATACAAAGTTAGAAATATTAAGTTAATATAATTAATATTATTTATTTATTAATACCAATTAATAATATTAATTACTTATAAATAATTCATAATAATAATAAATTGTGATACCAACTTATAGGAATATTAAAATAATATAATTATTATTTTACATATATATGAATATAATATAAATATTTTTAATTTTATTTTAAGAATAGATATATATCTAAAAGGCGGTAACTGTGAGGTCACATACTAATTTTTATTCTTTGACCCAGCAGAGGCTGAGAAATATTATTCCGCGTCAACGTACTAGTGCGCATGCGCGCCGTGGACTTTGGACCTAGCGAGAGGGTATTAGAACGAAAGACAGCACAAAACGAAGACGCAGATAGCCTCTTTCTCAAAGACGAAAGACCGGACAAAAGAAAGACGCAGATAGCCTCTTTCTCAAGAACGAAACACCGCACAAAAGAGAGACGGAGATAGAGGCTATCTCATTCTCACTCGTTATATCTATATCTTTTTTCTCTCTTGCGTTACGAATGCGTTACGAAATTTCAATTTTTCAATTCACTCTCCATTCTCAACCAAATGTCAGGACGCCGCTAAAGAAGTTTCACTTCAAAAATTTACTTTTAATTAGGAAATCTTTTGCGGTCACGAAACTTATTACCTTAAACCCATGTCGTTTCTTGTTTCGTGGAGGCTCTCTATTCCTCTGTATGGTCGAAATATTTCCTCTTTCCCAATTTTGGCATTAAAATCACCTACTATTATTTTATAATTTGTGACCTGATCTATTATGGCTTCTAATTCCTCATAAAATTTATCTTTAATTTACCCCTCTTTGTCCTCTGTAGGTGCATGCACATTTATTAACGTCATATAATAAATTTTGCCCTTGAGTATTAAAATGGATATCCTATCATTTATGAATTCTATATTTTTAATTGCGGGGAATACTGATTTTCTAATAATAAAGCCCAATCAGAGTTGATGCATTTCAGATCTGCCGTATAGGCAAATATACTGTCCAGCATCAATCCTTCGTTCTTCCTCCCACCTCATTTCCTGTGAGGCAATTATGCCTAAATCATATTTTTTAATTTCCATTACTAAGTTTTGGAAAGCCCCTGGTTTATATAAGCGAAGTACATGTCATGTTCCTAATTTTAATTCCCTCATTTTACTAACACTGATCTGTCTGTAGTTTGGTTGATGTTTCATGATTTAATTTTTGTGGAGAAGAGAAATCACCTCTTCATCCAACCCACAATTGGAGAAACAGCTGTAATGGAGAAATATTACGATTTACATTTAATTATAATAAAAGAGAATATATATTAAGAATAAGGGGTCAATTAATCAATCAAAAAATCAATTAATTAATTGATTCATTCATCATTTAACTAACCGTACACATACGATATCGCTAAATAAATACAGAATATAATTTAATATTTCATGCAACAGATTAGTGAAAAAAATAAAAATAAAAATTAAAGAATTGAATGACACAAATATAAAATAAGTTGACATGTGGCCAGGTCCGAACCGACCGACGGTTTGAAGTAAATTAATTTCCAGCTACAGAAACAATTTCAAATAATTTTAAGATATCTATTAATGTAATCAAAAACAGATATGGATACATAAATAATAAATATAAACATTTTTAATTTTATTATAATATATATGCGAGACCAGGCTGTGACGTCATGAATGGCTGGATGACGTCATATAATTTTAAATCAAGAAAAAACTAATAAATATGATTTTCCCGAGGATAAAACCAATACAAAGTGAATGATTCGTGGTGATATATAAAAAAATCTCCTCATGTGAAATTTGGTGTGAAAATAACCCTTCCCTTCCTATCGTCGATCGCTAATACTACCACTTCCGGTTTCCGGATTTGCACCAAAAGTTGAGCAATTCATCCCACTGATGCATTAAGTAAATACACCAAATTTCATCAAAATCGGTTGATCCGTTCAGGCTGTACACATCTATACGGACGGACAGACGGACGGACAGACATCATGCTAAAAATACTTTTTTCTGTTAAGAAAATGCATGATTCGTGGAGATATGTAAAAATCTCCACATGTGAAATTTGGTGTGAAAACAATACCTCCCTTACTATCGTCGGTCGGTAAAAAATATAGAAATAGGATATCTCTCTAAAAAAAATATAAGAAAAAAACCCAAAATGTAACGAACAAAAAAAAAACAGATGAAGAAAAATAAGCTGGAGTGTCTCCACTCGACTAGCTCGCAATTTGAATTGAATTAAATAACATATATTATATTTAATTTTATCTACATACAAAGGCTTTGTTAATTAATTAATATAGTCTGAAAATATTTTTAATTACCTATAACCTTTCATAGTTTAATTTGATACTTTTCTCTTTTTACTATCGCGATCAAGAAAATTTTCTAAGGCGAGATTTTGATGTTTTTATAGGTTTTGGAGCTCCCTGAGTTATTTTCACTAAGGTTGAGAAAAATGTCTGTGTGTATATGTGTATGTGTGTGTATGTAAACAAGATTACGAAATACGGTTTGAGCTAGAATCATCAAATTTGGTACACGGGCATTATTCAAAAATTCGTAGTTTTCTATCAACTTTTGAGAAATGTAGCTCAACCGGAAGAGGATCATTACCTACAACGTTTTGATTTTTTTTCCTCTAAAGTGACCGTAAAAATAAAGATATATGTTTGATAATTTTTCACATGATTAAAAATTGTATAAAACTGCTATATATAGAATTTGAGTATGATTGATTAGCTGAAAGTACCAAAATAAATTTTTTAACACGACTGTAAATCACGCGTCATCACGTGAAGTGGTGCCATGAACAAAGAGCCAGACACGCGCTTAATATATGTATATTTATTAATTTTAATTTATAATTTACTTAATTAAATTTAATTTAAATATAATATGTAATATGTTAATTAATTGCGAGATAGTCGAGTGGAGACACTCCAGCTTATTGAAATAATATAACAGGGGTCGGCACGCTTGGTGATTCTTAGATAAATCTGATAAATCGTGATCGCAAAATGATTTTAGCTTTTTTTAGAACCATATTGAAAAAATTTAAAAAAGGTGAAAATATTTAAGTCTCATCGCAAAAGTTTTTATTGTATAGAATATTTTTGTTTGGAATTTTTAATTCCACTTCACATCTGGAATCAAAGAAAATATTAATCTCTTGATACTCCATGATTTTTCTCATTAGTCTGAAAATTAAAACAATTATATAAAAAAACAAAATTAATAAATATTTATTTAGCAAATTTACCAGCTTGAAAAAATTCACGATTTTTTGAAACGATTTACGGGCCGCCTGAAATTACGGGCCCTAGGCAGATGCTTATTCTGCCTAGGCCTAAATCAGCCCCTAATTAATATTATTAATCAGTTAAATAAATAATATTTGTATAGAAATGAACATAAAAGTATAAAGTATATAACTTTAATCAAAGAAAGAATCATACATAAACTTGAGTCAGTATTAATATATTAAAACATAATGTATTAAGAAATGTTTAATAATTTTCTGTGTGTAAGAATTAAAAGAGGTTTATAAAGTACCTTTTTTATTTACAATTATAGATTAGTAAAATGAAAGAATCATTAGACATATTTTAGACTTGTATAGAAAAATAATAAATAAACTAATAAAATTATAGGATTCTTAAATATACTAGATAATTAGTGTTATAAAGTATTAATAGACCAAATAAAATAGTAAATATAAATACTAAGTTAAATAAATCAGATTTTTATTGATATAAACTATAATTTGTGCTATAAAGTATATAAGCTATATTTAAAGAAAATGTTGTTTTCATTATTAAACCTTTTTTTCAAACATTATGTATTAATAAATGTTTATCTAAATGTGATTTTCGATTAAATTTCTTTTCACAATAATTACATTCAAAAGGTTTTTCTCCTGAATGAATTAATAAATGTCTTTTTAAAGTTGATTTCACATTAAATTTCTTTTTACAATAATTACATTCAAAAGGTTTTTCTCCTGAATGAATTAATAAATGTCTTTTTAAATGTGATTTTCGATTAAATGTCTTTTCACAATAATTACATTCAAAAGGTTTTTCTCCTGAATGAATTAATAAATGTGATTTTAAAGTTGATTTCAGATTAAATTTCTTTTCACAATAATTACATTCAAAGGGTTTTTCTCCTGAATGATTTAATAAATGTTTTTTTAAATTTTCTTTCAGATTAAATGTCTTTTCACAATAATTACATTCAAAAGGTTTTTCTCCAGAATGAATTAATAAATGTCTTTTTAAATGTGATTTTCGATTAAATTTCTTTTTACAATAATTACATTCAAATGGTTTTTCTCCTTTATAAATTAATAAATGTGTTTTTAAAGTTGATTTCGAATTAAATTTCTTTTCACAATAATTACATTTAAAGGGTTTTTCTCCTGAATGAATTAATAAATGTCTTTTTAAATGTGATTTTAGTTTAAAATTCTTTTCACAATAATTACATTCAAAAGGTTTTTCTCCTGAATGAATTAATAAATGTTTTTTTAAATTTTCTTTCAGATTAAATGTCTTTTGCCAATAATTACATTCAAATGGTTTTTCTCCTGAATGAATTAATAAATGTTTTTTTAAATTTTCTTTCAGATTAAATGTCTTTTCACAATAATTACATTCAAAAGGTTTTTCTCCTGAATGAATTAATAAATGTCTTTTTAAATGTGGTTTATAATTAAATTTCTTTTCACAATAATTACATTCAAAGGGTTTTTCTCCTGTATGAATTAATAAATGTCTTTTTAAAGTTGAATTCTGATTAAATTTCTTTTCACAATAATTGCATTCAAATTGTGTTTCTCCATTATGAATTAATAAATGTTGTTTCAAATTTGATTTCAGATTAAATTTCTTTTCACAATAATTACATTCAAAAGGTTTTTCTCCTGAATGAATTAATAAATGTGATTTTAAACATGATTTTCGATTAAATTTCTTTTCACAATAATTACATTCAAAAAGTTTTTCTCCTGAATGAATTAATAAATGTGTTTTTAAATTTGATTTCTGATTAAATGTCTTTTCACAATAATTACATTCAAAAGGTTTTTCTCCTGAATGAATTAATAAATGTCTATCCAAAGTTGATTTCTGATTAAATTTCTTTTTACAATAATTACATTCAAAAGGTTTTTCTTCTGAATGAATTAATAAATGTCTTTTTAAATGTGCTTTATGATTAAATTTCTTTTCACAATAATTACATTCAAAAGGTTTTTCTCCTGAATGAATTAATAAATGTCTATCCAAAGTTGATTTCTGATTAAATTTCTTTTTACAATAATTACATTCAAAAGGTTTTTCTTCTGAATGAATTAATAAATGTCTTTTTAAATTTGCTTTCAGATTAAATTTCTTTTCACAATAATTACATTCATAAGATTTTTCTCCTCTATGAATTAATAAATGTCTTTTTAAATTTGATTTCTGATTAAATTTCTTTTCACAATAATTACATTCAAAAGGTTTTTCTCCTTTATGAATTAATAAATGTGTTTTTAAAGTTGATTTCTGATTAAATTTCTTTTCACAATAATTACATTGTAAACGATTGTCTTCTGTAAGGATTGAATCAGTTTCTTCTTTAAATTTTTCGTCCGTATCTTTTTTGAGTTTTACATCATTTTTGAATATTGAAAATATTATTTTATGAAAACATTTTTTTAGATGTTTACATAAAAATTCTTCACTTATAAAATTCGTATGACAATAGGTACAAGAATATAGAGGACCTAAAAAAAGAATTGTTATCGTTATTTTAAATGATTATATTTTTATATATCTAACTTTTATTTTATAATTTAATTTAAGGAATAACATTATTACAAATAACATTAAAAAAATAATTTTAGTGGCAATTTAAATTACTTTCCATGAAAAAAACATATAAATAAAAATTAATGATAAGTGTTAACAAAATAAATAAATATTTAATTTTAGTTATAAAAAATATTTTCTTTTATTCAAATACTATTTAATTCCATTTAAAATAATATTTAATTCTGATTAAAATAATATTATATTTATAGAATATTTTTTATTTATTTTTTTTTATATTTATAAAATAATATTTTTTATTTAATATAATATTTTATTTAATTTTTATTAAAAAAATAGTTAATTTTTTTACAAAATAATTTAAATTTAAATGACGCCTCAGATGTATAATCAAATATTAATAATTTTTATATCCTAAACTAGGAGCGTCCCGCAAAAATTTCGGAAGAAATGTTTATTAGAATAAAATAAGTTGACCTGTGGCCAGGTTCGAACCGACCGACGGTTTGAAATAAATTAATTTCCAGCTACAGAAACAATTTCAAATAATTTTCATATATCTATTAATGTAATAAAAAACAGATATGGATACATAAATAATAAATATAAACATTTTTAATTTTATTTTATTTATAATATATATGCAAGACCAGGCTGTGACGTCATGCATGGCTGGATGACGTCATATAATTTTAAATCAAGAAAAAACTAATAAATATGATTTTTCTCGACGATAAAACCAATACAAAGTGCATGATTCGTGGTGATATATAAAAAAATCTCCTTTGGTGTGAAAATAACCCTTTCCTTCCTATCGTCGATCGCTAATACTACCACTTCCGGTTTCCGGAATTGCACCAAAAGTTGATCAATTCATCCCACTGATGCATTAAGTAAATATACCAAATTTCATCAAAATCGGTTGAGCCGTTCAGGCTGTACACATCTATACGGACGGACAGACGGACAGACGGACAGACGGACGGACAGACGGACGGACGGACAGACATCATGCTAAAAATACTTTTTTCTGTTTAGAAAATGCATGATTCGTGGAGATATGTAAAAATCTCCACATGTGAAATTTGGTGTGAAAACAATACCTCCCTTACTATCGTCGGTCGGTAAAAAGGAACACACTGGTAATGTTTTATCCAAATCCATGTGAAGTAACTTTTTTGTATAATTACCATTTCACTGACAATTAACAATACTTTAGATGAAAAAAACATTCAAATAAAAATTACCTATATATATTGGATATTTTCTGTCTTCTTGTGAATAAAGATCCATTTTTAATTGATTAATCTTTTATCAATTATATAATATATTCTAGATAATAAGTAATATAAACGTTTTAAGCACAGGTTTTAAAATTTGATTTTGATTTACAATCAAAATAACGACCAAATATTCGTCTTTAAGAAAGCAACGATATACTGTGGTAACGATTCAGTTTCCAAATAAAACTTTTGATTCATTATTTAATCCATAGAACATATAACAGACTTGACTGACCATGTAAACTTTTCACACCTTCTTTAGCGCCCTCTGTCTATGATTAGAATAACTAATTGACGAAATAGAGAAAATAAATTTATTTTCATTTAGAAGGAATTATTGAAATAAAAAAAATTGTGGAATTTTATGTTAAGTGAAAAATTATTTATTTACAGGTAAAACTGACATTTCATCAATAAATTTTTATTTATTATATATAAACATGCATTATATAGAATTTCAGCTCGATTGAATCGCTAAAGTACCGGAATTAATTTTTTCACGTCTTGCAAATCACGCGCCAACACTTGACGTGGTGCCATCAACAAAGAGCCATAATTATATGTATATTTATTAATTTTAATTTATAATTTAATTAATTTAATTTAATTTAAATATAATCATTAATCCAATTCAAATTTACGAGATAGTCTAGTGGAGACACTTCAGATTTTATTTCCTCTAAACTGACCGTAAAAATAAAGATATATGTTTGATATTTTTTCACATGATTAAAAATTGTATAAAATTGCTATATAAAAGAATTTCAGCTTGATTGAATTGCTGAAAGTATCGGAATTCATTTTTTAACTGTCATTCAAGCTCTAGTACGTGACTTGGTGTTATCAATAAAGAGACAAACACGGGCTGGTTTAATAAATATTATTCATTAATTTTAATTTATAATTAATTAAATCTCATCTAAATAGAATATATATGTTAATTATCCTTTTATCCTTTCTATTTTATTATATATCTACATACTATTGTAATATGCATTACAATTATTTAAATTAAATTTTTCCTACGTTTTTCTGAATTCTCTATATCCCCCCCCCCTGATTTTATCATTTAATATTATATATTTTAAATGCAAATATTTACTTAAATTAAAAGTTATATATATATATATATATAAAGTTGGCCTCGGGCACAAGACGTGTTTTAGTGTTTAGTTTTCATATCTTCAAAACCCAGTATACGTCATAGATTACTCATCCATTCAACTCAAAATCCAACATGTTCCCTCCTAAAAAAACTCCTATATTTATTATATCATATATATTTCATTGAAATTTTATAGATATCACATTTTAAATTTAGTAGAGAGAACAATGTTTATATGTCTAATTCCATTTATAAACACAATTATTATATATAACTAGTTTCTGTTTATTTTAATGAAATTGATTTGAGTTATCCACCTGTCTAGATTATTTTGGTGATATAGGGATTTGCATTTATTTTATTGTTAAATTAAAATGTTAATTTATTATATGGACTGGGGTAGATGGGAAAATTGGCGGGTGACTGACTCCCCCAACTCTGATAAATCTCTCTAATTATAAAACTTTTTAAAGCTAATAATTAAAATGACTTTAAATACTTTTATATAAGTTTAATTAATAGAATAACAACAACAAAAGCTTAAAAAAATGAATAAAATTAATTTAAAATTGCAATGAATAGAAAGTGTTCATTAATGTTGTTTTTTGAAAAAATCTGGAGTGTCTCCACTTGACTATCTCGTAAATCTGAATTAGATTAATTAACACATATATTATATTTAAATTAAATTTAATTAATTAAATTAAAATTAATAAATAATATATATTAAACCAGTGCATATTTGACTCTTTATTGATGGCACCAAGTCACTCTTTGGAGCGTGATTGCCAGTCAACGTGTTAAAAAATTTAAAAAATTAATTTCGGTACTTTCAATGATTCAATAAAGTTGAAATTCTATATATAGAGTTTTATACAATTTTAATTATGTCATGTCATTTAAAAAATATATCTTTATTTTTACGGTCAGTTTAGAGAAAAAAAATTGAATTGTATTAATTAACATATATTATATCTTATCTTATTATACTAGCATATATATATATATATATATATATATATATTTGTATTTTTGAAATTTTAAACCGCTCTAAAGACTTTTTTGAAATTCACACCATAGGTAATTTTTATAAAGAAAAATCGATCTGTATTGGTTTCAGGCACGGAAAATATCATCTTTGTTAGTTTATTCTTAATTTAAAATAGGAATTTTAATAATAAAAGTAAAATAAATAAGAAAATATTTGTTGGTGTATACTACCTATCCTAGAATTGTTAAAGATAAAATATATATAAATTAGTAATAGATAATTGAGAGATCAAGAGGTAAAGCTATAGTATAACCTGAAAAGATATTAAATAAGTAGATTAATAGACAAAAGGATTGGAAAATAGAAAAGACAATAAACAATTATAACATAATTTTTAAGTAGAAAATTATTATTTCTTATCAATATCAATAATAAAATAGAAAAAATATATCGTAAGACTTATTAGAAAGATTTTGACGGGTAACGGGGTAGACTCTTCTCTATAATCCCAATAGAAAAGATTTCTACTTCAGGGAGTAGCGTCCCTGCCCTCACGTGAGCTCATGATTTGTTTCTTGCATAGGAGAGGAATCATGTCCTTTACCCGTAAACTCCTTTCAATCCATTCTCTTACTCTTGTTCTTCCCCCCCTCCCGTGACCCTTCCAAAAATCAAAGGAGAATACCTAGCATAGATTCATTCAAAAAAATGAAATTTTTGACTCTTTTAGAGATCTCTTATATATTCTTATATTATCTTCGGGGGGTTAATTCAAATATATTCTGATTATGCGCATTTTCAGACTAGCAAAACCTCGCAATTGACAAGTGAGACATGTTATAAGTGCCTCTGAGAGGACCCACCTCTCATACGCTTCATATTAGAATAAAACTTGGAACTCATATTTATTGTACTCTTTGGAGAATTAGAAGAACCAATCTCTATTCAATGTATTTCATTTTATTAAAATTTTGAACTATTTCTTGTAAATTGTGACCAAGACAAATCAATTAAACATAATTTTAGCCAGATTCTAAATAAAATTAATTTTTACTAACATTAAATGGAAATTTTTAATTAATTTTCATATCGGTTTATTTTTACCGATCAAAATAAATATTGCCTTATAAAAACACGTAAAACATATACGAATAGATTCATTATGAAACGTAGATTCATTTTCACTAGTATTATATAATTTTACGGTGGTTCGATAATTAAATATTCATTATTGAATTTTGACAGATTGAAAAGATTCGCCGCCATGTTTATTGACCCCCACCTCCAATGCTTTGCTTATCCGTGACCTTAAATGGAACAATTATTTTTACCGACCGACGATAGTAAGGGAGGTATTGTTTTCACACCAAATTTCACATGTGGAGATTTTTACATATCTCCACGAATCATACATTTTCTAAACAGAAAAAAGTATTTTTAGCGTGATGTCTGTCCGTCCGTCTGTCCGTCTGTCCGTCCGTATAGATGTGTATAGCCTGAACGGCTGAACGGATTTTGATGAAATTTGGTAAATTTACTTAATGCATCAGTGGGATGAATTGATCAACTTTTGGTGCAATTCCGGAAACCGGAAGTGGTAGTATTAGCGATCGACGATTGGAAGGGAAGGGTTATTTTCACACCAAAGGAGATTTTTTTATATATCATCACGAATCATGCACTTTGTATTGGTTTTATCCTCGAGAAAAATCATATTTATTAGTTTTTTCTTGATTTAAATTTATAAATATTATCTATGGTGTGAATTTCAAAAAAATCTTTAGAGCGGTTTAATATATCAAAAATACAAATATATATATATATATATATATATATATATACAATTTTTACTAGTATAATTAGATAAGATACAAAAAAATAGGCTCATATAAATTTAAATTAAAACAAAATAATTAAGTTAATTCGTAAAATGTGATTTGATTTAACTGAATTTCCAAGCATGGAATTGTAAAAATAGTCAATAAAATAATTTAAGGAAAAGTTTAATAATAAAAAGTAAATAATTACCGCAGAAATACTTTAAAGATCACAGTACATACATCATCAGATTTGGCTGTAAAGAGATTAACCAAAATATAACATACTTAATGGGGTCATTGCACAAAAAAATTTTATTTTACTATTTAAACAACACTTCCGTAACAAATTGAGAAAAAAAAATATTTCAAAAAAATGTTAATAATTAACTGAGTTATAGTAAAACGAAAATTAAGACCGTTTGAAACGTGCTCTTTTCGCGCGCTTGCTACGTGACGTCACAGGCTGGTACGCACGCTATATGGAACCGACTTGTGTACACGAGGTGATACGAGTGATACATTTAATCGACCGAAAATGGAGAATATCAGTGAAAATGTTAATAATTCAAAGAAGAAAGAATCGTATAAGTGGTGCTTTGTACCAGAGTGCACTAATACAAGTATAAAAACACCGAACAAAGTATTTTTAACAGTCCCACGTGATATTAAACGTCGAAAAATGTGGTTGAAAATGGCAAGACGTGACGATGTAGCGAATCCACCAACAAGTTGTTTGTTTTGTTGTGAAGATCATTTCAACGTATGTATGATAAATTCATGATTTATACAGAACAATAATATATAACCAACAATAACATAACCAAAATAATATACTTATTTTCGTCTAATTTTCGTCTTGTAATTTTAAACAATATTATTAAACATATTACATTTAATTTCCTATTATGTTAAATTAAATATAAGAATTATACATTTAAATATTTACATAAATGTATTCTTATTTTATTAAATCAATAAATATATGGATAAATTTTAATAAGTATGAAAATACTTGTTTAGTTGCAGGAAGATATAGAAAATTATTGCAAATTTAAAATAATGGGAGGACGAATCCAATTGAAAAAAAAAACACAGTTCCACATATTTTCGATTGTCAGAAAAATAGACAGCATACAAGCGATAAAGTTGACATGAGACCGGGAGCTGCAAAACGGAAAAGAATGCAAACTCTGCAGGATATGGAAAAAGAAGAATCAGAGAAAATAATGACTGATGAAATAATCGCAGGATGTTCTCAAGTAGTGATGGATCTTACCGATCATTCTTTGATACAAGAAAATATGGATATTGTCATAGATCTTTTACACAACAAGACAGGTTTAATTCATATAGACATATATTTAACTTTAACCAAAATCAAAATGAATGATACATTTTCCCGTTTAGGCGATGAGTTTGGCAAGTCTGCTAGTCAAGCAAATAGGATTTTTAATAAGTCTGTTCCATTAATAGCAAATTGTTTAAAATCTCTTATTTTTTGGCCAAAAAAAGATACTATACAGTTTTTGCTTCCTATACCATTTCGAGCAAGGTATAGTAATGTATAGTCTATAATTGATTGCCTGGAAATAGAAATTCAAAAACCCACTAATGCAGTACATCAAGCTCTAACGTGGTCAGATTACAAAAAGTGCAATACTTTAAAATATCTGATATCTTCGACACCAGATGGAATGATCAATTATATTTCTTGCGGTTATGGAGGAAGAACATCAGATGCGCTTATAGTGGAAAATTGTGGCTACTTAAATGAAATACCCCCGGGTTGTGGAATTATGGCAGATCGCGGATTTAAACATATTGAACATTTATTAATCCAAAAAAAGTGTGTATTGATTAGACCCCCCAGCGTCGCAAACTCTGCTAAATCATCAAAAGCAGAAATGATGCAAACTAAAAGGATTGCAAGTTTACGAATACATATTGAAGGGGTAATAAGAAGATTGAGAGAATTTAATTAACTTCAACCTCATTCTTGCATTCATCATGAAGCCATTAGTACAACTGATAATATTATTATCATTGCAGCAGCACTTATTAATTTACAACAACCAATTATAAATCAGTGAGAATAAAATTAGTTTTGTAATGCAATATTCGAATTTTATTATTTTCAATTATTATATTTTTCTCTACATTTTTTACATTTTTTTTATTTTTTTTATTTTTGTACAGATCCCAAAAGTAATGGAAAAATATTTTTTTCCCAGAATTTGGATGAATTACAGATTAAATTTTTAGTATAATCTTAATCATAATTCACCCACACGAGTTTAAATTATCAGATTGAGCCTTAACGAAGCCTGGCAGTGTCATGTTTCACAATTACTGCGAATTTGACGGCGACTTGATGGAAAAGGATCAAAAAACTTGCACAAATACGTTTCGGTAGGTTAAACGCTCGATTGTGTACCAGCGTGTGACGTCACGAAGCGGCCGTCCAATCAGAACCAGTTTAAGCCACGTAGTTAAATTTGAATTTTTTCAGCGTTTTCAATAAATTATAATTAATTGTCAAAGTATTAAATATTATTTTAAATATTATATTCGTATTTACTATTTTCAATATAGTTTAAAAAAAAATTTCAGCGAAAAAAAAAATTTTATGCAACAACCCTATTCTTTAGATAATGTTCAGAGAAATTATTTGAAATCTAATTAAAATATGAATACCTGAATTGGAACAAGTCTTTCTTAACTGATTAAATATTTTCACATCTTTTTTAAAGATCGGTATATCTAATACCGTGATTTCAACCTTTTTTTTACCGCGGCACTGTTTTAACGGTTTAAAAATTTGGCGGCACACAAAGAAAAAGATAAGTGTAAAAGTTTACCATATTGAAAAAAGGTGGTCCCAAAAACGGTTTACCTTTTTTTTAGAACCAAATTGAAAAAAATATATAAAAAAAAGTCGTAAATGTTTAAGAGCCTCGTAATCTGGCGGCACACTTTGAAAATCTCGCGGCACACTAAAGTGGTTGAGAGTCACTGATCTAATACCTTGTCTAATTCATCAATTGCTGTCGTGTTAAGTCTATTTCCAATTAACTAAAATAATAAATATATTAATATTATTATGCATATTTAAAAACGATAGATATGCTTACCAAATCTGCATTTTGAAGAAGACACGCAGGAATACACTAAAACATTTAAAAACAAAATTAAGTTAGTTATCAAACACACAATAATTAAAAAAATAATAATTTAAAAAAAAAAAAACTAAATTAATTCTTTTAATATAATATTTATGATTATCAAAAATACACCTCTGTATTTTGACATCTTACTTTTGACGTCTAAGCGAGGTAGAGGTGTTCTGTAATCAGCAATACGGATCCTCTTTTATGTTGATTTTTTTAATTGTGGTTCACATCTTTTTATTTCAAGTAGCTACCCAATTTGAACCTCGATCCCATTGTCTCCAACTAAAGAGAAATTTCATTGCCAGGCCCGGGACTTGAACCCGGTGCCACGAGGATAAGAAACAAGCACGTTGTTCCCTAAATTGAGTAGCGTTTTTATTTTTATAGATAATCTCCAAATGATTTTTTTTTTTAAACATGTAAATATAATGGACCATCATCAATATTATATATCATTTTTATATGTAGGTGTATGATTTTTATTAAAGGAAATTTCAGAGCTTAAGAATACTAAAACTCCTACTGAATTGATTTTTTGTATCTTGAAAAACTCATATACTAATTAATTTTTCAAATAATATAATTACATTTCTACCTATAAAATTCTATAAAGATTGATATATTTACCGTTTCATTATAATTCAATGGTTTCTGAAGTTTTGAATAAACTGCATAAATTTATTCTTTGATATAAGCAATATATTATTCTACTGGTATATAAAATTGAATATTTTGATATTTAATATTAATTTCCTCTACTACTCTCTTCTTATAATAGACCATATGATAATTAAATTTTCATTTCAATCGTCTTTTAAATTAATTTTAAATTTTTATATAATAGAAAAATATATTTAATATTAATTTTACTTTTTTAGCGAGAAAAAAACATTGGTGGTTTTTTTTCTTTTTATCAAGATGTGTAAATTTCTTAATTGCAATTTAAAAATTGTGCAAATTTCAGTTAAAGGGAAAATTATTTATTTGAAGAAATAACCAACGTTTCAGCAATAATAAGAAAAAATAAAAATATATTGATGAAATGTCAGTTTTACCTGTAAATAAATAATTTTTCACTTAACATAAAATTCCACAATTTTTTTCATTTCAATAATTCCTTCTAAATGAAAATAAATTTATTTTCTCTATTTCGTCAATTAGTTATTATTATCATAGACAGAGGGCGCTAAAGAAGGTTTGAAAAGTTTACATGGTCAGTCAAGTCTGTTATATGTTCTATGGTTTAAATAATCATCAAAAGTTTTATTTGGAAACTGAATCGTTACCACAGTATATCGTTGGTTTCTTAAAGACGAATATTTGGTCGTTATTTTGATTGTAAATCAAAATCAAATTTTAAAACCTGTGCTTAAAACATTTATATTACTTATTATCTAGAATATATTATATAATTGATAAAAGATTAATCAATTAAAAATGGATCTTTATTCACAAGAAGACAGAAAATATCCAATATATATAGGTAATTTTTATTTCAATGTTTTTTTCATCTAAAGTATTGTTAATTGTCAGTAAAATGGTAATTATACATAAAAGTTACTTCAACATGAATTTGGATAAAACTTAACAAATTTTTTTTTTTTTAATAAACATTTCTTATGAAATTTTTGCGGGACGCTCCTAGTTTAGGATATAAAAATTATTAATATTTGCTTATACATCTGTGGCGTCATTTAAAATTATATTATTTTATAAAAAAATTAAATATATTTTTAATAAAAATTAAATAAAATATTATATTAAATAAAAAATATTATTTTATAAATATATATAAAAAATAAATAAAAATAAAAAATATTCTATAAATATAATATTATTTTATTCAGAATTAAATATTATTTTAAATGGGATTAAAAAGTATTTTAATGAAAAGAAAATATTTTTTTATTTTGTTAACACTTATCATTAATTTTTATTTATATGTTTTTTTCATGGAAAGTAATTTAAATTGCCACTAAAATTATTTTTTTAATGTTATTTGTAATAATGTTATTCCTTAAATTAAATTATAAAATAAAAAATAGATATATAAAAATATAATCATTTAAAATAACGATAACAATTCTTTTTTTAGGTCCTCTATATTCTTGTACCTATTGTCATACGAATTTTATAAGTGAGGAATTTTTATGTAAACATCTAAAAAAATGTTTTCATAAAATAATATTTTCAATATTCAAAAATGATGTAAAACTCAAAAAAGATACAGACAAAAAATTTAAAGAAGAAACTGATTCAATCCATACAGAAGACAATCGTTTACAATGTAATTATTGTAAAAAGAAATTTAATCAGAAATCAACTTTAAGCACACATTTATTAATTCATTCAGGTGAAAAACCTTTTGAATGTAATTATTGTGAAAAGAAATTTAATCAGAAATCAAATTTAAAAAGACATTTATTAATTCATAGAGGAGAAAAATCTTATGAATGTAATTATTGTGAAAAGAAATTTAATCTGAAAGCAAATTTAAAAAAACATTTATTAATTCATTCAGGAGAAAAACCTTTTGAATGTAATTATTGTAAAAGGAAATTTAATCAGAAATCAAGTTTAAAATCACATTTATTTATTCATTCAGGAGAAAAACCTATTGAATGTAATTATTGTGAAAAGAAATTTAATCGAAAATCATGTTTAAAATCACATTTATTAATTCATTCAGGAGAAAAACCTTTTGAATGTAATTATTGTGAAAAGAAATTTAATCAGAAATCAAATTTAAAAACACATTTATTAATTCATTCAGGAGAAAAACCTTTTGAATGTAATTATTGTGAAAAGAAATTTAGTCAGAAAGATAATTTAAAAAAACATTTATTAATTCATTCAGGAGAAAAACCTTTTGAATGTAATTATTGTGAAAAGACATTTAATCAGAATTCAAGTTTAAAAACACATTTATTACTTCATACAGGAGAAAAATCTTTTGAATGTAATTATTGTGAAAAGAAATTTAATCGAAAATCACATTTAGATAGTCATTTATTAATTCATTCAGGAGAAAAACCTTTTGAATGTAATTATTGTGAAAAGAAATTTAATCAGAAATCAAATTTGAAACAACATTTATTAATTCATACAGGAGAAAAACCCTTTGAATGTAATTATTGTGAAAATAAATTTAATCTGAAATCAACTTTAAAAACACATTTATTAATTCATTCAAGAGAAAAACCCTTTGAATGTAATTATTGTGAAAATAAATTTAATCTGAAATCAACTTTAAAAACACATTTATTAATTCATTCAAGAGAAAAACCTTTTGAATGTAATTATTGTGAAAAGAAATTTAATCTGAAAGCAACTTTAAAAAGACATTTATTAATTCATTCAGGAGAAAAACCTTTTGAATGTAATTGTTGTGAAAAGAAATTTAATCTGAAATCAAATTTGAAACAACATTTATTAATTCATACAGGAGAAAAACCCTTTGAATGTAATTATTGTAAAAAAAAATTTAATTGGAAATCAAATTTAAAAACACATTTATTAATTCATTCAGGAGAAAAACCTTTTGAATGTAATTATTGTGAAAAGAAATTTAATCAGAAATCAAATTTAAAAACACATTTATTAATTCATTCAGGAGAAAAACCTTTTGAATGTAATTATTGTGAATAGAAATTTAGTCAGAAAGATAATTTAAAAAAACATTTATTAATTCATTCAGGAGAAAAACCTTTTGAATGTAATTATTGTGAAAAGACATTTAATCAGAATTCAAGTTTAAAAACACATTTATTACTTCATACAGGAGAAAAATCTTTTGAATGTAATTATTGTGAAAAGGAATTTAATCGAAAATCACATTTAGATAGTCATTTATTAATTCATTCAGGAGAAAAACCTTTTGAATGTAATTATTGTGAAAAGAAATTTAATCAGAAATCAAATTTGAAACAACATTTATTAATTCATACAGGAGAAAAACCCTTTGAATGTAATTATTGTGAAAATAAATTTAATCTGAAATCAACTTTAAAAACACATTTATTAATTCATTCAAGAGAAAAACCCTTTGAATGTAATTATTGTGAAAATAAATTTAATCTGAAATCAACTTTAAAAACACATTTATTAATTCATTCAAGAGAAAAACCTTTTGAATGTAATTATTGTGAAAAGAAATTTAATCTGAAAGCAACTTTAAAAAGACATTTATTAATTCATTCAGGAGAAAAACCTTTTGAATGTAATTATTGTGAAAAGAAATTTAATCGAAAATCACATTTAAAAAGACATTTATTAATTCATTCAGGAGAAAAACCTTTTGAATGTAATTATTGTAAAAAAAAATTTAATTGGAAATCAAATTTAAAAACACATTTATTAATTCATTCAGGAGAAAAACCTTTTGAATGTAATTATTGTGAAAAGAAATTTAATCAGAAATCAAATTTAAAAACACATTTATTAATTCATTCAGGAGAAAAACCTTTTGAATGTAATTATTGTGAATAGAAATTTAGTCAGAAAGATAATTTAAAAAAACATTTATTAATTCATTCAGGAGAAAAACCTTTTGAATGTAATTATTGTGAAAAGACATTTAATCAGAATTCAAGTTTAAAAACACATTTATTACTTCATACAGGAGAAAAATCTTTTGAATGTAATTATTGTGAAAAGGAATTTAATCGAAAATCACATTTAGATAGTCATTTATTAATTCATTCAGGAGAAAAACCTTTTGAATGTAATTATTGTGAAAAGAAATTTAATCAGAAATCAAATTTGAAACAACATTTATTAATTCATACAGGAGAAAAACCCTTTGAATGTAATTATTGTGAAAATAAATTTAATCTGAAATCAACTTTAAAAACACATTTATTAATTCATTCAAGAGAAAAACCCTTTGAATGTAATTATTGTGAAAATAAATTTAATCTGAAATCAACTTTAAAAACACATTTATTAATTCATTCAAGAGAAAAACCTTTTGAATGTAATTATTGTGAAAAGAAATTTAATCTGAAAGCAACTTTAAAAAGACATTTATTAATTCATTCAGGAGAAAAACCTTTTGAATGTAATTATTGTGAAAAGAAATTTAATCGAAAATCACATTTAAAAAGACATTTATTAATTCATTCAGGAGAAAAACCTTTTGAATGTAATTATTGTAAAAAAAAATTTAATTGGAAATCAAATTTAAAAACACATTTATTAATTCATTCAGGAGAAAAACCTTTTGAATGTAATTATTGTGAAAAGAAATTTAATCAGAAATCAAATTTAAAAACACATTTATTAATTCATTCAGGAGAAAAACCTTTTGAATGTAATTATTGTGAATAGAAATTTAGTCAGAAAGATAATTTAAAAAAACATTTATTAATTCATTCAGGAGAAAAACCTTTTGAATGTAATTATTGTGAAAAGACATTTAATCAGAATTCAAGTTTAAAAACACATTTATTACTTCATACAGGAGAAAAATCTTTTGAATGTAATTATTGTGAAAAGGAATTTAATCGAAAATCACATTTAGATAGTCATTTATTAATTCATTCAGGAGAAAAACCTTTTGAATGTAATTATTGTGAAAAGAAATTTAATCAGAAATCAAATTTGAAACAACATTTATTAATTCATACAGGAGAAAAACCCTTTGAATGTAATTATTGTGAAAATAAATTTAATCTGAAATCAACTTTAAAAACACATTTATTAATTCATTCAAGAGAAAAACCCTTTGAATGTAATTATTGTGAAAATAAATTTAATCTGAAATCAACTTTAAAAACACATTTATTAATTCATTCAAGAGAAAAACCTTTTGAATGTAATTATTGTGAAAAGAAATTTAATCTGAAAGCAACTTTAAAAAGACATTTATTAATTCATTCAGGAGAAAAACCTTTTGAATGTAATTATTGTGAAAAGAAATTTAATCGAAAATCACATTTAAAAATACATTTATTAATTCATTCAGGAGAAAAACCTTTTGAATGTAATTATTGTAAAAAAAAATTTAATTGGAAATCAACTTTAAAATCACATTTATTAATTCATTCAGGAGAAAAACCTTTTGAATGTAATTATTGTGAAAAGAAATTTAATCGAAAATCACATTTAGATAAACATTTATTAATACATAATGTTTGAAAAAAGGCTTAATAATGAAAACAACATTTTCTTTAAATATAGCTTATATACTTTATAGCACAAATTATAGTTTATATCAATAAAAATCTGATTTATTTAACTTAGTATTTATATTAACTATTTTATTTGGTCCATTAATACATTATAACTAATTATCTGGTATATTTAAGAATCCTATAATTTTATTAGTTTATTTATTATTTTCCTATACAAGTCTAAAATATGTCTAATGATTCTTTCATTTTACTAATCTATAATTGTAAATAAAAAAGGTACTTTATAAACCTCTTTTAATTCTTACACACAGAAAATTATTAATCATTTCTTAATACATAATGTTTTAATGTATTAATACTGACTCAAGTTTATGTATGATTCTTTCTTTGATTAAAGTTATATACTTTATACTTTTATTTTCATTTCTCTACAAATATTATATATTTAACTGATTAATAATATTAATTAGGGGCTGATTTAGGCCTAGGCAGAATAAGCAACTGCCTAGGGCCCGTAAATCGTTTCAAAAAATCGTGAATTTTTTCAAGCTGGTAAATTTGCTAAATAAATATTTATTAATTTTGTTTTTTTATTTAATTGTTTTAATTTTCAGACTAACAAGAAAAAACATGGAATATCAAGAGATTAATATTTTCTTTGATTCCAGATGTGAAGTGGAATTAAAAATTCCAAACAAAAATATTCTATACAATAAAATCTTTTGCGATCAGACTTTTAAATATTTTCGCCTTTTTAATTTTTTTCAATATGGTTCTATTAATAATAATAATAATAAATATTTATTTGTTTTTGACAACTCGGCATACAAATTATACAATTTTATCATTCTGTACAGTTCAACAAAACTATAATTAAATACATAAAATAATAAAAAAATTAATAGAAAACAAAAAAAAATACATAATGAAATAGAAATTAATACCTATATATAAATAGTATTTACAATATTGATGTAAAATTAAAATCAATACTTTAGTACATTTTGAAAATAAATTTCAATCCTTAATAATAAAAATTACAATAATAACAATAATCAAGTAAAAGAAAATTTTGATAAATGTTGTACAAATATGAATAATTTATTAATAATAACAAACATTTATTTGTTTTTACCAACTCGTCATACAAATTATACAATTTTATCATTCTGTACAGTTCAACAAATATTCTATACAATAAACTCTTTTGCGATCAGACTTTTAAATTTTTTCAATATGGTTCTAAAAAAAAGCTAAAATCATTTAGAGATCACGATTTTTCAGGGTTTAAGTATCACCACCAAGCGTGACCACCCCTGATATATTATTTCAAATAAGCTGGAGTGTCTCCACTCGACTATCTCGCAATTTGAATTGGATTAATTAACAAATGTTATTTTTAAATTGAATTTAATTAATTAAATAATAAATTAAGTATAATTCAATTGATTTTTTTAATTAATTAAAAAATTTTAATTTATAGTAAACTATGGTTAGTGAATAAAATTAATTAATTAACATATATTAAATTTAAATTTAAAACTTTTACCTTCATTTTTAAGTCAAAATTTAAAAAATCAATTCCGATACTTTCAGCGATTCAATCAAGCTCCAATTCTATATATTGCAGTTTTATACAATTTTTAATTATGTCATGTCATTTAAAAAATACATCTTTATTTTTTCGGTCAGTTTAGAGAAAAAAATATTGAATTGTATTAATAAATATATATTATATCTTATCTTATTATACTAGCGCATATATATATATATATATTTGTATTTTTGAAATTTTAAACTGCTCTAAAAATTTTTTTGAAATTCACACCATAGGTAATTTTTATAAAGAAAAATCGATCTGTATTGGTTTCAAATATCATCTTTGTTAGTTTTTTCTTAATTTAAAATAGGAATTTTAATAATAAAAGTAAAATAAATAAGAAAATATTTGTTGGTGTATACTACCTATCCTAGAATTGTTAAAGATAATATATATATAAATTAGTAATAGATAAATGAGAGATCAAGAGGTAAAGCTATAGTATAACCTGAAAAGATATTAAATAAGTAGATTAATAGACAAAAGGATTGGAAAATAGAAAAGACAATAAACAATTATAACATAATTTTTAAGTAGAAAATAATTATTATTTCTTATATAAATATCAATAATAATAGAAAAAATAGAAAATACATATTGTAAGACTTATTAGAAAGATTTTGACTGGTAACGGGTAGACTCTTCTCTATGATCCCAATAGAAAAGATTTCTACTTCAGGGAGTAGCGTCCCTGCCCTCACGTGAGCTCATGATTCGTTTCTTGCATAGGAGAGGAATCATGTCCTTTACCCGTTGACACCTTTCAATCCATTCTCTTACTCTTGTTCTTCCTCCCTCACGTGACCCTTCAAAAAATCAAAGGAGAATACCTAGCATAGATTTATTAAAAAAAAAAAATGAAATTTTTAACTCTTATAGGAGACTCTTTTAGAGATCTCTTATATATTCTTATATTATCTTCGGGGGGTTAATTCAAATATATTCTGATTATGCGCATTTTCAGACTAACAAAACCTCGCAATTGACAAGTGAGACATGTTATAAGTGCCTCTGAGAGGACCCACCTCGCCTACGATTCATATTAGAATAAAACTTGGAACTCATATTTATTGTACTCTCTGGAGAATTAGAAGAACCAATCTATTCAATGTATTTCATTTTATTAAAATTATTAACTATTTCTTGTAAATTGTGACCAAGACAAATCAATTAAACATAATTTTAGCCATATTCTAAATAAAATTGATTTTTACTAACATTAAATGGAAATTTTTAATTAATTATCACATATCGGTTTATTTTTACCGATCAAAATAAATATTGCCTTATAACAACACGTAAAACCTATACGAATATATTCATTATGAAACGTAGATTCATTTTCACTAGTATTATATAATTTTACGATTCTTCGTTAATTAAATATTAATTATTGAATTTTGACAGATTGAAAAGATTCGTCGCCATGTTTATTGACCCCCACCTCCAATGCTTTGCTTATCCGTGACCTTAAATGGGACAATTATTTTTTAATTCCTGCATAGTATAGTGTACAAATTCATAAATATAATAAATGGGGTGTTGGTTGTTCATAAGAATAAAATAATCACTTAAAAGAAACAGATAATATAACATTTATTCACTTAAGACAGCGTAATACAAGCATGTATAAACAACACAACGGCAGTGACTATCGACTCTCATCTTAGCCACAATCCATTCCAACCAGCGTGAACCTATCACAGAACAGTCATTCATTTCCGCTCAAATTTAAATTTACACTACAATAGCAATCTCTATAGGCCCCTACCCCGAAGTGAAGGAGGGGTTTTTAGTGGTTACACCACACACGCAGTAATGACAATTATTGTATGGTCTGAAAAGATTTTCCCCCCCTAACCCAAAAAAAAAAAAAAAAAAAAAAAAAAAAAAAAAAAATAGCAATCTCTTGCTTACCCCCAATGGATGAGATTCAAGTGCCTTTGGCCTTATTTCGCTATTACATGCTTGATATATACTCTACATTAATTTTACATATTCATCTTCAATTTTAATATATTATTTAATTTCATTAAATTAAAGTATTATCTAATAATAGAAACCAATATTTTTATTTTTTTATATCTTATACTAGCAAAAAGTGTATATAATATAGGATGAAATATTTTATCAAATAAATTCGAATATATTTTTCATCTTGAAATGAAAATCAAGTTATTTTAATTAATTTGTACCATTTTAGGAAACAAGTTTTTGATGAGACATTTTTAGAAAACCCATTTAACACAATTGTAATAAATAATTTTAAAAAATTGTAAAATTTTTAAAGTTTGTAATAATAAATTGTATAAATTTGTTAAACGGTCGGTGTTCCAGAAACTATTATAGCTATTTGGGATATATTAAACCTCTCTAAGGATTTTTTTGAAATTCACACCATAGATAATTTTTATAAAGAAAAATCGATCTGTATTGGTTTCAGCCTCGGGAAAAATCATCTTCATTAGTTTTTTCTTAATTTAAATTTATAAATATTATCTATGGTGTGAATTTCAAAAAAATCTTTAGAGCGGTTTAATATACCAAAAATACAAATATATATATATATATATACAATTTTTACTAGTATAATTAGATAAGATACAAAAAAATAGGCTCATATAAATTTAAATTAAAACAAAATAATAACAAAACATTAATGTAATGCGTTTAGTTTCTCTTATAATATGATCTTGTTATTTAAATTATTATTATTTTTATTATTATTATTACGATGACTTATAAATTTTGAAAAGAATTTAAATCTGGAATGACCACTAAAATTGTCTAAATATATGTATTTAGTGTCGAGATGATTACGATTAAGATGGCTCTGATGAGGATAATTAGAAAGTTGTTTGTTTAAGGGAATCCAATTGGGAAACGATTTGAGGGTGGATATTAATTTGTTTCAATTGGGAGATATTAAGAAATGAATGAAAGAAGCTCAGAATATGGGCGGGTGGTGTCAATGAATGGAATTAATAACTTTTGAAGTAATTTATTAAATATTATTTATTTTATTTTTTTAACAATTTTATTTTATTAATACTAGCTTTGAAAAACAAAATTAACAATAAAAGTTATTATTATGGCAGGTTATTTTCTTCTGTGTTTTGTTTTATGCATTTCTTTTTCCAAGTTTTTCTAAAATATTTTTTTAATATATTAATTAATTTAATTATCGTTTAAAAGTATTTATAGGGTAAAATAGTTTATTGATGAACTTTAATATGTACAAAAAAATTAAATTTCAGATTTAATTATGTTAATTTGTAAAATGTGATTTGATTTAACTGAATTTCCAAGCATGGAATGGTAAAAATAGTAAATAAAATAATTTAAGGAAAAGTTATATAATAAAAAATAAATAATTACCGCAGGAATACTTCAAAGATCACAGAACATACATCATCAGATTTGGCTGCAGAGAGATTAACCAAAATATAACATACTTAATTCTTTAGATAATGTTCAGAGAAATTATTTGAAATCTAATTAAAATATGAATATCTGAATTGGAACAAGTCTTTCTTAACTGATTAAATATTTTTACATCTTTTTTTAAAGATCGGTATATCTAATACCGTGATTTCAACCTTTTTTTTACCGCGGCACTGTTTTAACGGTTTAAAAATTTGGCGGCATACAAAGAAAAAGATAAGTGTAAAAGTTTCCATATTGAAAAAAGGTGGTCCCAAAAACGGTTTACCTTTTTTTTAGAACCAAATTGAAAAAATATATAAAAAAAAGTCGTAAATGTTTAAGAGCCTCGTAATCTGGCGGCACACTTTGAAAATCTCTCGGCACACTAAAGTGGTTGAGAGTCACTGATCTAATACCTTGTCTAATTCATCAATTGCTGTCGTGTTAAGTCTATTTCCAATTAACTAAAATAATAAATATATTAATATTATTATGCATATTTAAAAACGATAGATATGCTTACCAAATCTGCATTTTGAAGAAGACACGCAGGAATACACTAAAACATTTAAAAACAAAATTAAGTTAGTTATCAAACACACAATAATTCAAAAAATAATAATTTTTAAAAAAAAAACTAAATTAATTCTTTTAATATAATATTTATGATTATCAAAAATACACCTCTGTATTTTGACATCTTACTTTTGACGTCTAAGCGAGGTAGAGGTGTTCTGTAATCAGCAGTACGGATCCTCTTTTATGTTGATTTTTTTAATTGTGGTTCACATCTTTTTATTTCAAGTAGCTACCCAATTTGAACCTCGATCCCATTGTCTCCAACTAAAGAGAAATTTCATTGCCAGGCCCGGGACTTGAACCCGGTGCCACGAGGATAAGAAACAAGCACGTTGTTCCCTAAATTGAGTAGCGTTTTTATTTTTATAGATAATCTCCAAATGATTTTTTTTTTTAAACATGTAAATATAATGGACCATCATCAATATTATATATCATTTTTATATGTAGGTGTATGATTTTTATTAAAGGAAATTTCAGAGCTTAAGAATACTAAAACTCCTACTGAATTGATTTTTTGTATCTTGAAAAACTCATATACTAATTAATTTTTCAAATAATATAATTACATTTCTACCTATAAAATTCTATAAAGATTGATATATTTACCGTTTCATTATAATTCAATGGTTTCTGAAGTTTTGAATAAACTGCATAAATTTATTCTTTGATATAAGCAATATATTATTCTACTGGTATATAAAATTGAATATTTTGATATTTAATATTAATTTCCTCTACTACTCTCTTCTTATAATAGACCATATGATAATTAAATTTTCATTTCAATCGTCTTTTAAATTAATTTTAAATTTTTATATAATAGAAAAATATATTTAATATTAATTTTACTTTTTTAGCGAGAAAAAAACATTGGTGGTTTTTTTTCTTTTTATCAAGATGTGTAAATTTCTTAATTGCAATTTAAAAATTGTGCAAATTTCAGTTAAAGGGAAAATTATTTATTTGAAGAAATAACCAACGTTTCAGCAATAATAAGAAAAAATAAAAATATATTGATGAAATGTCAGTTTTACCTGTAAATAAATAATTTTTCACTTAACATAAAATTCCACAATTTTTTTCATTTCAATAATTCCTTCTAAATGAAAATAAATTTATTTTCTCTATTTCGTCAATTAGTTATTATTATCATAGACAGAGGGCGCTAAAGAAGGTTTGAAAAGTTTACATGGTCAGTCAAGTCTGTTATATGTTCTATGGTTTAAATAATCATCAAAAGTTTTATTTGGAAACTGAATCGTTACCACAGTATATCGTTGGTTTCTTAAAGACGAATATTTGGTCGTTATTTTGATTGTAAATCAAAATCAAATTTTAAAACCTGTGCTTAAAACATTTATATTACTTATTATCTAGAATATATTATATAATTGATAAAAGATTAATCAATTAAAAATGGATCTTTATTCACAAGAAGACAGAAAATATCCAATATATATAGGTAATTTTTATTTCAATGTTTTTTTCATCTAAAGTATTGTTAATTGTCAGTAAAATGGTAATTATACATAAAAGTTACTTCAACATGAATTTGGATAAAACTTAACAAATTTTTTTTTTTTTAATAAACATTTCTTATGAAATTTTTGCGGGACGCTCCTAGTTTAGGATATAAAAATTATTAATATTTGCTTATACATCTGTGGCGTCATTTAAAATTATATTATTTTATAAAAAAATTAACTATTTTTTTAATAAAAATTAAATAAAATATTATATTAAATAAAAAATATTATTTTATAAATATAAAAAAAAATAAATAAAAAATATTCTATAAATATAATATTATTTTAATCAGAATTAAATATTATTTTAAATGGAATTAAATAGTATTTGAATAATAAGAAAATATTTTTTATAACTAAAATTAAATATTTATTTATTTTGTTAACGCTTATCGGTAATTTTTATTTATATGTTTTTTTCATGGAAAGTATATTAATTTATATTCTCTCTAAAATTATTTTTTTAATGTTATTTGTAATAATGTTATTCCTTAAATTAAATTATAAAATAAAAGTAAGATATATAAAAATATAATCACATTTAAAATAACGTATACAATTCTTTTTTTAGGTCCTCTATATTCTTGTACCTATTGTCATACGAATTTTATAAGTGAGGAATTTTTATGTAAACATCTAAAAAAATGTTTTCATAAAATAATATTTTCAATATTCAAAAATGATGTAAAACTCAAAAAAGCAACAGACGAAAAATTTAAAGAAGAAACTGATTCAATCCATACAGAAGACAATCGTTTACAATGTAATTATTCTAAAAAGAAATTTAATCATAAATCAAATTTGAAAACACATTTATTAATTCATTCAGGAGAAAAACCTTTTGAATGTAATTATTGTGAAAAGAAATTTAATCTGAAATCAAATTTGAAACAACATTTATTAATTCATACAGGAGAAAAACCCTTTGAATGTAATTATTGTAAAAAGAAATTTTATCTGAAATCAAATTTGAAACAACATTTATTAATTCATACAGGAGAAAAACCTTTTGAATGTAATTTATGTGAAAAGAAATTTAATCAGAAATCAAGTTTAAAATCACATTTATTTATTCATTCAGGAGAAAAACCTATTGAATGTAATTATTGTGAAAAGAAATTTAATTGGAAATCAACTTTAAATACACATTTATTAATTCACACAGGAGAAAAACCTTTTGAATGTAATTATTGTGAAAAGAAATTTAATCTGAAATCAACTTTAAAAACACATTTATTAATTCATACAGGAGAAAAACCTTTTGAATGTAATTTATGTGAAAAGAAATTTAATCATAAATCAAGTTTAAAATCACATTTATTAATTCATTCAGGAGAAAAACCTTTTGAATGTAATTATTGTGAAAAGAAATTTAATCGAAAATCACATTTAGATAGTCATTTATTAATTCATTCAGGAGAAAAACCTTTTGAATGTAATTATTGTAAAAAGAAATTTAATGTGAAATCAAATTTAAAATCACATTTATTAATTCATTCAGGAGAAAATCCTTTTGAATGTAATTATTGTGAAAAGAAATTTAATCGGAAATTAAATTTAGATCGACATTTATTAAATCATTCAGGAGAAAAACCTTTTGAATGTAATTATTGTGAAAAGAAATTTAATAGGAAATCAAGTTTAAAAACACATTTATTACTTCATACAGGAGAAAAACCTTTTGAATGTAATTATTGTGAGAAGAAATTTAATCAGAAATCAACTTTAAAAATACATTTATTAATTCATTCAGGAGAAAAACTTGTTGAATGTAATTATTGTAAAAAGAAATTTAGTCATAAAGATAATTTAAAAAAACATTTATTAATTCATTCAGGAGAAAAACCTTTTGAATGTAATTATTGTGAAAAGAAATTTAATAGAAAATCAACTTTAACAAATCATTTATTAATTCATACAGGAGAAAAACCTTTTGAATGTAATTATTGTGAAAAGAAATTTAATAGAAAATCAATATTAGAAAAACATTTATTAATTCATACAGGAGAAAAACCTTTTGAATGTAATTATTGTGAAAAGAAATTTAATAGGAAATCAAGTTTAAAAACACATTTATTACTTCATACAGGAGAAAAACCTTTTGAATGTAATTATTGTGAGAAGAAATTTAATAAGAAATCACATTTAGATAAACATTTATTAATACATAATGTTTGAAAAAAAGGCTTAATAATGAAAACAACATTTTCTTTAAATATAGCTTATATACTTTATAGCACAAATTATAGTTTATATCAATAAAAATCTGATTTATTTAACTTAGTATTTATATTAACTATTTTATTTGGTCTATTAATACTTTATACCACTAATTATCTAGTATATTTAAGAATCCTATAATTTTATTAGTTTATTTATTATTTTTCTATACAAGTCTAAAATATGTCTAATGATTCTTTCATTTTACTAATCTATAATTGTAAATAAAAAAGGTACTTTATAAACCTCTTTTAATTCTTACACACAGAAAATTATTAAACATTTCTTAATACATAATGTTTTAATGTATTAATACTGACTCAAGTTTATGTATGATTCTTTCTTTGATTAAAGTTATATACTTTATACTTTTATGTTCATTTCTCTACAAATATTATATATTTAACTGATTAATAATATTAATTAGGGGCTGATTTAGTTCTAGGCAGAATAAGCAACTGCCTAGGGCCCGTAAATCGTTTCAAAAAATCGTGAATTTTTTCAAGCTGGTTAGTTTGCTAAATAAATATTTATTAATTTTGTTTTTTTATATAATTGTTTTAATTTTCAGACTAATGAGAAAAATCATGGAGTATCAAGAGATTAATATTTTCTTTGATTTCAGATGTGAAGTGGAATTAAACTTTTAAATATTTTCGCCTTTTTTAAATTTTTTCAATATGGTTCTAAAAAAAAGCTAAAATCATTTTGAGATCACGATTTTTCATGCTTTAAGTATCACCAAGCGTGCCCCACCCCTGATATATTATTTCAAATAAGCTGGAGTGTCTCCACTCGACTATCTCGCAATTAGAATTGGATTAATTAACATATATTATTTTTAAATTGAATTTAATTAATTAAATAATAAATTAAGTATAATTGAATTGATTTATTTAAATAATTAAAAAATTTAAATTTACAGTATAGTATTGTTAGTGAATAAAATTAATTAATTAACATATATTAAATTTAAATTTAAAACCTTTACCTTCATTTTTAAGTCAAAATTTAAAAAATCAATTCCGATACTTTCAGCGATTCAATCAATTTCCAATTCTATATATTGCAGTTTTATACAATTTTTAATCATGTTAAAAACTATCAAACATCTTCAAATGTCTTTATTTTTACGGTCAGTTTGGAGGAAAATAATCTGGAGTGTCTCCGCTTGACTCGCAATTTGAATTGGATTAAATAACATATATTATATTAAATTAATTTTAATTAATTAAATTATAAATTAAAATTATTAAATAATATCAATTAAACCACCGCTTGTTTGGCTCTTTGTTGATGGTACCATGTCTCGTTCTGGCGCGTTATTTGCTGTCGTGTTAAAAAATTAATTTCAGGTCTTTCAGCGATTCAATCAAGCTGTAATTCTATATATAGCAGTTTTATATATATTTTAATCATGATAAAAACTATCAAACATATATATTCAGTTTTACTATCACTTTAGAAGGAAATTAGCTGGAGTGTCTCCACTCGACTATCTCGCAATTTGAATTGGATTAAATAACATAATATATTATATTTAAATTAAATTTAATTAATTATCAATTATAAATAATAAATAATAAATATTAAACCAGCGCATGTTTGGCTTTTTGTTGATGGCACCACGTCACGTTTTGGCGCGTGAGATTTGCAGTGTTAAAAAATTAATTCTGGTAATTTAAGCGAATCAATCAAGCTGAAATTCTATATATAGCAGTTTTATACAATTATTAATCATGTGAAAAATTATCAAACATATATCTTTATTTTTACGGTCACTTTAGAGGAAAAAAAATCAAAACGTTGTAGGTAATGACCCTCTTCCGGTTGAACTACATTTCTCAAAAGTTGATAGAAAACTATGAATTTTGAATAATGTCCATGTACCAAATTTCATCATTCTAGCTCAAACCGTTTTTGCGTAATCTTGCCTACATACATACACACACACACACCGACATTTTTCTCAACCTTAGTGAAAATGATTCAGGAACCTTCAAAACGTATAAAAACATCAAAATCTCAACATCGAAAATTTTCGTGATCGCAATACTATCTCTGGCGAGATAGTAAAAAATGAAAACTTGGTAGGTAATGACCCTCTTCCGGATGAACTACATTTCTCAAAAGTTGATAGAAAACTACGAATTTCGAATAATGCCCGTCAACCAAATTTCATTATTTAAACCGTTTTTGCGTAATCTTGTCTACCCCCCCTTGGGGGGGGGGGGCCCACACACATATACAGACATTTTTCTTATCTCTGGCGAGATAGTAAAAAGAGACGGGTCCCCCACTAATAATTAACAAAAATTGAAATTTGAATATAAACTTTAATTTTGTTTTTTTATAATTGTTTTAATTTTCAGACTAATGAGAAAAATCATGGAGTATCAAGAGATTAATATTTTCTTTGATTCCAGATGTGAAGTGGAGGGGCGATGGAGTATCGAATGACCTGGTTATCGTTTTTTTTTTCTAACTGCACCAGTTCACCGAACTTCTCGTTTTCATTTGTTTACAAATCTTATTAGCATTAAGGATTCTTTGTTAATTCCATGTAATTTGTTCTAAAAAGATTTCCTTCACGATTTCATCTATTCCCATTGACATCATCGAGAATGTCGCATTTCGTGTTGCGTGTTTGGATTCTTGTTTGTCTCTTTCATGTATTCGTTTTTACCCAAGAATTAAAAGTGCATCAAAGATCAAAACGCTATCTAGTTTTCCCAAAAGGAAGTAATTTATTCGTAAGCATATTTTACTATATCTTCATATCAACATTATTTTCTTTTCATTCTCATGCATCTATTATATATATATAATATATATATATAGAGGTGTTGTATGATTAGTACAACGACTAATTTTTATCTCGATTTTTTTAATTGAATATGAATATATGTATATATATATATATATATATATATATATAAACTGTCGATATAAGAAAAATATTTTTTTTTATTTATTAACTTGATATATTTGAATCAATCTAATGAATTATTTTTTTCAGATGACAATGGTTATGTCTAAAATACTTATATTTGAATTTCCAAAAAATTTTAACAGTCTTATTGAATTTGATATTCTCTTTCCATTGCCAAATATTACCCACAAAGAAAGAAAACATGAATACAAATGGCCTACCCATCACTCTCCCCTACCTTCGAATTATTATAATCTACCACATCAACGAGATTACTGGTCAGAACATCGTCGTCAAAAAAGGGAGATCTATCGTCAACTTGAAACAATACTTCTCAGGTGATTTCCTGTGTTAAATTTATTTCTGATTACTCATTTATTCATTTAATCGATTCTATTCGGTTCTAGTCAAGATATAAATGGTCCAGCATGTATTCGGAGATTTTTATGCGAAATTAGCCACTTGGATAAACATCCATTGAAAGGCAGTTTATTTCACGATTGGATGGAGATACTTTTTAGGTGAGTAACTATCCTAAAAATAATACTTGGTAATCTGGTAAAATATTGATTTTAGATTAATAAGCAATTTTTTTTTTTATATAATTTTTTCATATTTTCAGTTATTATTTAAAATTAAGAAGTATTTTTCAATTAACTATAACATTTAAAATATTTTAATATTTTGTTTCATTAAATTCAAATACATATTTTGATTATGAATGTATTACAATAACACGATATTTTATTTATTCCAGTGAAAGTCAATATTATCAATCTTTTCAAAATAAAAAAAAATAAAAATTGTTGGGAATTTGTGTAGTGTGAACTTTAATTCAGCTTGAAGCTTAAATAAATAAGAATCAAATTAATTAAAAATGTAATTAAAAATAATGAAGTAAACATTATTTGATGAAAGCACTCCCTCTATCTCTTTAAGAGGAATTAGCGAACACGAAAGTGGATTACTAAAACCTCCTCTAACGAACTTCTTCGATCGAATTCAGATTCGTTCATCAAAGCCGGGATGAAAGCTCATTTTATTTCTTCAATGAAATGGTGCCCACTTCTTCATTAAATTTCAAATATAAAAAACAACTCTTTTATTTATGTACATTTTACGAATGGTCAAAGCCTATCAAGTTGGATGAGGACTGTGAGGGGTAAACGTATTCTATGATCAGTAGAACGGGTCTTTTCAATATTTTCTTGATTTTCTTTATCGGAGGCGCTACTTTTTATTTTACTAGCTTCTCAATTTTGATTCCGGGGGCTTGGTGAATTCTGTCCTATAGACCACAGCTAGAGAAATCTTTTTCCCTTGCCCCGGACTTGAACCCGAGACTACAAAGATGTTAGTCATCTGTGTTAACTCCCAGAATGCGTGGCGTCTTTCTTTAAATATATCCATTTTAAATTCGTATATAATTATTTAAAAAAAAAGAAAAAATTCTTATTATTATGATAAGTAAAAAAGATCCTTCTATTTCATGAATATAAATAAAATTATTGGATTTTAGTTTAGTTAGTGACATACACAAATGAGAAATGTTCATGATCAGATAATAAAGTAACTTAAGTGGTAAAGTTCTAGTTTAAATTAGTTAAGTTGACGAATCAGAGCTTTGATCTTGATGCTCGATAGGGAATCAGAGAACCAACTTATTCTAATTATTTTAGAGTGAACGGTTACAAGTTATTCATAGTCGAGGTAGGAAAATGAACATAAATTATACTAACTATTTTTTTTTTAGTTTTCGAAGACTAAAACCTAAAACTCCATGTGATCTTAAAAAATAAATAAATAGTTTTAATCTGCAGGACCAAAAACCAGAATTTCTTAAAATAGTACTTATTCATTATAACTCTAATCCAAAGTGAAAGATAAAAACTAGAAGAAATTCTTCTCCTATATTTTATTGACTGAAATTGAATTAAAAACCATAAATTAATATGTTTTTCATATTTAAGACATTTAGTGAAATTATTTGTGTTCTTTATGCGCATTTTTGTTGTTACTCCATCATCAAAAGCTTTATTGGAAATTGGAACAAGAATTATTTCTCTTAATATATTCTATATAATAAAATTAAATTAAAAAATATAAACCATAATAAGAATATTTTTTCATATTAAAAACACTTGTCGAAGTTTCAAATTGAATGATATAGCTATGTGTTTTATGCACATTTCAGTTGTCACACCATTTGTAGAATCTTTTTTCTTCCCACTTAAACTTCAGTTAAATCGATTTATTTTAATTTTTAGATATACAGACAACGAGAATTGGATGAATGAAGACGACTCACATTATAATATGAAGAATTGTTTTGAAGAGAAATTGGTTGACTGTGCCTTCCAATTTCGAGATTTTGCTGATTGGATTTTAAAATTATTTTTAAATAATATTAAATAAGATTAAAACCCCATAATTCTTGATCATTATTTTTTTTATTATTATTAATTACAAATAATTATAATAAATGACGAATAAAATATATGAAAAATAAAAAAAAAAACAAGTATCTTATTTATATAAACGATATTTTTCAACTTTGACAAAGATGTTATGAAATATCCAGATTGTAAAATTTATTTTTAAAATTAGTATAATGTGTCTAACAGTTATTTGATTCAATCTACTTGTAAACTTCTTCTGATTAGAGAATGATTAATACTTTAAAACAAGTATTCTTTATAAACTGTGAATATTGTTTTAATAAATTTAAGTAAAAATAAATCTTTTTAAAAAACACACTTTACTTAAAATTGCACTAAAAAGTAAAAAATAAAATCACTGTAAAGTGTGTGCGCTCAAATTGGTAAATATACGTATAGATATTACTGTGTTTTACGGTGTTATTATAATTTGAGCGCACACACTTTACAGTGATTTTATTTTTTACTTTTTAGTGCAATTTTAAGTAAAGTGTGTTTTTTAGAAAGATTTCTTTTTACTTAAATTTATTTTATACTTTTTAGTCGTGTTCAGCGCCTCTAGAACTGCTATCGCCATCTATGATTGAAATAGTGAACTATTCCATATTCCGCGTATGAAAGTTTAGTTAATTAATTACCACTAATAGATAAATAATTCAGTGGATTTTTCAATTGATTCGTGTATTATTAGCAGGAGCAAGCGCGTATGCAAAATTTCAAGTTGATTGAATGACGGGAAGTTGTTGAAATATCGATTATAAAATGCCGCGGACAAACCAACAAACGGACAACCGGACAGTGTGAGTTAAATAAAGTGTATTAAAAAAATATTAGAGGTTGTCTGGAAATTTATAAATTCGTTATCTATAATGATATCCACTTTTCTACTATTCTTTTCTCATCACACACACACACACACACACACACACCTTCATTTGTACATAAGAAATATAAATCAATTTCTTTTTTCAAAAACAGATACATTACCTGTTGATATAAGACATTTTATAAGAATTTATTAAAAGCATCGCCCTCTTCAATTGATGCCTCCTATCCCGGTTCCATATATGTGTTCGACACAATAAATACAAAAATATTAATTTTATTAAATAAATAAAATTATTTAATTCAAAACATTTTTATTTCTATTTTTAATAATCAAATTTCATTTAAATTATTTAACTTAATTTATTTAACATAAAAGTTTCATTTCCATTAATTTAATAAAATGATTTTTAAATCATATTTTTTGAACATTTTAATTGAAATCATATATTCTCTCTTTAACTATCATTTAAGACGAGATTACGCAACAACAGTTTGAGCTAGAATAATGAAATTTGGTACACGGGCATTATTCAAAAGTCTTAGTTTTCTATCAACTTTTTAAAAATGTAGTTCATTCAGAAAAGGACCATTATCTACCACGTTTTCATTTTTTTTCCTCTAAATAGACTTAAAAATAAAAATATATGTTTTATAGTTTTTCACATGATTAAAAATTGTATAAAACTGCTATATATAGAATTTCAGCTTGATTAAATCGCTGAAAGTACCGGAATTAATTTTTTAACACGACAGAGCCAAACACGCGTTGTTTTAATAAATATTATTTATTAATATTAATTTATAATTTAATTATTTAAATTTAATTTAAATATAATATATGTTAATTTATCTAATTCAAATTTGCGAGATAGTCGAGTGGAGAGACTCCAGTTTTTTTTTTGTTTAATCTAGGAAAGTTAATGAATATCAAAGAATTATATTTTAGAATCAATTAATTAATATTTATATATACGTTAATACAAATAATAATATATATATATATATATAAATATATATATATTGTGTATTCAAAAGCTCTACCTTGAATCATTGTAATGTTTTGATTTGGACATTGATATCTGTTATTAATTACTTTAATTAAGAAAAAAACAATTAAATTATTTTTTCTTTTAAATGAGACTTTAACAGATCGGTTCTTCATTTCAAAAACTCTGCTTCAGGTATCGAGTTTCAAAAATTTTGATAGAGTTAAATCGTAATTCTGCTAGTGAAATTAAGATCTGGTCTAATTAACCTATAGTATATATATCTTGTCATAAAATCTTCTAAAACATAAATTCCAAGTTCCCATTTTGTTAGCTTATTATGGCTATAGGTAGGGTGACCATATTTCGTAAACACCAAACCGGGCCAAACGGTTTCCTTTTATTTTTTTTTTAGAACCAAATTGAAAAAATTTTGAAAAAAAAACTACGAAATGTCATAAATATTTAAAAAACGGGACAATAGGCTGTCCCGAAGACATTTTTCGCGGGGACAGAGCACCTAAAACCGGGACAATCCTAGTTATAGGTAGATGAGCAAATTTAAGACACTATAGATTCGTCAATTGTCAAATTTTCACCAGGTATAGAATAAATTTTTTATGAATTTTTGGTTTAGGTAATTAAGAAAAAGTCAAAGAATTTTTTATTTTTTATGTAAAATATTATATATATATATATATAATATGTTTTTTTTTCATTTTGGAGGCCGCAAAATACGCGGGGCCCGGATGCTTTGCACCCGCGCACCCCTTAGAAGGCCGTCCTCAAGAGATCTTCGTAGTATGATGGCTGCTGTATTGAATGGAAATTGAACTGAAATTGGAAATGAGAGCGGAAATTAATAAATAAATAATGTATATCTATAAATATTGCAAATGAAATTTAATAACAATAAATAATTAGAAATATAGTATGTGCTATAATAATTAAAATATATAGAAGATGTCTAACATTATTGTCACATTATCATTATCAATTGATATTTAAATTCCTCATTATTATCAAATTATTATTATTATAAGATTAATGCATTTTAATAAGGCCATTGTGTTATTAAGAAATTATGAATCAGTTATATGTTTTAATAAAAACCTTTTACAGGAAGTATAGAGCCGTCTTCGCCGGGGCACAGTTAGTCAGATCAATTAACTTGTTTCACAATTCCTATCAATAATAACATTTAATAAGAATTTGAATTTGAACACTCAGTGTAATTTTAGTGTTCGAATGCATATTTTTAGATTTTTTACAAAAAACGAATTAAACAAATCAATAAGTAAATTTGGAACTTTATCAACAATTATAATTTACATTGTCTTTTTGTTTTGTTTTTTTTAATTTTGTTTGTTTTTTGTTAATAAATTAATTAAAAAGAATAATAAATGTTTTTATAAATGTATGAGGCATTAAGTGATAAATACTTATCAAAATAACTTCTATTCCTAATTAAATTTACCGTAAAATATCAACAAATTAAGAAGTGATGCGTCTGGTCAATGAACCCCGATCAATTTCCATCTCCACTCATTAACATATACTTTCAAAATACTCCTCCCTCCTCCCCCACCTAACGTTTATTTAAAAAATAGAATACAACATATATGTATTCTACGTGATAATATTCCATTGATCAGAATGCGTATCCAAGTCGTTCTTTCTTTTTTTCTTGTGTCCTTTTTCGAGCTCACAAATCAAGAAGCATTATTAAATGAATCCACCAGTCGGATACTTTCAAGAAAAAGAAGATATGTCGTTTTTCCGGAAGGAAGTACATTTTCGGTAGCTTTTTGCATCACGACACCGGTAATTTATCATTTATATATATATATATATATATATATATATATAATATCATATATGACTTGAAATATTATCCATTTAAATTGAACCAGAGTGCACAATAAATGATAAATATACTTAGTAATGGAATATATATTATTTTTTTTTTATTCTTTTAGTTTTAGTTTTCATTTGTATATTATCTATTAAAAAAAATAAACATATTAATATTTAAATTAAAGTCTATTTAAATTTAAGTATTAACCATTAATAATCTTTAATTTTAATTGAATATGAAGGTTGGTTTAAATAGGAATAGATCCCAAAAGTCAATAAAATTTAATAATAAAAAACCTGTCATTAATTCATCATGATCCGATTTTATTTACAGTTATTATATTAATACCTTAACAAAACTGATTTTCAATAATTTGGAGAGAACAAAAATGTTGATTATCTTTTTCACAACCTTTCAGTTTTTTTTTAAATCATAATTTTTTTTTTCGCACACCCCACTTACAATAAATAATATACGACAATAATGTATTATTGATTATTTTGGATTTTAGTTTTGAAATTATTTTTAACTAACTGCTAAAACAAGAATTTTTCTATAGAAATGTGTGCTTCCTTTTAATCAGTTAATCAATTTTTTTAAATAATATTTTCTTTTGAATATTTTCGCGCCCCCCTAGGAGAGTGCGCCTTACAGTTGGAGAAACGCTCCCTTAAGCAAAAGAAACATTTTTTTTTTTTATAAATTTAATTGTTTTTTTCTTATCCTTACAATTTTTCTAATTCTTATTTTTCGTTCATGGTGTCTTCTTAGTTAAAACTAAAATTAATTTTATTTTTAATTTAATATACTTATTTAATTAATAAATATTTATTTTATTTTTATTAAGATAGATAATTACTATTATTTATATTAAATTTGGAAAATCTACATAATAATTTATTTAATATGCCTATATAAATAATATGAAAAAAAAGATTAAATAAAATTAATACAATAAATAAATCAATAAAATTTAATTTTTAATGAATATAGTTTCTATATAAATTTTTTACTGTTATATACAGAAAAATTAAATAAAATAAATAAATATATTTTTTATATTGAATTCTGTATTATTAAACTTGGTACAGAATTCACGTAAATACTTAAAATAAAAACATTTGACGGTTGGGATTAGGGAAGGCAAAATCTCCCAAGAGATCTCGTTAAACTGTTTCAAAGTTAAGTAATTCAATCTTATCTAATAAAATCGAACAAATCAGTAATATCGTACTTTTATTTTAATAATATATATATATATATATATATATATATATATATATATATATATATAGATAGGATGTATTTTTCTAAAAGTAAAAGATAATATCAAGATATATATATATATATATATATATATCTACCTTTCCAATTAATTTAATTTTTGTTTGAATATGATTGATTGACTGATTTTCTATGATGAAATTATCATAGTAGATTGGTTGTCGTTTACAAAAGAGAATCATCTATAAATATCTGCAATGCCTACTGCATCTCCACTCCTGCGCACTCATCCTAGAGGACACTTTGCTATCAATAATCAATAAAAAATAAAACTCAATATATTTCGATCTTAAGAAACCGTTAATAGGACATTAATTAACTGTTAAATTAATCTATTTTAAAAAATAAGTAATTTTTTTTTTTTTTTTTGAAAAGTAATTTTACGGTAAAGCTTTTTGTTAATTATTTATTTAACAAAAAAAAAATCTTAAAAAAATTATAAAAATAATTAAATAATCAATAATATTCTTGATATGAATATAAGATGTAATTAACAAATAAAGCTTTAACCGAATTTAAATTTTATTGAAGATTAACATCTGTTGCAATATTTGGAAATAATCAGTCAGACATGCTAACCACTATAATGCTTTAGAATATGTGAATAAATAACATTATCTATGTTGCATATGTTAATATATGAAGCTATTGAATGTATTGAATTACTTAGAAGGTTGAAATGAAAACGTTGCACGATCATTAGTAACAATAACATATTCTGCGCGGGCTGATCAAAAAGTAACGCACAAAATTTTTTTTACAAAATAAATTTAATAATTAAAATAACAACAAAATTTACAATTAATCTTACATTTTTTAACTTACTTTTCAACATAGTTACTAACTTTTTCAACACATTATGGTACCAATTTTTGTACTGAAAAGTAGGTAAAATATGCAAGTTTTTGAAATAGTAAATCATGCCTTATGTTAAATTGAAAAAATTATTAACTTTTAAAATAAGGTTTAATAAGGTATAATTGAATCTGCACTATTACTCACCTTAACATGGATATATTTATTTAAGGGAAAGTATTCCGTATCGGACAAAATCTCGAATTATTTTACTTTCAAAAGGTTTCTTGGTAAACTCTTCTCGAGTTGATGCTCTCAAAGCCTTACACAACCTTTTCAAAAGCGATGGAGAATTAGAAATACCAACAAATTAATTGCTAAATAAATAGAAGAGCTGAGAGATAAAATAAATACTTAATTACAAATTAGATAGTTGCTGTCGTTTCAGTTGTTTGTTTATATTCATTAGTGTCCTTAAATAAATGAGGTAAAGGAAAAATTAACAACAAACTTAACAAAAGCATTTTTTCTTAATTTAGGTTTTAACTCCAGCACAAGATATTTTTACATTAGGAGTCAACTGGGGTATTTCTTATGATTTACCAAATGATACCAAGAGTTTTCAAGGGTCACCATTCAGAGATGGGCCAGCAGCATCCCCATTACTTTTACGTCGGCATAGGAGGGATCTCTACAAGAAAATGGAGATTGTTTTAAATTCGTGAGTATATTTTTATATTATTTTTTCATAAAAAGATAATAATATTCGAGATGAGTTTAAAGCGAGGTTACAATCGGGAAACGCCTGTTATCATCCAATAAGGGGTCTTATCGCGTCAAAATTATTATCAAAAGGGATAAAAGTTAAAATATATAAAACAATTATTTTACCGGTTGTATTATATGGAAGTGAGGCATGGTCTATGACCTTAGGTGACGAGAGTGGATTTAGAGTATTTGAGAATAGGATTCTGCGAAGCCAAAGAAAGATGAGGTCACCGGGGAATGGCGTAGATTGCATAACGAGGAATTGCATGACCTCTATGCATCTCCAAATATAGTTAGAATTATAAAATCGAAAACGCTAAGGTGGGCAGGACACGTGGCTAGAATGGGAGAAGATAGAATAGCAAAAAATATATTGGTAGGAAGACCGAGTGGAAAACGTCCTCACGGTGGGTGGATAATGTGGGAAAGGATGTGAGAGTGATGGGAGAGGATGAGTATAACATAATAACATAACATAACATAATAACATTGACTTCAAAATTAATCTGATCTAAGTAGGATGAATTTCTGGAAATTTCTATTTCATATATGACGCTAAAACAATTTATTAATATTTAATAAATAATTTTTGTCTCTATCGTCAAATCTACTAACTATTAAAAAAAATATTTACATATTTTCCTCTTTCAATTATCTATAACAATTTTTGCTGTCCATTATAAAAATAATTACATTTTTCATTAAATAATAAAAAAAAATCTTATTTCATCCTTATAATTACTTCTCTTTTAAGCTCTTAATATTTTAATTGCCCCCATTAATATTCATGGAAATTACGTTAATATTCTTAAACAATTTTAATTAACTATTAAATTTATTGAAATTTTTTTCATACTTTTTTTCTGTTGAATTTATTATCAATAAGAGTAATCGAAGTTCTCTTTCTAGTTGCAGAGAGAAATCACAATGCCTTATTAGATTTAGAAGAAAATAATATTTTAAGGATTATTTTTTTATGTAGTTCAAAAGAGTAATGATATTTTTATATATAAAATCAAAACCATAATAGGATTTAATCGATTAGGTGCTCATTATATTCATAGTCACGCACTTAAAATAAATATTTCTTTATATATTGAATCAATTTATTGGTGTTGTTTGAGTTTGAGATGACGAATGGAGTTGAAGTGTGAGAAGGGGAGGGGCAGGGATTGAATTTTCATAAAACACTCAGACAGGTTGAACAAGTTGTTTTTGTCATATTTGAGAAAAGAAAAGTGTTTATTATTATTTTTTTTATTTTTTTTTTGTTATTATAGAATTCATTTAAAATTTATAACAATATGTAGTTATTCCTTATATAACTAACTAAAAGTTGATCTAAATAATATATCATATTATTATTAGACATTTATAATTAAAAATTGTGTTTTTTATATTAGTTTAATTAATTCAATAATGATTTTTCAGAATTGGAATTGATGGAAGAAGTTGCATTTTACGGACCCTTTGCGAAGCATCTCAAAGACTACTGCCGTCTCAGGGGACCATCATCCACGAAATGTTGCGAATACTTTTTACGTAATTAGTTTTTCTTTTTAATTAAATCATGGTAATCTTCCAAAAATATTGATAAGTTAATTCTCATCCACTTAAACTATTTTCTCACGTAAGCATTCATCTATCTATCTGTCTCTGTGACTCTACGGAACTCGAAAGTTCTTGGCCGCAGCAACCACACCCCTCCAAGTATTCCTATTCTGAGCCACAACCTTCCAGTCCCTATCCTCTCCCATCACTCTCACATCCCTTCCCACATTATCCACCCACCGTGTCCTTGGTCTTCCAAGAGGACGTTTTCCACTCGGTCTCCCTACCAATATATTTTTTGCCATTCTATTTTCTCCCATTCTAGCCACGTGTCCTTCCTACCGTAGCCTTCTCGATTTTATAATTCTAAGTATATCTGGAGATGCCTAGAGGTCATGCAATTCCTCGTTATGCAATCTACGCCATTCCCCGGTGACCTCATCTTTCTTTGGCCAATAAATGCTTCGCAGAATTCTATTCTCAAATACTCTAAATCTACTCTTGTCACCTAAGGTCATAGACCATGCCTCACTTCCATATAATACAACCGGTAAAATAATTGTTTTATATATTTTAACTTTTATCCCCTTTGATAATAATTTTGACGCGATAAGACCCTTTATTGCGTGATAACAGGCGTTTCCCGATTGTAACCTCGCTTTAAACTCATCTCGAATATTATTATCTTTCGTTATCACAGAACCTAAGTATTTTAATTTTTCTTCATTTTCAAATTCTATATCTTGTATATTAAGATTTTGTGTGTTTTAATACTATTCCTCTCTGTTACTAAATACTTTGTCTTAGCATCATTAATCCCACCTCTTTTCTTGCTTCAATTAATTTTTCTACATTATCTATACTTGCAATTACCGAATCTCCTATTATATTTGAGTCGTCTCTCGTAAGCATTCAGCAACCTGAAACATTTAAAACTACTGTGCTCGACGTTTCAAGGTTTGATTTCTGTATGAGATAAGGATCTGTCCATATCGTGCGAAAGACAGAGTTCATAAAGACCCATAATTCCCTCGTTTAATTCATATTGTTTTTGTCATTGACCCATTTATAATAATAAGTTTCCTCTGTCTGTGGATTTAAAAAACGTCTTCATGCTTACCAGAGATGTTTTTATATGAATCCTTCAAAATTTCCAATAAACATATTGGTTCAATGAAAAATCTAAAACATAGCGTATATATATTCCCAATTTTATCAATTAATTTATTGGTAATTCCTATATTTACATTTTTCTTAGGAATTGAACAAAAAATATTTTTTTGCAATTCACTGGTCCTCCCGCCAAAATATATTGATAAAACAATCAAAATTGACAACCAACCAATATAGCATTTAAAAAAAGAGTTTAACCGTCACTTGATCCCTTCTATATAGAAATGGAACCATGACAAGATTTATAACATTGGAAAACATGCCATCCATACAAAATACAATATTTCTAATCAAGACAATAAATTAGTTAAAATGAATTATTCAACAATTATCATGAAAATATCTATTTTATTATAAATATGAGCTATATATTTTAACATTTTAGGATGGCATGAAATAATATAAAATAATTAACTACTACTACTACTAAACCATGAAACTACTTTATGAAAGCGATTCAATAGTTAATCTAGTAACTGTATATTTTATCAGGCATAAACTGTGTATTTTTGTAAATAGTATCTTTTAATCAAATTTATTTATATTTATATTAATAAGTAATTTCGTTTTTGTTTTTTCTTAAACGGAAAGACAATTTTGGTGCATCTTCTCCATCAAATTTCGCAAACTAGTTCTGGCACTCCCGTATTGTCACAACGTCTTCTCCATACACATCCGTTAATTTATTTCAAGCTTCAACAGCATTTTTACCTTTTCTATAGGAAAAAAGTAAAATAGGACAAAAATGCTTTTTATTGCTATCCTATTCAAAAGTTCACCGAACATAAAACTACTGCGTAGATTCAAATGAACTTTTTTCATACACAAGATTTTCTATATCAGCTCTCCAAACACATAATGATTAATGTGAAGTTGTGTTGGAAAAAATATAAATAAATCCTCTGGCGGAAAAAACAAAATTACTTTCCCAAAAACTTAATATTTTATCATAAAAAATTTAAAAAATAAAAACAATTACTGGATTTCATGACTAATTATATTAATTTATTTTAGTTAGTCATGCTTAAAGGGATTTTTTTGTTCTGTGACGAATTTTTATTTCAAATCCGTAAGCCTGATTAGAAGTTAAACTGACAGATCTTGACAGCAGGTATAAAAGTGACATGTGATATCTACCAAAGTATCTACAAAAACTGGAATTAAAAGTTTGTAACGATATCCAAATTCAATTGGATAATCATCAATTAACCAGTTTCGGGATTTTACTCCTAGAAGGACATTCTATTTTCAGCTTATCTAAATTTTTCTATTAGAATTTGTGATCACTTATGAAATTAGACTCAACAAGCGTCAGTTAAAAAGCCTTACCAGGGGTTACTTAACTCACACTACGATTGAACAGGCAAGCGCAAGATTTATAAAAAAAAATCTGGAGTGTCTCCACTCGACGATCTCGCAAATTTGAATTAGATTAATTATAACATATATTTTATTTAAATTAAAATTAAATAATTAAATTATAAATTAAAATTAATAAATAATATTTATTAAAACAACGCGTGTTTGGCTCTTGAATGATGGCACCACGTCACGTGCTGGCGCGTTATTTGCAGTCGTATTAAAAAATTAATTCCGGTACTTTCAGCGATTCACTCAAGCTGAAATTCTATATATAGCAGTTTTATACAATTTTTAATCATGTGAAAAACTATAAAACATATATCTTTATTTTTACGGTCAGGTTAGGGGGAAAACAATGAAAACGTGGTAGGTAATTTTTAAAAAGTTGATAGAAAACTACGAATTATGAATAATGCCCGTGTACCAAATTTCATTATTCTAGCTCAAACTGTTGTTGCGTAATCTCGTCTACATACACACACACACACAGACATTTTTCTCAACCTTAGTGAAAATGGCTCAGGAACCTTCAATATGTATAAAAACATCAAATATTGACATCGAAAATTTTCGTGATCGTAATACTATCTCTGGCGAGATAGTAAAATTTAGTTCTCAATAAAAAAAAAGCACGGAAGCAAACCATGTACAAAAGACCTGTGTCTGCGAATATGGATTTACTCCACATGAACGGATCTTAATTTTCAATGAATATAATAGCCAAAATTTGACGTGCTCGTTCTCTATGGGGTTAATTCAGTTTGATGCATCAATAAATCCGTACATGGATGTCTCGCTATTCTCTACTGAAATGATAAGCAGAATCGTTTCTACACCCTTTAATTTATTATTTACTTCTGAATTTATAAATCGAGACCAATTATCAATAAAGCCTTAACACACTAATACATCCATTTCTTAACTAGGTAAATCAAGGTAATAACTATTCAACAAATTCAAAATACATGGCGAATTTCCAACTCTATTTTACATTAAACCTATAAATGATCTGCGTGTTATTTAATGATACATAATTAAGAAAAAAAATTAAGCCATAAACTTATTTTAATTAATACCGTTGTTTAATTACTTACCTTTATTATATTATTGCACCCTTTAAAAAATGCAATAAACTTTATTTCAAGCTATTAAATTTAACTGACAAATCTAAGTCAATTACTGATACATATTCTATGTCACATCTGTACTTCTAGTAAAATAAAGCATAAATTTTAATCATTTTCAATTAATTTTTGTATAATTGAAAAATGTATATTCTAATGTGAACAAAAAATAATAAAATTATTTTTATTTCGTTTTTCAAATCTATTTTTTCGCTTTCAAAGTACTAACCATCACACTTACCAATATTTTTCGATTCTATTTTCATCTCTTCAATTTAGTCCTAACGATGTCTCTGGAACCATCTTTGGAGTTTATTAAAAGTCATAAGGGGCAAAATCAGGAAAATGAGGTGGTTGTAGAATGGTGTGGATTATATTTTGTCTAAATGTTCTAACAAAGCCAATATAATGAAAAACGGTATATTGTCATGCTCATTATTCTGGACTCTTGGGGTAGTTTGGTAGAGTGGGAGAAATTAATAATGAGCAAATCAAGAATAATCGAATTTAATAACTTCACCTTAATTCTTGATCAGAGTTTTATATATATGATAATGAATCCGTCTTTCCTTTCTTATTTTTTTTAAATTACTAATAGTTTCTAATAGTTTTCTTTCTACTTATTTATGTAATACTACTATATTTGTTACTATCTCACTAACTACAATCCTTTAGAACTCTCTTATATTATTCTCATTCCGTAATTCTTTACTTATACCGGATGATAACCTAGAAAAGTATAATTTCTCTTGATAAATGAACATGCATGGATGTTGGAATGTCTCTGAAATTCCTTTTCAAATAATAATCATATAATATGATATAATAATAGTAATAATAATAATAATATTAATGAATTTAAGATGTAAATAAATGTTCGTTATATATGTTCTAAATATTCTCTTATCCGTTTTGTTTATACTTCTCCTTATTTCTCTCTTTTTGAGTTAATAATATTTCTATATTAAAGCAAATTTACAAATATACAAGTACTATTATATAAATTGATAAAAATAATTTTTTAAAATCTAAATTGAATTAATATAATAATTGAAAATAATTTTCAAAAAATAATAAAATATTATTTTTTTATCTCACTTTGTTTTTATAATTTTTTTTTTTATTAATATTTCAATATTCAATATTTAAATGTTGAAAATAAGAATTTTATTAAAAACTGTTGATCGAATGAATGAACAGGTAGAAAGAGAGCTATGACTATGTGTGATTATCACAAAGCAAGAATGTGATGGTAATTTATTTAACGTTCCAAATCATTCAATAATAAAGGATTTGTTACATATTCTATGATCTTTTGAGCAAATCTACATCAGTTAAACCTCGTATAAATTGATAATAATAATTTGAAAATTATTAATATTTTTGTTCTTAATTAATTAATTTTGTTTTGTTTTTTTATAATTAATCAAAATTTTAAATTTATTTATATTAACAAACTAATATTTTTTTATTTAATATATACACTTAGGTATAAATATAATTTAAAGCATCTTACGTTTATGTTTTAAATATATATATATATTTCTATTATACATCATTTGAAAATATAATTTATAATGAGTATACCATATTAATACGAGGCTTACCTGCATTATAAATCATTCTTATAATTAATTTTAATTTTTATTTTAAAAATAGATTTTTTTCTAAATTATTTATTTTGAAATATTTATAGATAACAAATTTTGAAGAAAAGAAACAAATAATACATACTTTAAAATGTACACTAAATTTAATATTCTTGAAAAATTATTTTATTATTTCGTTGTTGATTATTTAAAAAGAATTTTAATATACAATATATATTATACTTGTGGAACTACAATATATTATAACTATACAAAAATCAATATATATATATATATACATATATATACATATATGTATATATATATATATAATGTGTTTAATGAAAATTTAAAAAAATTGAGTCTTGTTTTGATTTTGATTTTTAATTTTTTTTTTTTTGTTTGTTTTTATCATTTGATTATATATTTTAAATGAAGAAAATATACATAAAGACATTCAAAGCGATATATCTATACTTGTGTTAAATTATATACATAAGTATAGATATATATTTATTTGAAATATATATATATATATATATATATATATATATATATATATATGTTAATAGTTGGTGCGTATCTTGGTCAGGTGCGGTTGGTGGTTTTATTTATTAATTTGTTTTTTTTTTTATTAATTTTATTTAATTTATTAATTAACACAATTATTGAATTCTTTTACTAATCACAGTAAAAAAAAAAAAAAATTATTCCCACCTGACTCAAAGTACCCAAATTATTAATTCGTAAATTATTATAATATTAATAAATTTTTTTATTATTATTTTTTTTTTATGTAAAATTTTTTTTCAAATATTTCAAATGAATGTAATATTTTGTTTATATATATAATATTTTTTTTTATATTAGTATTATATTTTATAAATAATTGAGGCACTTGAATTCGTAAAGAATTGATATTAGAGCTTTAAGGATTTTAAAACCTAAAATGAAAATCTGACAGCCCTATCACAAGAGGCAAATCTAAACATTCCTGCTTGTTCTGAAATAAAAACAAAATTCCAGAATTCAATTCTTATTAGAACTAACTTATTTGAACTAACTAAAATCTTATTCTATCATGATCTAGAAGAAAGATTAAAATCTAGTTATGATCTAAAACATTGAAAACATAGATGGATTTGTGGGTGTTTATTTTTTTTTTATTTTATTTTTATTTATGCAGCTATGCTTAAAGCCGCCTCTGGCACTTAAATAAATTGGGCTTCGGGTCAAAAACCATACCTTCTTCTTGGAACATAAAATATATGGATGAAAAAAAGCACATGGAAAATGAGAAATGCTCTCAATGCGTTGTTG